>OY740767.1:106139485-106671985 GCA_963513935.1 Aphrophora alni | reverse complement strand
TATACCCATCTAGCAAAACCTATTTGTGATGGCAAACCTATTTGTGAAACGCAATCGATAATCGATATTAGTGTATACGCACAGTTTCACTAACTATGTATGCTCAGATGTAGTGTGCCAAATTTATGTGAGAGAGATGTGTACATTAAATTTTATCGCAAAACCAGGAAAATATAACCAGGGAAGAGGTTTACCTCAACAGTGGTTGTTTAGTGGCATTTGTAAACTAAGAAGTGTTTTATTTATACGCTACCAGATTGAAGCAAGAAACTCTTATTGAGACAATTAAAGCTCGTATTGCGCCTGGTTCAACAATAGACATGTGGAAATCATATTCAGGTATTCCTAATTTAGAAGGTATGAATTTTGAACACTTGACTGTCCACGAAAACTTCGCTGATCCTAAGATGAAAGTTTATTGAACAGTGGGAATCAACGAGTGTTCTACAAATCGTGAATTGCTGATTCATATTTGTGTCAATTTATGTGGCATCATAATAATAAAGATACTGATTTGTTTGAATTAGTATTGAAAAACATAAGTGAATTTTCTCCTCCTGCGTGATTAATGTTTCTAGAATATTTATTTGTATACTATTTATAATAATGTCAATAAATTGAAAAAACAACAAACAAACAAAAAAACACGTCCTGTTATAATTTTAGTTGGTAATTTACTCTATAGACTACAATGCATAGATTATTAAAAAAAACTTGGGATCCATAAAACTAAAAAGGTCCTTATAATGTAGTCTTGGGTTAGATCCCTCTCTTGGCTCTATTGTTGTTTTTCAACTCTGACGTTGAATATTCGAGGGCTAGATGTGTTTTTTTTAAAGTTTTGTTCTTTCTTTTTTGTAAGGCGACGATGACAGAGAAGTTTGTTTCCTTTTAAACAACATGAAAAAAATATAATAATTGTACAGTACTCTGGAGACAACAAATAGGTTTGGACATAATATATCGTTTGGCTTTGTATATACAAACCGACATTGAGTTTTAAATTAATTAATATATACTGATTGTCATGGTGTAGACAACGAGCTTGTAGGATCTAGGGCAGAAAACTGAAGATCTTTTTAAACACCAGCTATTTTGAAATTTACCCAACGTTACTTTGTTGGAAATCATATTAAAAGCTAGCTGACGTGCTAAGCTTTACGAAACTCAACTACAATTCCGATTATATTCCTGCCAATTTTTCTGGTTAACAAACTTGTTTAAATAATCGTAAAATCACACGAGCTTACATTCAAAGTATAAGCAAAACCCGACAAAAAAATTAGACTTCTATAGCTCTTACTAACATGTACAGAGTGTACATTAAATGTTGACCAATATTGTGCCAGTCCGTTCCTTGTATCATTTTGAGACAGTTCATGTCTAAAAATGCTTTTAATTATAAAATTTTCTTTAAAAATAAGCTGATTTCATTTAGAAATGTTTTTACAACTGTAGCCTATAGGCTATCTGTATAAGAGGCACACACTCTTTATGATCAATACCTTTGGAATCGAAGAAGCACAGAAGAATGCATTTCATTTTTGACTTCGACATGGAAACTTTTTTCGGTCTGGGTGATTTCTTTGATATTGCGAACTTTGACGTTTTGTCTCTGGATCGTATTGGAAGAACCAAATTTCATCACCAATAACACGGTTCAATAAATCTCGGTTGATTTCCACTTGTTCTAACAAACCAGCTGCCACAGTTTTCCGTACTTCTAGCTGTTTCTCTGTGAGATTTTTGGGGACAGTTTATGCACAGTTTTTCTCTCATGGATAGATCTTTACTTATTATTTGGCGAACAGCTTCCCAATTGATGTTGGCTTCTTCTCCATTTTCATGTATAATCTTCGATCGGTTCGTACGATTTCAAGTACTCTGACCATGTTGCCGCCTCTCCGTGCGGTTAATGGTCGTCCATTGCGGTCTTCATCTTCAACATTCGTTTTGCCTTCAAAAATCATTTTATCCCAACGAAATACCAGAGATCTTGACATAAAGTTGTCACATTCTCACTCAGTTTAACAGAAAAAGACATGGCATACCGTTGCACAATATAATTTACCGCGAGATAAAAACGAGTATTCACTTATAAACGAGCACAACTCAATAGTAAAATGTTTCAACGATGTCACGCTTGTACTAGAATTATTCTAACGATCAAAGTACCTACGTAAAGCTGCAGGGTTGTCATGTCTTCATCAGTCTCATTACTTTATTGTCGCACCTTGTATAAAAAAAAAAAAAAAAAACAATAATCGACAATTAATACGAGTTATTTCACGAGTAGTTCTTATGAGCACTATGTGAAGCCTATACAGATATTTTACCTTTAAAAATTGTTATTTTTTACTTTTTCAGAGTAATTAAATTGGGTTAAAAGAAATTATTTAGTTTTATGTTTGATATGAAAAATTAATATGTTTTTTTCTTTTGAAAACCGAAAACACCGGATATCTAAACGTGTTTGAACATCAATTATACAATTGTTGGTTTTGTAGTACAACAAAACAAAGTTTATTGATTTTTATTTACCTAAGAATACGAACGTTGTAAAAATAATTTCCTACACATTTTATACATAACTGTATCCGATCAAACATTTTGGTAATATCAGAAGAAATAAACTGTATTGTTAGAATACTAACAAAAAACATTATCGCACCAAGCTGGAAATAGAAGTTGTAATTTGGCAATTTCTCGAGGAGGAGAATGGATGCTTGCGTCATTAAGATTTCGTGTAGATTTAAATTAAAACAGTAAATACAATTCCGAGGGCGAGGAAAATCACAAACGGAGGGATAATGATGTTTTGGTAAGGAAAAGAAGCAGACGTTGTGTATCATAACATCTCCTTTCCTTCTCCTCAATTAACTAGGAATTAAAATGTTCTAATGGCAACTCGTGATATTTTACTTGTTATAAGAAAATAACTTTTGTTAGACAACTCGTATGTACAGATGACAAGCAGCTATGGTTCTATGTTCTAGTTACTGAGTTACATATACGTAGTATAGCCTAGAGAAAGTTATGTGATGAGTAAAAAAACTGTATCGACTTTGTTTGCAATAAAAAAACTCAAGTGTAACCTCTAAGAAGACAAATAAAATTTTGCCGCTTATTCCACAAACGGGAATCATGACGCGATCGAAGACTAAACTCTTGAAAGAGGGGGCAGAAGGTTGTTTATCCCGATAAACAGTTAGGACAACTTTCTCTTGGCTCCATCCCTTACAATCAGTTGCTTGGCGTGCTTTGGGTAGTGTAAGCCTGTGTGTTGTGGTTTTATCTGATCACCTTTATAAGTAGTCTTAGATTTGATTACAGAGACGTAGTTTTAGACTTGAGTTCTTTTCTTAGATTATAGATTTAGTTTTAGTTTCCAACATGAGCTAAGACTATTATTTAGTTAGGCTATTTTGGTGTTTTCCTCTTTGTTTATGTTTTAGTTTTACACTTGATAACGGGAGTTGATTTATACTCTCGAAACGTCGCTTATAATGACATCAGAGGTCCGAGTAAACCATATTAATAATAAAAACCTATTAGTCATCATCTCTCAAAAAATTTCGGTTCGTGAGTTATCGGTAAAAAAATCGGCCATAGAGCTGTTATAAAAATGTAATTTTTCAAAACCGACTCTACCAATTTCGTACAACATTTCGTTCGCATTTATAGGTCCTAGATTTATCACTTAATAATGAGAGTTGATTCATACTCCCGAAACGTTGTGACTCTTTATATACACAAAAGATGACAAATTATTATCCGAAAGCATACCAATCCATCATATCCACCCCAACGATTTTTTGTTAGAAGTAACGAATAATTTTGCATAGACTTTGATGTTATTTATTCTATAGGGGGATGTAAGAAAGTTTGCGCAACTTTTCTTTTCTCTTTCAAATAGTTAATTGAATTCCTTGCGTAGAAAGACTAAAATTGCAAGTTAAAATTAAACCAACAACATATCCTAGTGTGTATGAACTATTTTTACCACGAGTTAACACAAAATGCCGTCCTGCTGTGTGTCCTTGACACTGTGACGTTGCAAAGTAGAAATCAGTTTGTTTAACAAACTACTACACACAGCACAGCATGCAGGCTGTCCTCTCCACCCTCTCCTTCCCCTCGATCCTCTTCACTCCAATTTATTTTCTGCGGCGTTAATTATTTGCATAATTCAAAAAAGCCGTTCCATTGGTGCAATGCAGTCAAGCCACTTCCTGCACATGCAATAGCAGTAACAGCTTTATTTATTCTATTGTTTATCAACTGTGAGATCACTTTGAACATCAATGTAGGCCTATACGTGATAAATGATAAACTAGTACATTTATTTATATAAATCTCTCGAACAGTACTTGACGAGAAAATAAGATTAAAATTTTGAAAATATAAGATATTTGAAGACGATTTCGTTTAAAAAAACATCTAATTTTCCTAGTTGAAGGAGGTAGTACGGCTAATAATTATTTGAGAATGTTTTATATTTTTATTTACACAATGATAAATATATGATGAAGCCTAAAACTCGATTCTTTGCTGAGAACTACCAATACAAGTCATAAAGATTTGACGAAAACTAAATATCTAAAATTTGTAATTAGCTATAATTGATTATAATATATGGGCATATCCCACCATTTTGTTTTAGTAAGAGATGTAACTCTTTAAATTTACGTCTATTACTACATCTTTAGGCACATAACTATAAAGTTTCATCTGTGTAAGAGTTATTATTTACGTCTAGGATAACCATCTTTAAAAGAGCAATATATTTTTGCAACAACCTGTAAAAAGTGCCGTGATTTAGAAAGCTGGAACAAAATAATTGGTGTCAACTTGTATTTTAATATCGTATAAAATATTAAAGTTATTTTGTAGTAATAAATCATATAAACATAAAGTTTTAAACACTTAATATTGTCATCAATGCTATTGATGGACCCCAGATTGGATTTTTAATGTTTATTGTTTTAGTTTTTTTATCTAATAATAAATTATTTGTATTATTATTTACTCGTAAGTTATTTTACTTCTTTTTTTTTTTTAATGTGAGCCTAATGATATATTATGTCAATAAAATTTATTTTAGTGAGAGATAAACATCTTATATTTGTGTATATAACTTATTAGTTTTATAGGACCATTGTATTCCACAATTTAATTTTTAAAGAGTTGTTCTTCTCAAAAGAAACGTTAAAAATAGCAACATATTTGTGAATCACCCTGTGTCATGATTTAGGTGAGCTCGATTAAAAGATTTGTTGCATAAACATCAATTGAAATAAACTGCGTCAGACAGGTTTTGCAAACCCATGTGCCAATAGGGTCTGTTCTAAAAGAAATTATGACTGTGTGTGAATTATTTTTATTTAAAAGTAAACATAACATTCGCTGATCGAGTAAGAGATGTAAGGTTTATTAGTTTATACAATTGAGTTTTCTCCCAGCACGCCACTTTTGACAGAAAGTGTCTTCTTACCACCGGAGTTACGTAACGCCTACTAGCTTGGAAACCGCTGTAATGTAAAATACATTTATCACACTGCTTTCTTTGTTAATTAGAAAGTAACCCTTAGAATATACACCGGTTAGTCTACTGAGCAGAGTATGACATGAGCTGAGTAAACAAAGTGAGCATTTCCTTCTATATCTTAACGCTCAATTTAATACAACGCTATTAGAGTATTCAAGATCTAAGGAGACTTTATTTTATACTCTTTTATTTATTTTTTTGGGGGATTATGATGATATTATTCTTTCAATGTTTTTACTTCAGAACATATATCCAGTATAAGTAGCCTATAAAGTAAATTTGGTAATTAATTGCAAAAAATTCGACCTCGACATTCCGTCCGTCCGTCGTCTGTACGAATTGTCAAGACGGTTTTCAACTTAAAACACATTAAATAGGATACGAATTTACAGATTTCAACTCTGCATGTAATAGTACAGTACCAACTCTCTACGACGAGAAATAGCAAAGTTATTATGAAAAATGTAATATCGAATCCTGACTTCCTAAGAAAATGTGATATTCGTATAGTTACGAGGTCCGGAAGGGAGAGTCACCAACACGAGCGTAGCGAGTGAAGGAGGTTTTACACACACACACACACACGCACGCCCGCCCCCCACACACCTACGAGGTTCAGAAAACCTGTGTAACAACGGTTTTAAACAAACTTACCCTACTGAATAAGATCCTTTGATCTACAATTTAACATTTTCTACAAGACCCAAGAGGCCAACATGTCAGAGCTTGTATTACATGTAAGTTATGATGAGTTGGGTACGTACCATGATAGTGAAATCTACTTTTTCGGTGCCTATTTAAACCGATGTTTTAGCACGAAGTTTTTAAAGAATTGAACCTCAATGCATTCAACTGCCAACGGAGTATAATATATTATTAACTATTTATTTACAACTTACATGAGTGCGGACATTCGGCCATGGTGGTAGCATCGATGAAGTAGCCATGACAAAGGACACAGACCAGATGTGGGTTGACTTCTGTCAGTTTGACGCGGCCCCATGCTTGCTGCATTGCTGTTCACAAAAGTAATAAAAAGTTAATTATAAAGTACACTAAACATTATACATACTTATATATGACTAAACATTTAAAAATATCATTTTATAGGTCGTATACAAACATAATACAAAATATTATAAAACTATTTACGCTATTTATATATAAATCTTCGGCGTTAATCCAGCATCGTAAAGGAAATTGGGACTCTACGATTAGTAGGAAAGGTGAAAGAAAGCTCTATGCCATGATTACCCCATATCCATTGTAATGCTTACACTATGGGAGCTGTAAAGAGGTGCTAGAATTACCCCAAGGTCGGGGTAATTCTGGCATTTTGCTGTTTAAAAAAAAGAAGAAATCTCACAACCCCCCATAGGAGGTGTGAGATTTTTTTAAAGAGAGGTGATAGAGAGATAACCAAATATTTATAAACAGTTTTTAAAACTTGTTTTTGTTTTTTCGTTTTTTTTTTTTTTTTTTTTTTTTACAATAGCTTAAAGTTGACTTTTACGTTTGCCTGCCAGAATTACCCCACCTCACTATAGTGAAGTCTAGCCACTAGTGGTGAAGTACTGCCATGGGAACTCGATGTGTTGACCTCACATCACTCGATGTAGAAGACCTTTGCTCACAACGGCCTTATTGAGTTAAGGATTTATTATATTTATATTTATATATAAATAAACGATAGCCTACACATTTAGTCTCATTATAGCTATCTGATTTTGCCAATTTCAAGCCTCTCTTTGAATAGCTAGGTAACTAACTATTCATCCAAATGAAGTAAAATGATTCATGAATAAATTGGAAATTCCCAATTTTCCTGTGGTTTTTTTTTTCAAATTGAAAATATCCCTTCTAGTTTCCGAGATAGTAATAAGAGCAATTTTTCAACTTTTTCAAAATCGCAAGGCTGATTTTCATTTTTTTATTGTTTATCCATCTTAATAGGTGTAAGGAGATGGGCTGTTTCAAAACTTTTAATAATTTTTTAGTTTTTCGCTACTGTTTTATAAAAATGTTGACATTTTGTAATACCAATAATATATTTTAAATAAAGAATTGAAACAAGATTGAACAATGATCCCTGGAAAAATCACTTTGAAATTTCATAGGATTCAGGAGCAATTGCAGTACAAAGTTGTATTCAAAAATTTTTGAAACCAGTAAAAGAAATGATATTCTAAAGTAAATATGCAGAATTGTAAGAACTATAATCTCTAAAAAATCACTTTGTAATCTGAAGTGGCTTCTCACAGAAACCAAAAAGTACAAGTCACTATCACATACCGGTTTCCGAGATAAGTCAAAAAATGGAAATGAACTATGTCTAGAAAGTTTTATATCTCTCAAAATCATCGCAAGTGATATCAATCAAATTTTGATAAACATCTCTCCACAAAAATCGTGATCAGGTGTTGTTAGTAAAAAATGTCAAATCAATCATGAACGCTGTCGTAGAAAGTCGAATATTTCAAAATTGCCTCAAGGGATTTTGATTAAATGTAAAGATTTATAACCCACACCCTCTTCAAGGGCTCATTATAGTGAGTATCGCAGCTAACTCTAATGTAATCTTGGGTTAGATATCTCTCTTTCACCTTTCCTATTTGCTCTATATTGACCAACTCTTGTTTTCTTCCTATCATGACGTTATTAGAGTATTCAAGATCTATGAGTCTTCATTTTATGTTCTTTTCTTCCTTTTTTCATAAGACTATGATGACAGAGAGGTTTTTCGCCTTTACACAACCAGGAAAAATTATATAACTCACACCAATGTGCCAAACCGCAAGTAAAATTTAATAATAATAACAGGATACGTTTCATTAATAAATTGTTTTGTTTGTTTTATTAATTTACACAAGAACCGTGTTAATTTTCTTATCTTCGTGAACAAATTTTGAAATATTTGACCTTTTAACTAATAACTGGAATTTTTAAAGAAATGACGACCAAATACGCTTTTTGAGTTTTTAGGAGCTAGGCCTACATTTGTGTAAAATTTGATAAAGCTGATTTGAGAAATCTTAATTTTGTGTTTTATCGCGTGTGATATATTTTTTAATTTAATTTATCAAAATGGTCAACCCGTTTGGACAGCAGCTTACTGGACAGTTACACAAAGATAGGCTACACATTATCTAAAGAAACGCTTTTTTTAGATTAAAAGGACTTGAAAACGCGTGTCACACTTAACATAGTTTTCTTGATAGGAAAAAAAAAACACTCGATCAAGCATAAATACTAATAGGCTTCTATGCTTAATAAGTAGGTAGGCTATATTTGTTTTGTTGTTGTCTAAAGGCGAAAAACGTTTCGCTCATTGTCGACTTATAAAAAAAATGAAAGAAAAGAACATAAAATAAAGACTCTTAGCCATCTGGGTTGGCAAAAAGAACAATAGTTGGTGAAGAGAGATATATAACCCATGACTATATAAAACTGATCTAGATACATCCCTTAGGTTTGGCATACCGTAGGTTACTCACTATAGTGAACCCGTGAGAGTCTTAATATGAGAAAGTAAATGCGTTATTAAAATGTATATAATGCATAAAAATATAGTGATGCAGACTAGGCATCATATGTAGTAGGCCTAAACCTACATCAATAAAATTACGAAATAAGTCGCTTACGATATCGTTATGTATCTTGAACCTTTGCAAGTTAATGCTTCCACTTCATCTAATCTTTGTTGTAGCTAGGACATGAAGTGCTCCCAGTTTATGTATAGACTGGCATGTAGACGGAGTGGGGAGGGGGGGATTAGTTCTCTCACGGCAATTCCTATAGATATATGCTGAACCAGATTCTGCCCGTGACTTCTTCCATGTGGAACTCTATTTTGTTTTATTTTATAGTGCACACAGAGAAATTTCATCAACTCCGTATGTATTTTTTTAAAACATTCGAATATTTAAATTTTTCATTACCGTAACAAATTAAAAAAACTCTGTTTAAAGCACTTCCTATCAGCTTTTTCTTGCGTATCTAAAATTAACAAAATATAAGGTTTCAGTAAAACCACAAGTACACATAATGTACTTGAAGTAAAATGTATACGTTTCCATAAAAATATTAACACTACTTTTGCTCGTGATTAAGTCCTCATGGAACTTGGCAAAATATATTTATTATAAGAACATACTGTCAGACTGTAAGTTAACATTCTACTTTGAAAGTTATTTAATAAATTATTAATAAAAATTTCTCATAAATTGTTTAGTTTTTAGTACACAAATAATGGCAAATGTCCGATTAAAACATATTAATAATTGCTTTTTAATTTTACAAAGTTATTAATTTAGTCGCCTGTGGTAGATAAACTAATTTTCAGAGCTTGAGACTAAATAAACGGACATAGGCCTATCCAAAAACAAGACAAGACTTATGCGACATGGTCACAAGAGAAACATTCCTTTTTTAAATGTAATCCCATAAATCTGTTTACCAATTTTCCAAAATTTTTCTTTTTCCATTCTGACAGTCGTAGAAAAATATACTAATAGTTTTTGATTTTGTAATATTTACCTGTCTTCGTAATATCTGATCGTTAGATTCAATATTAGAACAACATTGCCAACCTACCAGACTAAATAATTCCAATACTTTTACAGCAATGTGACAGAGAATGAAATTAGAATAGCTAGTTTTATGTAAATGAATACAATTTACATTTTTCCAAGTTTTATGTACACTTCATCTAACTCGATGTTTTTACATGTTTGTGAAGTCATTTTTGCAATTTGTAAACAGTAGGCCTATTCAGAGAAATTAAATAAAGAAATATCCAAGAAGCCGTTCGGTAAGACCCAGGAGTCACGGGTGAAAACCGATCTTTACCTTTTTAGTTGTTTTAAAACAGATATATATATATATATATATATATATATATATATATATATATATATATATATATATATATATGTATATATATTAATTACCGATACCAATTTTTGTAAATTTAGTTTAAATTTGTTACATTATATGTTTTAATCTTCAACAAGTTCCTTAACTACAACATCCAAATGAGCCTTGTGCTTAATAACAATATGAAATTAGTAACATCAAAACTACAAATAAAATACTAACACAAAAACTGTAGAAAGTTTAAAATAATCCCTTATGTACATTTCGGTAACATAGCTACCATCCTCAAGGGATATAAACCAATACTAAACTAAATATAACAGTGAGACAACCTATAAAGGATAGCGCCCCCCCCCCAATCCACATTGGTTAATTGATTAACTAGAACTTTAATTGTATTAGTGTTTTATTTGTCGGCTGTGATTACTTTTTCATAAACTTCTTTAACCTACAAAATATTTCAGTTTCAAAATGACGGCCTTTTAATGTATGTATGTCACTTATAATATTGTAATAATTCCACAAAATCCTTTAATTTACATGAAGATATGCAGATGATGATTCTGTATTTAATGATATCAGGTTTAACTTTATAAAAGATGTCCAGAAATGACTCGATCAAACTTTAAGAACTGATTGGGTAGAACAAAATATACAAGAAATGCCATATTACATAGTTTTATCTTCCTTAGTTTTCAGATAAGATAGGAGTATATGTTATGTGGTATTTCTTGTATATTTTATACTACCCCAATCTGTTAATGAAGTTTGATCGAGTCATTTTTGGACACAATTAATGGGGGGGGGGGAAACTTGTTAATTCGGTAAATACTGAATATTTACAGTCAAATCATTAAAAAAAGAGTTTTCAGTTTGAGTATTCTTTATAAATAACACATAACCGATATTTCTCCTGTAAGGCAATTTACCTAACTTATGCTGCTGTTTGACGAAACTATTTTATATTATATTTTATTGTTTTTTCCCTCCAATATATGTTTATATTTTGTAAATTGTTTGACGGGGATGCAGGGAGACAAACTATCTGTCTTTGTGCCTGTGTATAGGCTCTGCAGATATCTAACCGCCATTTTGGATTCAACGTCCATACGAATCATGTTTAAAAGTGTGGACAGATTAAACGAACAATTAATGATCGTAAATTTACGCACGACATATAATTTTAAAGATTAGATCAGAACGAATGTGGTCATGTTTTTAATTTTTCAAATGAAAGGGTCAAACGCGTGCTGCAACCCACACGACTAAGACACATAGGGACAGTTATTTTTATAAAGTAGAAGCTTTTTAAACGTCCTAAAGCGCCAAGATATTAATTTCTTCGTCAAATAAACACACATATTCGTAATCAGAATAACTAGTTTTATTTGATATTCCACAAATATTATTTTAAAAATAAATATACCAAGTCGATAGTTTTTGGCCCTTAACTACCTCGTTTTTTTTTTTTTTTTTTTTTTTTTTTTGTTACCGCTACATTTTTCTTATGTGTGGGACAATACAACGAATATAAATCTAAAGTTTGAAATATATAGGATTTTATCGTCTTGTCTGTGTAGACGGGTTGCGACTTTTTATTTACCTACGACGACCTAATAATAAAGGTGCGAAAAATAATATTACACTAACTTTCTCACACACTCATTGAAAACCAACAAAAATAATAATCTTCTCGTCCAGGAGATAAGTTGGTATGAAGGAACGCTTCCATTTCACAACATTTTGAAAAAAAAATTCTCCTTCATATTTTGAAAGATAGGCTTTTATACTTAAATAGAATCTTAGCTTGCTTGGCTTGTCTCATAAACTCGTTATGACGGAAATCGATTAATAACGGCAGTCAAACTTAATTTTCATTTTTACATATATTATTTTTAATTGTAATTTTCTTTTACTTGCATTTTAACACAATCCTTTGTGTTATTAATTTTCATATTTCATCAAAATGTGAATGAAATAGTAGAAGCCGATTTTGAAAAATCGATGTTTTTATAACTGCTAAATTTTAAATTGACATTTTAAACGACATTTTTTTGGAAGATGGCGACCAACACGACAAGGTCTCTAGAGCGGTAGATACATGTCCTCGTGACTAGATGGGAAATCTTACGTCATCTAAGAGTTTATGACAACACATTGAAATTTCAGATCACTCCTGGCGAGCCTTAGAAGAAGAAATCATTCACTATTATTTAAATATATACTATAGTTACAGGATCGTAAAGATCAGCAAAACAACCTTTTAATTTCACTAATAAAGCATTTAACCAAAACAGATTGACTGCCATTTATTAAATGTAGCCTATATTAAATACCTAGGTTTACATCAAAAGAGAAGAGATTTAAGATCAAAAGCTAAATGAGTTTTTTAAACTTGAGGTCCTAATTCCCCATCACTTTAAAATACAACGCCAAGTTTAATTTCTTTGATACAACAAAAAGTTTTGAATCTTGCCTATTGCATGTTTAATGAAAAATTTTCTTATACAATTCCGTTAATCGTAAAAAGTCGTTATTAACGAAATTTATATTCTGAATACTAGCTGTAATAGCCTACTACTGTAATCTCCATCATGGAAACGTCGTCCATTACAGTACGGGCGTAGCAATCCCCAGAGAACCTAACTGGATCTACACAGACCAGGATTAGATATATATCTTCTTTCCTATCAGTTTCTTTAAGGCCCCCATACACGTACCGGCAAGACTGTCAGTCTTGCCTGAACAGTCGGCGGGAGACCGGCGGCCTGTTGGAATGACTACCCCATACACGTTCAGTTCAATTCTGTCCGGCAAGCGCATCAAAACTCATTGATTTCTTCGTGCGTTGAAAATTTTTAATAGTTTTAAGTTAATAGATTTGAAAGTTTTTTTTGTGTAATTGTTTAGTGTTTAGTATTTTAATTAGTGTCCAGTATTAGTGTTTAGTTTTGTTTTGAATAATTTAATTAGTGTTTAGTTTTGTTTTTTTGTTTTAAATTTATTTTCTGAAGGTTATTTATAGTTCAAAATGTCTAGTGATGACGATGATTACGCCGCTTTAGGTTTATTACTAGCATTAGGGGCTACCAAAAAAACGGCGAAAAAATCGTGAGTGTTGGCTGATGAAGAGGGACACGTATTCTCACGTAAATTTATTAAAAGAGAGTGAAACAGCTTCCGACAAGCCGGTTGAACTGATGAGTTTTCATTCGATCACCGGCCGCCGGTACAGTCCTAACTGACAGTCCAGCCGGACCCCACACACGCTCCGGCCGCCGGTCACCGGCGGACTGTTCAGGCACGACTGACAGTCTTGCCGGTACGTGTATGGGGGCCTTTTCCAACTTGACGCAATTAGAGTATTCTAGAGTTATGTATCTTTATTTTATGTTTTCTTCTACTTTCGCCTTAAAACATCAAGGGGAAAAAATGGTAACGCCGATAATACGGACTATTCGTACAAGAAATTTGTTTCTGTTCATCGTTCACTGTAAATGCTCTAGAGGTCACAATTTTAGTCTGATTTTGACTAATCCTGTAACCTATAAAGGGTGATTCAAACACTGAACGTTGTATAAGTTCCATAAGTACAAAAGTAAAAAAAAACTTTTAAAGGTACCGAACCTCCAGGATTTTTAAAGTGATATCAATTTTTTTGTATCACTCTTTTTTCCAATATAGGAAAGTTCTAAATCTTTTATCAGTTTTTACCTATCTTTATTAGTCATTTCTAAATTTTCTTATAGGGAACCTCGATTTTTTTTCAACATTTTTAGATTAAACACATTTTTATGAGTTTTTTATTTGGGGGTATTTTTTGATACCTCTAACCGTTTGGGATCTATAGGTACTTAAATGTTTTAAAAATTCGCAAATTCAAGCTATGTTCCAGAAAAGACTTGAGATGAAATTTAAACTAAAGCCAAGGTAAAAAGTCTAGTAACACTACTGTTATTTTTATTTTCTTTCTGTAGGCTGAGGAATAACAAAGATATCAATGAGAGACCAAACATAATTTCCTGGTAATTGTCTAGAACATCCAGAGCTTACACCAGTTTATTATTACTAAATAACTTGTCGCTTTTACATTAAATAACGATATTGACAAGCATTCTCCATGTAACTCTGAACCAAGTTACGTAATATTCTCATGACTTGAAGAATCAGGTTTGTTTCATAACTTAATACGGTGATATAGATCTATTTAAAAAGATATTGCACGTAAGTTGAATTAATTAGTTATTTTTTACTTAATTACAATAAACTAATGAGATCGCTATATAGGTAAAGATTGGGAATGGAATGTCGCCAGCAAAGTGAAGGCATTGAGACAACGTGATTAGGTTAGTCTATGTGAAATACAGTAGGAGCCCATTTAGTAGCGCTGGAAACCGGTTTGGGTATCATTGTCACTTCACCTAATTAAGAAGCAACCATGTCCGTGTATTTACTTGCTTTTTAACTATTATTTACCAGTTTAATTACTTTAATGGTTACTTAAAAAAAAAACTTTGTGTCATTCCACTTTAATTTAAAATTGATTGCAGAGTTAATTAAATGTTGTGGATTTTATTAAACTCATGTATAGGTTTAGTGTTTTTGAATGGTAGGATTAATGGAGCTAGTACGGATTTATAAATAGCAATTAATTGTTAATTCGTGTGTTATTAATAGAAATTCTGCTATTGCGATCTCTCTCATAGACATATCAATGAACATGAAATGTCAACTGATCCTACCAATTTGAGTACTGTGTGTGTTGTCTTAATTTTGATTTGGTTTTTCTTAAATTTAATATATAGGTTCGATTTTAGAGCGCTATTTGATCTAATGGTTAGTCCGAAAGATTCCGGATACAATCTCAGTGCTCAAATATTTACGATGTTGACCTAGTTTTTGAGAAGATACAATTGGTAAACTCTGGTTAAGAATGCTAGAATAAAGGTGACAAGAATTCAATGTCATGACGACACTTTACCCGATTGAAAAGCCGACAATAGCCGTAGGTCGTTTAGTGGTATTAAACCGCGAAGTTGATTTTTTTTAGGTTCAGTTTCAGAATCAGCTGATAAATTGGTTAACTAGAAAAATCTGTCTGTAGATTTCAAAATTGTATGACCATTTACGTCCCACAAAATAACATTTTGTGCTGCTTTAAAGTTTGCATTTACTGTACTATAATTTTTAAAAAAATGAGTTATAGAAATCAGCAATAATAATAATCGAAGACGCGCGCGCGTATGCATGCGTGCGCGTTTTATGTCACGATTTTAGTTTGACTTTGGTCAAATTTAGTAGGCCCTATATACGTTCTAATGGACAAATTCGTTAACCAAAAACACTTGTAACTATATTTCAAAATGGCGTCCGATTTTCAAATAAGTTATGGTTAACATATTTTTAAATCCTATAAAACAGTAAGGAAGGTTCCCCATATAGTTCTTTGTATCTAGAAATCCTAGTTGTGGCCATTTTGATTACCCTGTATAATAACTGAATTTGTAAAACTATGATTTGCATATGTCGACGCCGGCAAACAAACTGATACACAAAAATAAGCAAATTCTCGTCTTACCACCACATGTTATCGTAACGATTGCGTAATAGATATTGTTGCAATGTTGATTAATAAAATTACGCGATGGAATATTTTAACCTTATTGTATGATTTGACAATTCCTTGTTTTGTCATTCACGTCATGTGTCGCGACATATATAAAATAAATATTTAGTGAATCAAGAGTGTCGTCATCTTCGACTGAAATACTGCAATTGCTAGTTGTCACTCATTGCAACATACGTTACCACTACTGACAGCTGGTGGTATTTCCTTAGAAAACATTTGATTCACTAAATCTGTAGTGGTTGTACTTGTTTTGGTTTAATTTTTTTAAAACGGATTTATTTATTTCCATTGCACTCATTCCCTAGATATGTATATTGATAATCGTCTATTGTATCCTAACACATAAAATTTAAAAAAATAGTTCTACCTCTCACAACAATGCTGAAAAATTTATTTACAATTACATATTAAGATTAAACTTACAGTTGAAGACAATATTATTAATGTTAAAGTAATATACTTAAATAGTGAAGGAAAAAGTTTGGCATGAAGAGGTAATTATTAATGTTGCAAAAACAATAACTTCCCTTAAATAGAAAATCAAAATTACTATTTAAAAAAAGCTCTGCATGAAGAGATAATTATTAATGTTGTAGAAATTATAACTTCCCTTAAATGTTAAATAAAACATTACTATTAAAAAAACCTCTGCATGAAGAGGTAGGCTAATTAACATTGTAGAAATAATAACTACCCTTAAATATTAAATGAAAAATTACTATTAAAAAGAGCTCTGCATGAAGAGATAATTATTAATGTTGTAGAAAAAATAATTTCCCTTAAGTGGTAAATGAAAAATTACTATTAAAAACACTCTGGATGAACATGTAATTAATGTTGTAGAAATAATAACTTCCCTTGAATATTAAATGAAAAATTACTATTAAAAAGAGCTCTGCATGAAGAGATAATTATTATTAATGTTGTAGAAAAAATAATTTCCTTTAAATGTTAAATAAAGAATTACTATTAAAAAAAAAGTCTGGATGAACAGGTAATTAATGTTGTAGAAATAATAACTTCCCTTAAATATTAAATGAAAAATTACTATTAAAAAGAGCTCTGCATGAAGAGATAATTATTAATATTGTAGAAAAAATAATTTCCCTTAAATGTTAAATAAAAAATTACTATTGAAAAAACCTCTGGATGAAGAGGTAATTAACGTTGTGGAAATAATAACGTCCCTTAAATATTAAATGAAAAATTACTATTAAAAAGAGCTCTGCAAGAAGAGATAATTATTAATGTTGTAGAAAAAATAATTTCCTTTAAATGTTAAATAAAGAATTACTATTAAAAAAAAAGTCTGGATGAACAGGTAATTAATGTTGTAGAATTAATAACTTCCCTTAAATATTAAATGAAAAATTACTATTAAAAAGAGCTCTGCATGAAGAGATAATTATTAATGTTGTAGAAAATTAATTTCCTTTAAATGTTAAATAAAGAATTACTATTAAAAAAAAAGTCTGGATGAACAGGTAATTAATGTTGTAGAATTAATAACTTCCCTTAAATATTAAATGAAAAATTACTATTAAAAAGAGCTCTGCATGAAGAGATAATTATTAATATTGTAGAAAAATAATTTCCCTTAAGTGGTAAATGAAAAATTACTATTAAAAAAACTCTGGATGAACATGTAATTAATGTTGTAGAAATAATAACTTCCCTTAAATATTAAATGAAAAATTACTATTAAAAAGAGCTCTGCGTGAAGAGATAATTATTAATGTTGCAGAAAAAATAATTTCCCTTAAATGTTAAATAAATAATTACTATTAAAAAAACTCTGGATGGATGAAGAGGTAATTAACGTTGTAGAAATAATAACTTCCCTTAAATGGTAAATAAAAAATGCTATTACAAAAACTTAGCATGAAGAGATAATTATTAATGTTGAAGAGGTAATAAAACCTAACTTAAATAGCTAAAGGTAAAATACTATTTTAAAAAAAGCTCGGCATGAAGAGGTATTTATTCATGTTGTAGATAACTTAACTTAAATATTAATGATAAAATACAATTTAAATTAAACTTGGCGAGAAGAGGTAATTATTAATGTTGAAGGAAGAAATAGTAAATAAACACAGAATGAACGCGTAATTATTAATTTTGATCGATAATAACTTACTTAAATAGTAAATAAATTTTTTTTTAAAGTCTGCATGAAGAGATAATTATTAATGTTGAAGATATATATTAAATAACTAACTTATATAATGAATATAAAATAGTATTAAAAAAAAGCTCGGCATGAACTTTAATTATTATTGTTGAACTTATAAAAACTTAACTGTAATAGTAATAAAAAAATACAATTTAAATTAAACTCGAGATGAAGAGATAATTAATTATGAATGTTGAAGAGATAAAAAAATAACTCAACTTAGTAAAGAAAAATACTATTTCAAACAAAATTCGGCATAAAGAGGTAAATTATTAATGTTGAAGAGATAACAACCCAAATTAAAAAGTAAAGAAAAAATACTTACTCGGCATGATTAAGATAATTATTAATGTTGAAGAGTTAATTATTTAAATAGGCTAGTAAAAAATTACTCGTCACTAAAATTATTACTTATTTATTAAAGTAAAAATATAATTATTAAAAAAAACTCGACACGAAGCTAACACTGATTCGACAAGAAGCGAATTTCTGTCAATGATATTATCTGTAGTATGTAAATTTATGTCCCCGGCCTTGGAAACAATATGCTCATAAAGCTACAACCAAAACTTAGCAATCAACTTTATTGACAACAGTAGATTAAAAAGAAAATTAATTTATGAAACTTTCTGAATGTTTACCTTCAAATATTCCAAAATTAGGTAGACAAATTTTATTTGTTTTGTATTCGTAGTGTAACATATTATATTGAGGGCAACTCTTAGATTTTATATAGGATGTAGGGTAGCCAACTGTCGAAAGAAAAACTATAGTCACGACTACCAACACATTAATAATAACCACTTCTGCGTTTAAATGAAACTGAGGGAATTAAGGACTACTTTTCAGCAAAAATGAGGCAACTAAATAGTTTCCCATTTATAAAATAGTTGTTTAATTACACTTTACATTCACTTTCTTCAATAAAATGACCAGTTTCTATATTCATTCAGTTATGCTTACAATCACTATGACAACATTTATTAATGACATATTGTATGTATACTACCAAACAAATTTGTTTAACCTGAAAATATGAAAGGAAAAAAATCATATACAATTTATTTAGTAGTTTCAATTTTAGTAAATTTGACACGTAGTTAGATGTTATTATATTAGTTTTATATATTATAACAAATTAAATATTTTCATCTCAGCTGTGTTCCGAATTTTATTTTAATTTTAGATTAAACTTTATATCACGTTTATCAAATGTTTTAGGACATATTGGAAGCCAAAACTGATGGGGAAAATATACATTTATTGTTGAACTAAAAATTTTCTGAATAGATACAAATCATAGCACTTTTTACAAAAGATTACGGTTGTAATGAAAAAGATTTTAACACATTTTCAAGGAAACCACGTATTATCATGTGATGCAGTGGCAGAAAGACCGTGGGGGGGGGGAGTTAGAATAGCATATTGGGCGCTAAATTAATGGCGCTAGCATTAACTCTCCTGGGTAACACAAGCTCTTTTGTCTAAGCTACAGGTAAATTTTAGTTCTACGATAATAGAGAATTTTTCACCTTATTGATTGACTATTGATTAATAATAAAATAAAAATGCTTTTCGTTTGTTGAGGCTATACTTTTGTTTTGTGCATTGGTTACACAACTTATTTATAACTCCAACTGACTATGAATTGTGAAAAGAACAGTAAATATATACTGTTTGGACATGTAGAAGATAAAGATTTATTTTATTTTTCAATAAATTACATAAAACGGTAATTTGTATTTCTTACGACAGTTTATTTTGAGTAATACAGCATATGTATAAAACAATATCCACAATAACAAAAGAATTATCACCATATAAATGTTACTTTTTACACATTTTTGTTATTCAAAATTTTACAATCAAAGTTTTCCGAATCCAGTTATTAGTATTTACGACACATGCTAAATGTATCGATTGTACTACACCAGAGCAGAACTCCTTTTAATTGCGGAGAATCGAGAATGATTAAATTGTAACTCAATAGACACTCCTCCCTCCCACACACACAGATGGTTTGGCCTTCATTCACTGTATCTTTGTAAATTTTTTTCATATAAAGAAATTTAGTGTTATAGTATTTCAATAAGGCTCATTTAATTTTTATTTATTTGCTATGAGCTGAAAAGTAATAATAGGCCCTAATCAATACTTTAAATGATTTTATGACATTTAAATAGAAGTAAATTACCTATTAATCATCTTGAAAACACAAAAGATATAATTTAGTGTTGCATTTGTATTAATATCTCGAATTTGTATGTTTCTGATCTGATCAGAGAAAAATCGATGTTGAATTATTTTTGAAATAATCCGTTTCTAATAGGTGCTAATAAGTTATTTTATATCAAAGTTCTAAGTCCATTTATGCTACAACACAAACAAGTAGAATGATTCAGTACGAAGGAAAATATTGATCGTATTTGTTATTGTTTAAATTGTTATAAATTTTCAATGATAATTCCTGAAACTTTAAAACCATTTTTGGAGTGATGGCGACGAAATATGTTTGGTTTGTGTAAATGTGTGAGGAGATTTGTACATAATCTATTTCTTTAGTACGTTGATTTCAGCGACTAATATTCTCATTTTACAACACAGGTTAAAACAGGTTTAACCAATTTAGAGTAGTCATTGTTCAATTTCGTCTTTAAGACTTCCTACTCAAAATCTTCAGGTTCATAGTGACAGTCTGTTTTTCCACCATTCGTTATGATTTTAATTCTAAAACCAAATCCTAAATTACTTCCAGATTAGAATGGCCTGTAAGCTACAGTACTGGCCGTAGCTCTCGTCCACGCAGAGAATAAAAGGATGAGTCACAGCAATCAGATCGATAATGTCGAACCGGCTTCCTTTATATAGGCTACGACTGCATCTAAAGTACTTTGCAGTAAGACTAATACAATGTAGAATCTAATATTATATGTGCCTTATTTTGTGTATATCTCTTTTGCAGACTTTTACCTTGGTAAATATGCAGGTCAACCTGCTCATGTCCTAAGAAGGATACACTGAAACCTGTTTTAAACTCTTTCTTTATGATAATTTATTTTGAGTTACAATTATATTTAAGTTAACCAAGCGAAGCTAGGTTGTGTTTTAACTCGACTATTTGTCACATTTCGTCTGCATGTTTGTTTTAGTGATATGTGCGCGGTGAATCCGAGAATCAAAATCCAAGGAACGTTCCGATTATTAAAATCCTCGGATTCGGAAAATAAATTATTTGGACAAAATATTCGTAACTAGGAACATGGAGACGATATAATAATCGTTAGTAATTCGCTGATTGGTAAAGCTGAGTTCGAATCCGATGCGTAAAATCATTCTGCGCAGATACTAGAATTCGAAATAATAATACGAATATTGAAATCGATTAATTCGATTGTCCATTTCACCCGAGTATCAACATCGCTGGTTTGTTTATTGCGCAGTTACGGCTAAACGTGTCAACCAATTGTTATGAAATTTAGAAATTAGGTGCTATGAAACAAAACCAAGCTGGGCTATGTATCTACAAGGTATTTTAACTGTTTTAAAATGGCGGCTACTCAAAATAGTATTGCACTATTCCAAGGTACGGACGCATGGTGTGAACTAGGTATAGCAACCCGAGTAAACAAACTAACTTCATATGAAAAATAAAATTTTAATTATTTTCTAAAATTTCCCGCAGGAGGCTTATACCTGACTACGAAAATAAAAAACTTCATAGTTTAATAGTTTTTTGATATTTTTATCTACGTGAATTAAAGCTTTACGTATTTCATAAGGTTAAAAAATAAGTAAATTATTATTTACAAAACAATTTTACTATTATGACCCCTGTAATTTCCTCTAAACTTTCACCTAATTTGAACGTAGGGTAGCACAAGTCACTTCACATTGTATTCCTTGTTTGAAGTGTGAAGAGTCTTTTGTGTCACTATGTTCATACATTAATGTATGAGTATAATATTAACAGTAGTCTAATCATTTACGCTTCCAACAAAGACCGACGTCTACTGTCCACACAACCATAAGTAAAATTTAACTTAAATAGTAGAACTCTAAATTTCAATAAATAATGTTACTGAAATCTCTGTATTAGACCTATTATAGCTGAATTTGTTTATCTTCTAAAACCAGGGTTTTTTAAACTGTTTTATCATAGATAAGTTTAGGTATTATTAGGTGGAGATACGTAAAAACTATTTCTAACTTCTTATCTTGCTATCTCTTAACTAATTTCAAGTATATTTAATCGACTATATACTACAAAGAAATCTTCAACCATTTCTGTTTCCTATTTTTTCCTGATTCTGACACTTTCTCTTTTTATTTTACGGTTTTTTAAATATGCTCTATCCATCTTGTTTTAAGTCTTCCTCTTGGTCATTTCCTTTTAAGGTCATCTAGAATATTTTATTTTTTTAGTCTATCTGCTGACATACACACACGTCATATTTTAATCTGCATTTCTCTATATCATTGTTAGTTCCTCCAGTCTTAATTTCTCTCTTATGGTAATATTTCTGATTCTATTCCTTCTAGTTTCTTCCAGAACTCCGCCTAAAAAAATTCGTTTCTGTGGCCTATCTTTTTTTGTGTAGTTGTTTAGTCTAAACATGCCTTATAAAAATTAATGTTAAAATTAATTATAAAAATAACATTATTACTTTTTACTGTAGGCCTATAGTTATAAGTAAGAAATATATTTAAACCACTTAGCAAAATAAAAATTGGTCACAACGGAAAGTTTAGATTACTAAGTATCCCCTCTACGGAACAATATCAGTATTTGATATATGAAGTTTTTTCTAAATAAGATTAATGACGACAATTAAATAGAATGTTACGTGTCAATTGCATGTGCACACGTTACGATATTATCACAACCGCCGTGGCATCATCAGCACGCAACAGCTAGACGTTATGCAGCTATTATGGTGCTTTAGTATTTACCGACATTAAGTTTGGTACGTATTATTTATAATTTTGAAATTTAATACAGTACCTCATTTTCCTAGTTAAATAATTTTGTACAAACCAACCTATAACAAATGCAGTTCGCCTTTAATTGCAATGCACATATTTTTTCGTCATAACCGATTTTATAATTACCAAGTTATGAATTTAAAACATTACAGACAGTTTACCTTTTATTCAGTTGGAGTTCACACAAGTTTCGTTTGAAATGATTTTATCATTTCCTGGTCGTGAATTACAACCATTAACGTTGTCTTTAATTGTAGTACACGCTCGTTTTCGTCTGTAACGATTTTATCATTTCCTGGTCGTGAATTACTACCATTTACGTTATCTTTAATTATTGCAGTTCACACTAGTTTCCTTCTGTAACGATTTTATCATTTCCTGGTCGTGAATTACAACCATTTACGTTGTCTTTAATTGTAGTACACGCTCGTTTTCGTCTGTAACGATTTTATCATTTCCTGGTCGTGAATTACAACCATTTACGTTGTCTTTAATTGTAGTACACGCTCGTTTTCGTCTGTAACGATTTTATCATTTCCTGGTCGTGAATTACAACCATTTACGTTATCTTTAATTATTGCAGTTCACACTAGTTACCTTCTGTAACGATTTTATCATTTCCTGGTCGTGAATTACAACCATTTACGTTGTCTTTAATTGTAGTACACGCTCGTTTTCGTCTGTAACGATTTTATCATTTCCTGGTCGTGAATTACAACCATTTACGTTATCTTTAATTATTGCAGTTCACACTAGTTACCTTCTGTAACGATTTTATCATTTCCTAGTCGTGAATTACAACCATTTACGTTATCTTTAATTATTGCAGTTCACACTAGTTTTCTTCTGTAACGATTTTATCATTTCCTGGTCGTGAATTACAACCATTAACGTTGTCTTTAATTGTAGTACACGCTCGTTTTCGTCTGTAACGATTTTATCATTTCCTGGTCGTGAATTACAACCATTTACGTTATCTTTAATTATTGCAGTTCACACTAGTTTCCTTCTGTAACGATTTTATCATTTCCTGGTCGTGAATTACAACCATTTACGTTATCTTTAATTGCAGTTCACAGTAGTTTTCTTCTTTAACGATTTTATCATTACCTGGTCGTGAATTACAACCATTTACGTTGTCTTTAATTGCAGTTCACAGTAGTTTTCTTCTGTAACGATTTAAGCATTTCCTGGTCGTGAATTACAACCATTTACGTTGTCTTTAATTGCAGTTCACAGTAGTTTTCTTCTGTAACGATTTAATCACTTCCTGGTCGTGAATTACAACCATTTACGTTATCTTTAATTGCAGTTCACACTAATTTCCTTCTGTAACGATTTCATCATTTCCTGGTCGTGAATTACAACCATTTACGTTATCTTTAATTGCAGTTCACAGTAGTTTTCTTCTGTAACGATTTTATCATTTCCTGGTCGTGAATTACAACCATTTACGTTGTCTTTAACTGTAGTTCACACTAGTTTTTTTCTGTAACGATTTTATCATTTCCTGGTCGTGAATTACAACCATTTACGTTGTCTTTAACTGTAGTTCACACTAGTTTTCTTCTGTAACGATTTTATCATTTCCTGGTCGTGAATTACAACCATTTACGTTGTCTTTAACTGCAGTTCACACTAGTTTTTTTCTGTAACGATTTTATCATTTCCTGGTCGTGAATTACAACCATTTACGTTGTCTTTAATTGTAGTTCACACTAGTTTTCTTCTGTAACGATTTTATCATTTCCTGGTCGTGAATTACAACCATTTACGTTGTCTTTAATTGCAGTTCACACTAGTTTCCTTCTGTAACGATTTTATCATTTCCTGGTCGTGAATTATAACTATTAATCTTTAGTTGCTGTTCACGCTTTTTTTTTGTTTTTTACGATTTTATCATTTCCTGGTCGTGAATTACAACCATTTACGTTGTCTTTAACTGCAGTTCACACTAGTTTTTTTCTGTAACGATTTTATCATTTCCTGGTCGTGAATTACAACCATTTACGTTGTCTTTAATTGTAGTTCACACTAGTTTTCTTCTGTAACGATTTTATCATTTCCTGGTCGTGAATTACAACCATTTACGTTGTCTTTAATTGCAGTTCACACTAGTTTCCTTCTGTAACGATTTTATCATTTCCTGGTCGTGAATTATAACTATTAATCTTTAGTTGCTGTTCACGCTTTTTTTTGTTTTTTACGATTTTATAATTTCGTGGTCGTGAATTACAACCATTTACGTTGTCTTTAATTGTAGTTCACACTAGTTTTCTTCTGTAACGATTTTATCATTTCCTGGTAGTGAATTACAACCATTTACGTTATCTTTAATTGCAGTTCACACTAGTTTTCTTCTGTAACGATTTTATCATTTCCTGGTCGTGAATTATAACTATTAATCTTTAGTTGCTGTTCACGCTTTTTTTTTGTTCTTAACGATTTTATAATTTCGTGGTCGTGAATTACAACCATTTAAATTTTCTTCAGTTGCACTTGCTACACGTTTTTGCCTATACCTAACGTTTTTGCCTATACCTAACGTTTTTATCTTATGAACTCCAACCATTTAATTTTTCTTCATTTGAAGTCCACACAGGTTTTCGTTTGAAACGATTTTATAATTTCCCAGTCATGAATTATACAACTTCTTTTGTCGTTTGTAGTTCACAGTCGTATTAGTCTGTAAATTATTTATTTGCGCGATTCTAGTTCATAATATTAAAAAGAGACCATTTTAAAATTATAAAAGCTAATAATTTCGATATGTTTTGAAGCTTTTAATAATAATAATAATAAATTATATAATAATTAAAATTTGATTCCACCAGATATGAAAATTGTTAAAAGTTACTAGAAATAAAGAGTCGGAGACTTTCAAAGTGGCGGCCGTTTGAAACTATTCTACACTAGTTTCTCTGTATCTAGCAGCTTTAGTCGAACGACCTTTCATGTCAGCAAATCACTTCTTTGCCAATCAATTTTCCTGTGAAATTAGCCAACCTTCAGGACACAACCTATTACTGCTGAAACGATACTGGTTTTGGCAACTTTACTGCTTTGTGCTTTGTGTGATGGAGTTTGATCACACTTGACGTATCGATACAATACAACAGTATCGAATGTCGCTTTAATTATCCTTACATCAGTGATATGCCTTGTTCAAGAGATAACTGACTTACAGAGCTGGTTTTGGCGTCATTTTATAGCAAAATAGATCAAGTTTTGACTTTCTTTCAAGAGAAACTCATCAACGAAATAGTGTACCTAGAAATGCTGGAAAACCTTTTTAATCCCAAAGATTGATGAGGACAATCAAGAACGCCGCCGCACTCCCTCTCCTAGGTCCAGAATTTCCTTAATAACCGATTTCCAGGAGCATGGATAGATCAAGGTGGAGCGATTGCATGGCCACCTCGTACGCCGGATCTGACACCTCTGGGGTCAAGGATAAAGTATATAAACCACCCTTTACCAGCTTCTTTCGCTGAGCTCGGAGCAAGAATCTACCCCGCAGTTGAAGAAGTTACGCCTGACGTGCTGGATAACATGGCAGGAAATCACCTTCAGATGGGATGTCTGCAAAATTACCAATGGAAGTCATATTGAATCAAGCTAACTATAAGTTAACTGAAAAGCAGCTACAAATGACACCAAAACCAGTTCTGTAAGTAGTGTGAATAAATTTATATGAATTTACAAGTTGCAATAATCGCAACTAGGCTAGAAAATCGTTTCAAAACGAAAATATGTGTAAACTGTAATTGAAGAAAAAACCGTGAGATGGTAATTTAAGACAAGGAATTATAAAATCGTTAAGGACTAAACACGCGAATTTTACCAATCTTCAACTGTTAAAAACAGAAAAGAGATAAAAAACCCTAAACAAATCGTGTATTAAATACGAGGAAATCATAAAAACGTTACAGAAGAAAATATGTGTGAAATGCAATTACGACAAAAATAATGGGTTGTAATTCACTACCATAAAATTATAAAATCTCCACAGAAGAAAAAATAGTTCACGTTAATGACGGAAAAGCCATAAAAAACAACAAAACGTATAATTGACAGTATATAACAGTACTTACAAGGAAATCATAAAATCGGAAAAAATATGGGTCTAATTCCCGACCTTAAAATTATAAAATCTCCATAGACGAAAAAAATAGGTAGGCCTAAACTTCAATTGAAGACAAAATGAACGGTTGAAATGATGAAATCTATCCTTAATCAAAAATAAGATATCGATTATTAAATCATTAGCGTAATTACAATTATTAAAATGAACTATGAAAAAGCACTGCACAATTAATTTTTTTTAGTTAACCAATTCCCAAAACCAATAAAAACCTAACAAAAATATTCGTCACCAAAAATGTCATTTTGGTAGTTAGTTGCCAATAAAAAACTAAAAATGATCCATGGACATTGAGGAAAATATTTATTTATATAGGTATTTAAATAAGGCCTACACTAAAATCTCTGGTGTCTTACACCGGTCATTGCGTATTTAATTAAAATCAAGCTTTTAACGCAGTAATTAAGGTTCTTTATTTAGTCAATTATTTGTCAACTGTAAGCCTATTATTTTTTAATAGCTTCAAAGTTCATTAAAATTTCATTTAAATCGGTAGTGCCGATTTTGAGAAATTCCGTCTTTTATAAAGATTTTTTACTATATCTCTCGAATCTTTATTTTGAAAGAGATGTTGATCAATAGGTTTCGTTTGCGTCCTTGAGCGCTTTTGATCAAAATCGTTAGTTAATTTTGAGTTATTGATAAAATCGGAAAAGAACTTCTCAAATTATGCCCACATACCAATTTTGATTAAAGTTGGGTCACACAGACGACAGACATCATACTGAATAGAACTTTTTTGTGACAGGGAACCTCAAAACAGGTATATCTGCAAAAAACTTGATATAGGCTACGATTTTTGACTTATGATATAACATCTTCTATACTATGTAAAAAAGAAAAGAAAATATAACTATCGGAATAAACCAGCTGCATTATCGATTAATAATATCAAAACAAACTTAATACACCACCTACATCAATTAGTAATTATCGAAAACAAAAAATATTTTACACTATACAGTAAGAATGCTTGGACCTGGCCTGGTAAGGAATGCTATGTAAATAAGTATCAGTAATTTAAAAGTTAAATACAGGTGTAGGGAGGGCCGCGTGTGTGTGTTATGTGTCAACAATCTAAACTCTATTCCAAGAAGTACGGCGCTATGGCATGGCTACTGATAACAATCGATTTCAGAGCATCCGTTCGTCTCGGCCACAAAGAACATCTTGTTTTTATACAGATTCTATTCACACAAATACACAGGACAGGAAGGGGTAGTCGGGTTACTCCTTAAAATGTTATTTATACCCAGATTTATTACGTTAATTCTCCTTACATAGAGAAATTGAACAATTAATCTTCTCTTCATTAACAATACAATTTGATAAACTCAATTTAGGTGTGAAAAAACGTTTCCTTCATGGTTAAAAGGAACAGATTATCTTTATTATGCTTTTAATACATGTTAAAATAATAAAATACTTATTCAGGATAATTTAAGAGTTTAAAATTGCCATTCTTTTCTCATTTGAAATCATGATTATCTGTCTTCTTGATTAGGGTGTGGACAAAATTAGGATAGGTTTTGTCAACCTATCGCTCCTTTTACAACCTTTCAACATGAGGGGGGGGAATTCCATGGACGTCATCAAGAGTTCATTATTGGGGGGGGGCATATGTCAGGGGTAACTTCTCAAAACATCCTTTTTATGCATTTATTTTAATATTTTGTCAGCAAATGAAGTACACAAAAACAATAAATCTAATTATTATAACTTTTTTAAGCCAAGCGGAGAAACAAACCTTCTGCACAATGAGTCAGATCAGATTCAAGACGAGACGACGATACTCACTACCAACATAGACTACTGGGCTTTATTGCATACAACTATTCAAAATTAATTCTATTTGCGTTTGTAACAGAAATGTAATGTTTAAAAACCCTAGTAAAGACAAAGCCCGATGTTTACCTTTTAAGGTTTTAAGTAAATCATTCGTTTTTAGCAAAAATATTTTTATATCTCAAAAAAAGGGGGTTGGCGTCCCCCCGTCCTCCCGGCGATGACGCCCATGGAGAATTCTAATAATGGATGAAATAACAAATTGTAATGAACTTGATTTTAGGGCAAGTACACTTATTATTCTCAAGTTAAAACTACTGAAATGAACAGTACAAGTCACTTTTAAGCAACAATTGTTTAAAATTCAATTACCAAATGAAAGAAAATAAACAATAAACACTTTATTTTGATTGAGGCGATGTTTCACTGACCGATGTTATGACTAATGTCCACGCTTTACAACAGAGAAGTTCAATTCCCGTGTGGGGTTCACGCATTAACAGTGTTGTACCAGCATCCTAAAGAAAATAGGAAGATACAATTGGTAACGAACTGTAGTTAGTTGAGAATCTAGAACAATGACGACAAGATATTTCAATCTGCTAACCACACATTAGCCGATTTAAAAGTTGTCCAACAGGACTGAGTTGTTGCGTCACGAAGTTTGTTCGGTGACTAAATCGCCATTTTCTGTACAAACAGATGATGACTGAGTCGGTTTGTTTACAATAAAAGCGTTTATTGTGAAAATTTGTGTTTTCTTTAATTGATATATGAGGAAATAATCAAATTGATTAAAATATCAATAATTAAGGTTGAGAGAGGATCAAAGACTTGAATTGATTTGCTAACCTTTTTAACGAACCGATCTCACTAGGCCAAATAAAACTAACTTTATTAATAAATATTACATTGTTTTTCACGAAACATAAAAAAGCCCAAGTTCTTTTTGGCACACTCCAAACAAAATCTTAAATAGAATCTATAAATAAATATTGAGTTTGACTTGTGAGGTGTTTTAAGACAAAATAAAACGTGAACACATTTTATCACAAATAATATTGATTAAATAACATTATTTGTAATTTTTTACATATATAAGTTTTAAATTTAAATGAAATCTGTTCAGTAGTTTCAAAATTAGTTTGTCTCTGACGTTCGTTAACTACAATGATATTAATTTGATTAAGTTCAATTGTTTTATTTTGAGAATAATAAGTCTAGCCTATGTGTATAAAAATGCTGTTCACGACGCATTTTATTACTTCGACTATTATTTGCAACTTAAATTTTTCACTTTTAAAATAATCTTAGAACGAAGAATATATGTTATTAATAATGCCTACAGATTTCACTTAATATCTGACAATAGTTGTTAAAATACAGCTATAAAAGAGATATCACGTGCCAAATTTTACAAAAATTAGATGAAAACTCCAATCATTCTAGCTCTGTCTGTATTATGAATAGTATAGTTTGTATTAATGGGTATATATAGGCTAACTACAAGGAATAATAAGACACACAGACAGAGGAAGAAGAAGTAAGGCTATCCTTTTCTTAACCAACACAATTTGGATCTATTTTCCTTCCTTTTGGGAAATAAAAATGTTAGATAAGTTCACTGTGTATTTTAAAATTGATCTTTCAATCACAATCGATTACACAATTAGGGGTCACGCGCCCCCAAATTTTGGGAAATAAATTAACCTATAAAAGCAAATGTGCTAGATTGGCTATCATTGGGGCCCCCTAAATTAAAAAAAAAATATTCTTCATTATGTTAGGCTAATCTGTATTTTGTACATTTTCAAATTGTGACCATTTTCCAGAAATGTATCTTTGGGATATTGTAAGATCATTTATTCATATTTTTACATTCACAAAAAATCTTTAGAAGCAGGTTTTGGGTTTAAAAAATGTACAAGTTATAAGCTTCATTTAGGATTATTCAATCTGTATAAACTATTTTTGATTTTACAACATATACAGATATACAGATTTATAACTTTCATTTTAGCCCATTTCTTCGCTAATAAGTATTTTTCGGTTTAAAGAACATAGAGTTTTACAGAATGTAAGCTACAGTTCCCGTTTAACTTAATTTCTATACATTTGTTGTAGTGTTATTACAAATTATTAAGGTTATTTAACTCCATTTCACCACTTTTACATTCATAAACTTTTTAAATTTAAATTTGTATGACACTCTTTAAAGTGTACAGTTATTGGATACTCATTTTAACTATTGTTCGGATTATTTGTTAAAAAACTTAATACAGTAGTACAAAAAAATGTACTTTTGTCCAAACATTTTGCAAAATTGTTAAACTTAACCAGAACCCCGAGAGTTATAGTTGTTACTTTCACGACAGAAACTGTGTGCTTTTACATTCGTATAAATCTGAGTTTTGGGGTTAACCCACGATATTCAGATTTGTTTGCTTTGAGCACTCTTCTATCAAGTTACTGATATGTACAACCTACACATTTTGATTCTTGTACAGAGTTTTTGTTAGAACACTAATATTACTTTTGCTCAAATTTGAATGCTTCAGCGAGGAGGCCGAGTACTTTTACTTTCATATATTTCCAACATTTATGGGGTTTATTCCAGAAATTTAAATTTCTTTACATTAGGTACTCGTCTATTGAGTGTTGATTTGTGTAGTTATTATCACAATTGCATTTTTCGTAATATTTTTTGGCTTGTTTAACACAAAATTTTTAGTCTTTTAATATAGCACAAACATTATTTTGGCCGACTATTCACTACCAAAAGTTAGTTTTATACAATTTATCTAGTAATTGACTTTGAGGTTAGACGCTAAGCTTTATTTACTTTTGGAAAAAGTGGTTTTTAACTTTTTACCTAGATTTTAACCTTAAAAACCATACATATTTTTAAAGTTTGACAGTTGCCATTGAGATTTGACCTAATTTTACTGTTTCTTCAACAAATTACATTTACTGTAATTCGGCGGTTTTGGTAATCACGCTGTTTTACAACTTCTAGTGTTCGTTATAGTTATTTTGACAGTTTGGATTTCGAAACTTGTGGGAAAACTTTTGTAGGTTGTGTTGACAAGTTGGAGGGAATTTTAAAAAAATATGACTTTCCATACGAATTTAGTATAACTTTTAAATAGCAAATCTAGCCTAAGCAAAATTGGTCAGTGTAGCTTACCACACATAATGAAAATTATTTTTCAAAAATTTGGGTGTAACATACAGTTTTTTCGTGTAATCTTGACTTTTAGACCCCTCTCTTTCATCTTGCCTATTGAGTCTCTCTTGTTCAACTTATGTTCTCTTCCAACCCTAACGCTGTTACAATATTCAAGGGATTGGGGTTTTCATTTTATGCTCTTTTCTTCGGGAGGGTTTTCTCCAAACAACAAGAGGTAAACATTGTTCAGCTTTGGGGAACTGTTTACATAAAACTAATAGCGAGATCGACAAATAAATTCGCATACTGCTATGTGTCGGTTGCTTACCGAGTAATTCATATTCAATATATTGACTCAACCTAAATAGTCATAGCTGGTATACCGTGGAATTGTTCTAAAATCATCTTCTTTCTTTTATTATTTACAACAATAAATGTGGTAATGGTTGAGAGATGTTAACGGTACCGTTAGGGGGTGTGTTGTAAAGAATGGCTGCAGGGGTCGGCAAGTGAACAGGAAACAACATTTGGGGTGAGGGTGTGTGAGTCATGGCTACAAGTATGGTATTTAATAATAAGCTTAGCTCACCAGCTTCCAGGACTCGCTCGGCATTTCAATATTGTTCTTTAATTATAAATATTTGTCCTCGATTCTGTGATATTTAATTTTACAACAAGGGAAAAAAAAGTTATTTTGTAGCCACTTGAATTTTAACATTCGGTTAAACTAGCCTAATAAAGTCTTCTACTAGAGAAAATTGTGCAAAATGAATGCTCTATAAAGTGACTAGAGATAAATTGTTATCAATAGTGTAACTTAGTTTTACAAGATGAAAAATACAAATATTCTGTAGGCCACGCGATTTTTAATATTCTATTAAACTGATAAGTCTTCTTTCTACGAGAGAAGATTGTGTAAAATGAATGCTCTATAAAGTGACTAGAGATAAATTAATATCAATATGGTAATTTCGTTTTATAAGATGGAAAAAAATTTGTAGGCCACGTGAATTTAAATATTCAGGTGATCTAATAAGTTGTTTTTTCTACGAGAGAAAATTGTGAAAAATGATTGCTCTATAAACTGACTAGAGATAAATTGTTATCAATAGTGTATTTTTTTTTTACTTAAGATTGTGGTTCACAAAAATTCTTTGATACTGAGTGAGGAGAAATCCAAATTTATGTTTTTTTTTTCCTTTTAGAAGAAAAAAGTGATGCACGATAATTTTAATTTATCATCATATTATATCTTGTGTAAAAGATGTAGAAGTCACTGAATGTAAATATGTAGTTATATTAATTTTAAATAAAATCAGTTATTTGGGGATTATAGTTGAACAAAATTTAGTTTGGAAGAATCATATTAATATTAATTTGTAAAGTGAATTAAATAGAATAGTTTATAATCATATTTCCTTAGGTCATGTGTCCATCTTCCATTTATTATTGCTGCATTATTGCTCCATTATTGCTGCAAATTTATCTTCCATTTGTCCAATCGCGCATGCAATATGGGCTGTTTTTTGGGGAGGTGCTTATATATCAATCATTAATCCAATTGGAACCTTTTAGAAACATTTAATAAGAGTAATAATGTCTTTTAGGAGTAAAATGGAACATTCCTTTACTTTATTTGAGTCATTCCAAGTATTTCCATTAAGATATTTGTATTTAAGGTATTAGTTGAATTTTATAAAGCATCGGGTTCACTAATTTTTATAGGGAATGTAAATATCCAAAGAGGTACTTAAAATTTTACCTGAACGAAATTAAATGCTTTTAAAATAATTTATTTAAAGGGGTGAAATTTTTTAATAAACTAAATAAAGAATTCCAATTGATGGAATCAGTATCTAAATCTATTAAGAAGTGGTTATTTCAGGATATTGATGTTGAGCGTCTTTTAAAGTAACATGTTTTTACTATGTCTATTGTATTTAATTGTATTTTATAGCCGTGAAAGTAGAAAATATCTCCACACTTTTTGTAGGAATGCAGGACAGCGAGACTAGAGTTGATGGGGTGTTATAATCAATAACTAATAAAATAATTAGTTGACGATAAGTTGTTATCAATAGTGTAATTCAGCTTAACAAGGTGAAAAACAAAAACAAATTTCTAGGCGACGTGAATGTTAACATTCAGTTAAACTAACAAGTCTTGTGCGAGAGCTAATCGTGTAAAATGAATCCTCCAGATATAAAGTGTTAATAATAGCTTCTCCGTAAAATTTACGACTACAAATTAACATCAGATAAGAAACTATCTCTACACTTTTTGTAGGAATGCAGGACAGCGAGACGAGAGTTGATGGGGTATTATAATCGGTCTATCATAATATCGTCCCGGTGTAGTGAGTAGTCTATGTTATACGACAATCCTCCATTTTGTACTTTCCCATCCATACATATACAGAGAAAGCTGTGTGACGGGTCAAAAAATCGTTTTAAGTTTGTCAAATTGCTTTTAAAAACACTAACTCCAAACAATTGGTTTTGGGGACAATGTTGAGAGTTTGAACTCTTTACAGAACTTCAAATAAGTTGAAATTTTTTGAACAAATTTGTTTATTCTGGCATCAATATTCATATCGAGACGTTTTTTAATAGTTCAGAATTTGAAAGTTGTTTGTACGACTTAGAATCTATTTTTTATTTAGACTATTATTATTATTTTTATTGAATACATTTTACTTTCGAAGTCTGGGACTAAATTATTCTTTAATCTATTTTCCTACATGAATACATTTGTTAGTATTTTGATTAAAGTTAAGTAAGAGCTATTAATTTTAAACATCATTTTTATTCATTCTGATTCTTTATAAAAAATTCTTATCCAGCGTGTATTTCAAATTGTATTCTGAAAATCTACATTTATTTTTTTAATATTTATGCCATTTATTAAAATCCAAGTATACAAAAGCACACAAAAAGAAATAACACTCGAAAATATTTGCTTACATAGGCATATTATAGAACCCTGTGCGTGGGCAAGAACTGTGTACAGCAATTTAATGTCAACGTGAAAAATGATATATTAATATACAAAGGAAAACAACGAAACTAAAGGAACAACAACGACAAGGAAGTCTAAATAACAAAAACACTAAACATGTTAAAAACTATACAAAAACGCAAAACAATCATATTATAAGAGATGCCAGGTGTTGGACGCCAAGTAATCAATTTAAGGACATTGCTATCTCTAGTGAGATGCTGACAAGGCAAGACTACCTACCTATCTTCCTATCTCTAATAATCAAAACATGATTTTTATAGGTGTTAATCTTAGTATTTTAGAATCTTTCGTAATTATTTAGATATAATGAATGTTGAAAAAGGATCTGTGAGATATAATTGAAGTTAGTACTGTAACAAAAATGTTTGTGCAACTATTTTCCTTCTTGTTTAAAAGCGAAAACAAAGAAAAGGAAGATAAAATAAAGAGCTTTATCTCTCGAATACTATAATAGCATCCGGGTCGTAATAGAACTGGTGACTTAATTATGTACAAAATATCATTAAACCTTTAAGTACAAAAATGGAAAGTTTTAATGAAGAGTGATCTAAATATTTAAAACTTTTAAACTGCTAATAGTTCATCAGATGGATGCCTTTTCGTATCCTAACCTAAACATCTTAATCAAGTATTATTTTTAAAAAGTATAGTAGTATAATTCAAACAGATAAAAACTTTTCTGAATTATAAGTTTAGTTAAATTATTAAAACAGATAAAAAAACAAAATGTTGTTCCTTGAATATCGCCTTAGTCAAATGGAAGAAGTTCAGTATTTACTCCACAAAACGAGACATATTTGTTTCCTATTGGATAAATAACTTACAAATGAAAAATGTGTCCTACGAACAAGTCTGATTATATCTAATTTATTTCATATTTTTTGGTTGTCTACCGAATCAAAATCATTGGAGTAAACAAATATATTACAAATTCGTTTTATTGTTAGGTTAATATTTAACAATATAGCCTATCTGATATGTTTTATGTTGGCTAAATCTGTACTGGTACTACGTCAGTAGACTGTTATCATTCAAGTACGTCCTTGAGAATTTTCCTAAGAGAAAAAAAAATTTGTAAGGAAATAAACCCTTTTTGTTTTGAAAAGGAAACCTAACCCAACCTTTTGCTACTTATTATACAACTTTGGGGGAAATATATAATTAACAGGTTAGGCTATATAATTTTGTATTACAAAAACTAAAGTTGTGGAGATGAATCTGAAGAGACAACTTATTTACAACATAAAATTCTGTGCGGCTTCAAAGTGAAAGATTTTACGACAAATGGTAGTTTAATACGAAAACCAACCTAGGCTAATCTATCCAAAACTATTCTAAACTCCAAACAAATTCATTTTATTAATACGTAAGTTTAGAAACTTTGTAATGATTCCATTTTGACTTGACTAACCTGACTTTAGTCGTGTATTAAAATAATGATTTAGTAAATAATTCATAATTGTGAAATTCGTTCAATTTAACTGAAAAATGTCAACAAAATTTAAAATGGAGGAGATTGCGAATAGTTTTAAAACTTACGTTAACCTAATAGCTTAGTTTTTGTGAAGCATGGCGATTAAATTTTAATATCAAGTCGATGTAGGAAAACAAGGGATAAAAAAAAAGAAGAAAATTTAGGCTAAACATCATTTATAGTCCTGTGCTTAAATCAACAGATTCAAATGTAAGTGGGGAAAACATGAAAATAATAATAATGCTTTTTTTAAATTAACATTCTACTTAAGTAAGGATACAAAATTCCAATTCACTGCCGTACATCCATATTCGTCCTACCATCTGCTCTAATTATATTCCATAATTCTTCAACCTCTTAGACAGTTACAAATAGTATTTATAATTGTATGATTACATTATATATGTTGAAATTGTTACACAATTCTGGTTTGAAATAATAAAGTTAGGTGTAGAAAGGAGCACTGTAGAGTATTTAAAAAAAACACTACTCAAAAATGCAATTCACTGTCAATTCAATGTCCTCCATCCATATATCTTCTGCTCCGATTTTATCTACAATAAAATATATTCCAAAATCTGAGTACAATAGAAAGAGTTAAGTAAAGGATACGATGCTGGAGACGAGACAGTTATAAAGACACTGTAGCAGCAGCGGTGTGCAAACTTCACGGTCACCGGTTTTAGGTTACATGGAACCACCGACACCGCCAACTTAATCCATCTCTCTCTCTCTCTCTCTCTCTGTACTTGGAGATAGCGTCTCATTGCTCTCATTACAACAATTTCAATACAAAATCAAACTTGCCACGCAAGTGATCTAAAAGATGAGAATTTAGTTTATTGGATTATATAGAATAGGCCCTACGATCATGGAATTCATATTTGCAGATCCTTAGATTTTATACGCTAATCTATAGGTAGTGCGAAGTTTTCGAAAAATCGTTACGAACGTCCGCTATTTTTAAATTTTGAATCGTAATTGTACTGAATTGTGTTATTGAAATGTACTACACCCCCAAAGGTCCTAAATTATACCAAAATCCCAATTACAAGATAAATAGCAGATTCCCCCCTTAAAAATTTCAAGTTATTTAACTGAATTTTTTCAATGGATACATATTTTCAAGTTGTAGGCCTACTCAAAAGGCGGTGTGGTAAATTGTAGGACCTACAGATAAGAAATTATTCCCCAAATAAGATTTAAACTCCGCAAATTGAAAATTACCAATCGACGTTTTTATTCGAGCTCTTCGATTTTATAAGAAAATCAGACAATAATGGCTACCTCTAAGGCGAAAACACACCCTAAATGAGTTTGAATGATCACTAAAAGTCATAAAGTGTTCATGGGTCATTTGATGGTGTAGGGGTCTCAATTCGTTACGAAGATGATTGCAATAACTATATTTTTATAGAAAATTGTTACTAACTCAATTAAAACAAGTATATAGGCGTTACCACGTGACCTGCCCAACCCTGCCTTTATTGTTTAATGGATCTCGTAAATGTGTAAATAGAACAATCTTCACTCACTACACAAATGTCAGTAGATCGGTCTTCGTAGCAATGAGTGTTCGGAGGGGGTGTATATTCTGATGTTTTTTTTTAACATTAGTATTTATTGTAGGTAATTGGGATAGTTATTAACACTTAAAAAAATTTAATGTGTGGTAGCCTACTTTTACACCAAAACAAAGACAAGTAGTTTGGTGGGTAAATAAGAGTTGAATGTTGAAAAAATGTAAGACCCTAAGTTGGTTTTTGGATATGATTTGTTTCTTTCAATTGTGCAAAGTTCTGCATCCCAATTTTAGACAGATTTTGTTTATTTTGTATAAAGGATTTTTCCTTACTTTTCGGTAATTCAAAATTTGGGAAAATCTCCCATAAAATCAGAACACGATATCGATTTTTCTTTAATTTCTGTCCTAACGATTTTGTTTATTTTTGCAAAAATTTGAAACTGAAGGTCATACTGTTCTCTATCTCCTCAAAAATGCCATCAAAGATCAGTAAAGGAAAGGAAATTAGCAGTGATTAAATGAAAATCATGGTTCATGAGTGATTTTAAAAATAACTAAATAAACCCTAACTGCAGTCAGTTTTATCCCCCCCCAAATTACTCAGATTTAATTTTAACTTACTTGCGGTTGACATACTTGTGGTTTAGGTTATAAATATTCAGATTTCAGTCAAATTTAATCGAAATTCAGCTTCGTACCCAATGTTGAAATATTCGAACATTTCCGATGGCGCCAAAGGTCTTTAGAATACTTTAACATATTGCAATTTTTAGTTTAGGCTACGCCAGCAATAGCTTCCTACAGTTTTAACTAGGAAGGCCTATATTACCTTTTGTGTTTCTGTGTGCGCGAAAATATGTTCCATGTTTGTCCACCTTTTAATTTAACATTAGTAAAAACGTATGCATAATCTGTACAAAGTAACTATGGGATAATATAATAATAAACCAACTAAAGTACACTTGGCAAAGTGCCAGTAAGAAACACGGAATTTTGGTGACACAAGTGTGAATGGCTGTGGAATTTATAAATACATTTTCGTTACCTACCGATATGTATTATAAGCTAAGTATAATAATTACGACAAAATTAACCTCCATTTTATAACTGATATTTTACGGTCATGACCTGAGGTATACTGCCGAACTGTTCTGGTCAACATACATGACATGACATACTCGTTTGATATAGCGACCACAAAATCTTACGTTAAAAAATCTATTAGAGTTACACGTAATGTCAGTAATATTGAAACATAATTAATACAAAATTTTATAACAAACAAGTGTTTTTTGTATCTAATATCCTTTAAAAAGATGTGTCATAAGAGTTTTCCTTATTCAAATTTTAAACTTATCCCTTACATCGACTAAAGCTCTCCTAGAAGAGGCAAATTTTCTCTTTCGTGTTTTAAAGCATATCCGTTCAACTGGAACACAAATTCTCAACTATAGTACGTTTATATATTCAAACGAGTTTCATCGACAAAGTCGCCATCTTCAATTATATACGAACTACAACAACTAAACTGTAGGCCTAACTCTAATAGAATAAAACAGTTATTGTAGCTCGTGCATCATTGAAGAATTTGTGTTCAAGTTTTATTCAATCAAGTATACCGTCTCACAAATCACGCTCATTATTTATTTATAAACATTCAAAAATAAAATTATACATCCTTTTTGTGGTTAAATTTATTCGTGAAACACACTGTACTCGAATACTAAAACGATTCTTCGATTAAAATCGTTCATATTTTTGACAGAGGTGTTTCACATATTTCGAGAAAAAAACTATAATCTTGTTACTTTTAGCAATGACTACATAAATACTATAAGACACGACATGGCCATGTTAAATATTCTACGCTTATTCTTGAGTTGACCAATACCCGCTAGGGTGTGGAGCTGTCGCTCTGCTAGAGAATCTGAAGTTGATGTGACTGGCGCTAGGTGGCTCTACGGTCAAACAATGTTTCAGGAGGGTAAGAGAAAACGCACTGATGCCACATATGGGACCAAATATGCGAGGGGAGGTCGAGAATCGCTTATCTCAGCGCACGAACTGACAACACTGACTATGCTGACGGAAGTAAGTGAGAAGGTTTGTGAGAGAGAGGCCAACAGTTGTACAGTCTCAACCAAGTGGGATGCGTACAGTCAAGCACCTGCTGCTAGCGCTTTCTGATAGCTGTGTGTCAAACTTGTGACGAACAGCACCCGTAAAGCGTAGACTATTTCCCTATCCTATGTCGTGTCTTATAGTATTTATGTAGTCATTGCTTTTAGACTCAAAATTCAGAATGCTGTATCAGCAATCCGTCTTAATGTGGTTTTGTCGATAAAACAATTGTCTTATATTTCATAACAAAGCAGTTTACCAATTAAACCATTGCACAAAATATTCTATTTGTATAACTTATTTGTTACCGACTTCAAAAAAAGAGGAGGTTCTGTATTCGACCTGAATTTTTTTTTTTTTTTTTTTATGTATGTCTGCGTATATTTCCCGAACAGCTTAACCAATTTCATTGGGGGTGGTCTCATTTGAAAGGGTATGCTCCCGAGATAGTCCCGTTTCATTACTGACTTGATTGAGCCACTACTTGGCCAGTAGTTGTAAAAAAAAACCGCCTAAATGGGGCCTGATTGACACAGGTTAGTTGGAAATATTTTTATTTAATATTCATAAAATTACATTTGAATAAAATGCAAGCATATAATATGTGTTTATGTTAACTAGCCGGTACTTGTACGACATTTGTGCCAATACTGGGATTTTTTTTTTTTTTTTTAAAAAAAAGACCGACTGATGAAAATTATCTGAATAAACTACATCAATAAGTTTAAAGTGTTGTATTTTAGTGTCGTAGAACTTGGAAATACAGCTCAGATCGCCCTCTCACTTGATGGGTACTCTTTGTATTATAGCTTTCATTCCATATGATTAAATTTAATTACAAGTTCGCCTTATATGGTACAGTACACTTCCTTTGTTTATGAGTAGATCTATCGCTTAATTTTTATTTTTTATTATTATTTTTTTAAGACCGACTTCAAAAAACAAACTAAAACAATTATAAATAATATTTTTTAACAATAACAGTTGCGACTTTATAATAATTATATTCTAGTTGTAACAGAAACAAAAAATAGTGTTTATATTTTGCTTTTTTGAAGTCGACACCACGATCGATTCAGCACTTAGGCCTACGATCGATTGGGCATACGATGTAAGAGCTCATTGCTTGAACGATCATGGTGTCGAGTTCAAAAAAATCAATTATCAAATTAAAATTTATATTTTTTTTAGTTTGTTTTTGCAGTCGGTCTTTAAAATTTTTTTTTGTCTTAAACTAATAGATCTACTCGTAAACAATGGAAGTGTACTGTACGATATGAGGCGTACTTGTAATTAAATTTAATCAAATGGAATGAAAGCTATAAAACTAGAGTAGGCCTACCCATCAAGTGACAGGGAGATTTAAGCTGTATTTAAAAGTGCTACGACACTAAAATAAAACACTTTAAACTTATTGATGTAGTTTATTCCATAATTTGTGTAGCTATATACCACGACGTTTCGAAAGTAGATGTTCCTCCCGTTAACAAGTGAAAACTTGAAACGTGAAGGAGTTTAATACTCTCAAAACGTTGTGTATACGTTTTATACACACAAATAATAACAACACTATACAATAACTTTGAAACTAAAACTTTAACCACATCTCTGACCTATTAGATACACTTTACACTTAATTAATGATATATTATCGTGATATGTTTCTATTTTGTTATTACTTTTTAATGAATGATATATTACGTTTCTATTTTCTTATAGCGAACCTATTTTAAGTTTATTACACTCTCTTTTATAGGGTACGTCTCCTTTTATTATAACAGAGTTTATAAAAAGCGTAAACTTTGTGGGCTCACTTCTAGGTTTTCTTGAACATTGCACGCGATGTATATTCAACTACAATGTTGCAATAGGTGCAAATTATAAGAAAATTAAATTGGGTTTTGTAGTTCACTCGACTAGTGAAGGTTGATATTACCAAAAACTGCATGAAAACTGTAGAGTGATAAAATACTTACGTCCAAATGTTCCCTGATTTTTTATTTCGTCTTAAATTGATATAAAACTAAAAGTTTTTCTCCAAAATTGTAAACGTCTACAAACAAAAGAAAAAATAAAATGATAAAAATGTTCCTTTGTAAATACTGAATCTAATATTAGTTTTACGTTTTGAAAGAGAACAAATTATTTGTATCGATTAAAATCGCAATGTTGAAACCTATTTACAGATTAGCTTATAAATATAAATTAAACGTGATAAAGTACTTAAATCCGCACAATATAATTTGTAATTATAAAACAAAAACTGTTGCACACATTCATAGTACCTCCAAGTGACATACTTAATAAACATATGAAATACAAATTTACAAAATCTAAATCATTCGCCATTTTACAGAAATAAATCACAATTGTTTTTATGTCAACAATATGTGCTGAATATAATCTCTTCCAAATAATATCAATAAAAACAACTACAAAATAAGAATCATGTTTTAGAAAATTAAAATGTATTGTTTTAGTAATCACATCAACGTTTACAGAATGACAGTTTTCATTGACTGCGAAGAAGTGGGTAGGCAGCATGCGTAACACGCTACAGCGTTGCCACGTTGTGCATTGAGTAGGAAGAGCAATGTACAGAAGCCAAACCTCGATAGCAACAAGCTTCCAACTTTATTTTACTTACTTCTGCGTCTGCCTCTACAGATTTATGACGCGAGATTTTTAACTTATTATCTATTTAGCATTCTCTGCAGTTCATAATTACTGTAATCCTTTCATACTTTATACGAATAAACAATATTCTTTTTATGTTATTATTTGTACGTAAAAGATTTTACTAATTAATCCAAAATATGACATTTCCCTTAAAATGTATTTTTAACTGTAAAGTAAATAATATCAATGTGTACTTGAGGTGCAATATCAAAGAAACACTACAGGATTATTATAATTTTTCTGGATTATCACTTTCTAAACGTTTCAAAGATTCTAAAAAAAAATAATCTCAAAAGAAAAAGTTCTATGGTTTTACATTATTAGTGTTTTTTTCCCACTAAAGATAATCCTGCATGGATTTTATGAAAGTAATTATATTCATTTTCTCACACATATAGTAGATTCATAAGTTTTTTGGTGATAAACTAAGAAGTTATGGCTCTGCAAACCATAGATTCAATATCCATAAGAACAATGTTTAACAAAAAAATTAGATAGACCAATACGAAAGTTTTTTTTTTTTTTTTTTTTTTTTTTTTTTTTTTTTTTTTTTTTTTTTTTTTTAATTTACCTTTTGGGTGAGGGGTGTTAATAGGTGTTTTTTGAATAGGCTAAATCAAAATATTTAGATAAGTGTCTTAAAATTAAAACACAAAATTTGAAAATCGGCTTCTCAAATGTAGCCGCGAAGGATCAAAGCAACACATATTAGTCGCCATCTTGCCAAAATGCCGGATCGTTATAGACTAAAGGTACAAATAATCATGGGACGCCGAGAAGGTGGGAAAATCTAAAAAGTGGCCTAAGCTATTTCTACCACATTTTTCATGTGATGGTTTAAAAATTTTTTTAAACCAATGTACAAAGCAGTATATGTAGTCTACAAGAAAATTACGGCGCGAAATTGAAAAATCTCAAAACCTCCATGACTGCCTTCTGGTTCATTTCGGTTTATTTCAATTTATTAACCGTAACTTCCTTTAATAAAAGACTATTGGTTTAGCCGTGATTTTAGGAAATTCGAGCTTCTGAAGCAGATTCCAAGAGTCATTTTAACTTTTTAGAAAACTGTATAATATTGAACGGTTACATCACATCGTACCAGTATTTTTAGTTAGATCGTTTTTTTTTTTTTTTTACAGTTTCTTTCTTTCATTTCCTAAATGGTTTGAAAGGTTTGTATTTGTTTAATGATTTCCTCTGAACGTCAGTCTATATCTCTTGGTAGCCTACAACCCAATACCCGAATAAAAATTTAACAACGTTTATTGAGTTATGAGTCCAGTAATTTGCAGTCTTAAAAATAATATCAGGAAATTGAAATCTCTCTTCCCCTAGTCAGAATAAAGAGTTGGCCCCTTCAGTTTAATATTTTATTGATGATATTACGTCAATTATGACAAGCAATTTCCTGCATATTGCCGATGATATCAAACTTTATATGTCTCAATTTGATTATATTATAATACAACAGGATTTGCTATGTGTAAGAAGATTTGTACGGAGCTCAATTTTTAAGATCCCTACCAACTAAGTCTACAAATTTAAGGGTGTTACAACTATATACTGTAACATTAAAACGATTTATAGCTTACTTAGGAAATAGTATTTAGAAAATTGCATGCAACAGTTTCAGATTTTACTTCTGGTAACTTTACTTTATTTTATTGCAGAAAACTCCAATTTATAATACATAGAAATCAATTTAATGAAGTGTTTTTTTCTCTATTTTATGTAAAAATATAATAAAGTAATATTGACATTTAATAACTTGTGTTTTCTAAAATGATAATTTGAATATTTATGAACAAATTCCCATCTCTAGAATTTTTTTATCCTTACAATTCGATAAAGAAGTGTGAAGAATATAGCATGATGTATGGATCAATTTCGTCCATGTTTATTATAAAAAGTATGCGTTTTGTCTCAAATTCAAACTTATTAAAATTGTTAAACATTAAACAATTTTTTTTTTTTTTTAAATAGAATAAAACTAGAACGCAAGATCTCACAAAAATTACGTTTACTTAATCAAAGGAATTCAACGAAAAGTCGCCATCCTCAGTGATACATGAGCTACAATAACTAAACTAGGCTATAACTTTTTTTAATTTTTAAAAATTATTTACACTTTAAAGTTAATTTTTTAGGCTTTTTTGGAGCCATTTCTCAATACTTGACAATAACTTCCCTATTTGTCATCGTAGAGAGCTGTGGTTTTAAATCTGCAATTTTTTGTCTTATTTAGTGTGTTACAATAACCATAGGCCTACAACATATTATGACAAAAATATTTAATGACCGCCATTTTGATTTTTCAATTCGATTTCTCTGAATTTCAATATGAGCACAATAAAATCTTCTATTGATATGTTCCTAATTTAATAAATTTCAGTTATTTATTATGCCAGGTAAAGTGAATACAATGTTTTCAGCAAAACAATCTTGCAATATTGTATAAATTAATATAAATAAAGCACTAGAGGTCGCAATTTATGTCCGATTCTGGAGAAATTTGGTAACCATCATTATTTTTACGAATCATTGGACAAATTCATCGGAGCAGAAAAATCAGCGAGTAATAATCTTAATTTAAACCAAAAAAAATCTTACAAAGCTTACTAGCTTAGATCTTACAAAGGGCCTCTTTTTGTTATTACGAAAAAAAAATATGAAATTTTACAAAAATTTGGTGGGTAAATTTCAAAAGCTTTTAGATTATATTATTTTACTTGTAGGCTACACCCGTACTACGGCTTCAATTAGCTAATTTGTGCAACTTTAAATCTGCAACCAATAACAACTAAATGTGTTTTCTATGATAAAGAATTTAATAAAATATAACCTCAATTTTAAAAAAATGCGTCTAGTAACTTTAATTGTAGACAAATGCAGCAAGCAAGATATGGTTTAAAATGTGAAAAAAGGTAGGAACATTTCGAATCGACAACCACTTGAAACAGATTAGCTTGAATTCGACTAGAAGTAGCTTCTCCTAAATCAATAATAAATCTTTTTTTACAACTTGGAAATTTGCATAATTGATGATTTCACTAATTCTAAGGTCAAAACTTACAAAAACTAAATAAATAAAAATTAAAATATATTAATGTACTATCATATTGCTCGCCAACGATAGTTTAAATTACAACAGTGAACAGCAATTAAATGGTTTTTAAATAGCTTATTTATATAAACTTTTTGGATGTTATGCTAAAATCTATGGCATTTTACTAACGATTTGAGTAACAAGTTCCATTTAATTCATCTCAGGATAAAGTTTTCGTACAACTTGTAGAGTAGTGTTCCAGCGTGTAAACCTGTACAATTTTGCTACAAACCAATAAAGGCCACTTTTTAGTTAGCCGCGTACGATAGCCTACTGTGTTAACTGCTGTGCGTTGTCAGCTAGTTCCTTCAGTTCATTGCAATATCTCGCCATATGTTGCATCATAATCTTTACGGACCATATAATATTCCTGAACCTAAATGACTAATTCGTCGTTTGTACAACCGAACTGTTGCAGAGGATATTTCAGGTATGAAATGATAATGGTTATTTCATTGGGGGTAATCTAGTATTCGGACATCTCCGTTGTAGCAACGAAGACGCCCGAACACTTTTAATTAACGTTTTGACGTTATTTTCTTTCACATGATCTCAGCGTATCCATATATTGTTCTAACTAACCACTTATTTGTTGCCGATTGTTCGTATAGGCGATTCCTCACAACACAGTCAAGAACAAGGAAATCTGTTACTCCACACCATAGTCCAGTCTTATCTATATGAAAATTGGATTTTTTTTTATTGTTTCTTGTTATTTGAAGCCGAAAAACCTCTCTCGGTAATCATCCCCTTATAAGAAAAGGAAGAAACGAACATAAAATAAAGACATCTAACCCTCGAAAACTTTCAATAGCATCAGGGTGGGAAGAGAACAAGAATTGATCAAAAAAGACCTGATGGAATAGATGAAAGAAAGGAATCTAACATAAGAATACATGTAAAAAGATCCAGCTATGTCCCTCGTGATCAGGGTGACCAGAGGAAAACATTTACAAGGAGGGCACTTTGACTAAATAAAGAGGACATTTATTCAAAAAAGAGGACAATGTTAAATACATTCATACATTTTAAAGAAACTTTTATTCGTAGTATTTTCATACAAAATATATTAAAAATACATGTTTATTGTGTAGAAATACTTAGTTATTAAGTATTCTTATAACGAATGAAAAGAAAATTTAACTCTGCTTGCTTAAATATTACACCAATTATACGTTAAAAAAAACAAAAACCTAAAAAAACCTTTGGAGGAACTGGACTGGAGGGTGGGACCGTGCAGTACAGGTGTGGGGGTACGATACGGTACGCAGGCGCAGAAACATGAAGACGAGCGACAACACGCCGCGGTTGCAGAATTCTTTACCACAAGTTGTCATTCTTTTTATTATTATTACTGCTGGTTTTCAAATAAAGCCGGACGTCTGGTCACCCTGCTCGTGATTGCCAAGCCCGTACTTACTACACGTGAACCCCTGAGGGTCTTAAGAATGTAAATGACAACACTGCAAGAACTGTACACTCGAAGTTTCTTATAGTGCGTGCATGCCCCAAGTACATTATATAATATACGGTATCAATACAGTTTATAACAACTAAAACATTCAACCAGCTGTGCTCCCAGCTATGTAATGATTTACTACAGAACACAAGAGAGATAAAGATAGAGATATGTTGGAAACAGAGGGGAGAGGAGAGGGAGGCCGGATATCTCCCACCCTTCACCCTTGTCCTAAACTAAAACAACTTCTTTCCTCTGCTGTTATCGCCTAGGGTGTTTTACTCACTTTGTAAACGTTTGGATATCGACTTCTTCCACAGATTTGTGCATTAGTGGAATATTATGGTTTGAAGATTAGGTATCATTAAAAACAAGTTGTCTATAATTCACTACTCCAGTCAACAACCAATACTTTCCTGCCTGCAGTAATATGGCACAATAATAAACTTTAATAGAAAAAAATGAAAGGGTCTTTGATAAAACAAAACTTTCACCTCCGACTGACAAATTGGCGGCTAATTAAGTTTAGTTAACTCGCCATACCATTTAGATTAATCAATATTTCATTTTTCATACTCGGCGATGCTTTGTGTTACATATTTAACGGTAATGATTAATAATAGACCCTACTCATCTGTGCATCTTCTGTAGAAATTGTGAGCAGATGTTAGAGGATTTTTTTTCCATATCTAAATTGGTAAACCTTTCATTTAACTTAATTAATTGGATAGATTAGTTAGACGGCTCATTTATAATTTTAAAAAAGGTGTGAGAAATAAAATCTGTATATTTAATTTTTTACTCATATATATAGTTTTCACTTAAGACTATGCAGAACTGAACAAAATTTTTATCTAGCTAGCATGAACTCACCCACAAAAACGTCTAAATTCTGCGTGGAACATGCTTCCACCTATAAAGTAAATTTTACCAGAAAGTGTTGGAAGCAACACCATTTTTAAAGTCATAATTTCCAAGTGCGGATTTCCTTTTATATTTTTCGTCATTATTTAAAAAAAAGTATAATAATGTTACTGTTAGGCCTATGTTTAAAATTACATGTCACAAAAAATTGCATCCAAACATATTGGAAACAACATCATTTTAAAAGGTACAGTAGCCTACCTAATTTCCAAGTGTGGATTTCCTTTTACATTTTTCGTAAGTATTTAAAAAAAGAAAAAGTGTAATAATGTTTCTGATATGTTTAAAATTACATTTGCACAAAATATATGTCATTAATATTAGGCCTACTGCAATCATTAAAATTACAAGTCGCAAAAAATTGCATCTAACGTATTAGAAACAACATCATTTTAAAGGTACAGTACCTAATATCCAAGTGTGGATTTCCTTTTACATTTTTCGTCAGTATTGAAATTATTATTTTTTTTAATGTAATAAATGTTACTGTTATGTTTAAAATTACATCAGCACAAAAAAGATGTCATTAATATTACTGTAATCTTTAAAATTACATGTTGCAAAAAATTGCATCCAAACATATTGGTAACAAAATCATTTTAAAGGTGCAGTACCTAATTTCCAAGTGTGGATTTCCTTGTAGCGTTTTGGTCAAAACGGTCTAATGGTAGTTACCCTCAATTCTGAGTAAACATAAACAGTGAAGACAAATAAAACACATCGAGAAACGCCCACAATACCAAATTTGACGAAAATCGGTTCACTGCACAGACGGCAGACATTATTAGGCTAAAAAGAACTTTTTGGAGCTAAGGAGATTTTAAGCTGATAATTTCACAAAAAAATAGAATTTTTAGACCCAAAAACGTCGTGGAGAGTCATTAAACCTTTTACTTATGTGATTTTTGTGTTATTGTATTATTTTTCACATCTACACAAATTCTATAGAAATTGGTAGCCTACAGTGGACTTGAAGATTTAAGAAGAAACACGTAGAAAATCTAATTAGCATTTTTGGGTAAATTGAAAACCCTGATATGTTTATTTGGTCCTTAGTGGCAAAATTTGGTAAAAATATTTCAATATTATGTTTTGGTCTTATGACAATTACCCCTGAGTTACAAAATTTTTGTTGTTGTTTAAAGGAGAATAATCCCTCGGACATTATAGCCTTATAAAAAATATAATAAAATAAAGACCCCTTAACCCTCAAATACTCATTACGTAGAGTCCTGAAGAGACCCAAAATTGCTCAAAGAAGATGGAAGAAAGGAACCTAACATAAATCAACATGAAAAAGTGTATATCCACCTAAGAACTCTAGGGGTTGCCATGCCCGTACTCACGATAAAGCCCCTGAGAGTTCATTTACCAATCTCAAACTAATATTATCACACAATTCCACAAAATTTACTTTCGTAGGCTTATAAAATGAATAGATATGGCCAGATATCAAATTTGATGAAAATCGGTTCACACGTTTGAGCCTGCCCTGACGACATCGTTAAGAAAGAAAAAATAAACACTTCAAAACAAATATTTCCGCCAAAACGTAAGAGGATATACAGACCCAATAACAATGTGTGGTAAGACTGTATTTTTTCTTTTCGTCACTCTAAATGATTTAAAAATGTATTTCAAATCTACCGACGCAGACCTTGAATTAAGTCCTATGGGGATCAAGTTCAGTGGACATTCAGATTTTAGAATAAATACCAAAAACTGTGAAATCGGATATGTATCGTCTAGATTTGAGTAAGAGCAAACCTTACCTTCCTTATGTTGATTAAGAGCAAACCTTACCTTCCCCACGTTGATTAAGAGCAAACAAGTAGGTAAGGACCTTCCCTACGTTGATTAAGAGCAAACTTTACCTTCTCTATGTTGATTATGAGCAAACCTTACCTTCCATACGTTGATTAAGAGCAAAACTTACCTTCCTTACGTTGATTAAGATCAAACCTTACCTTTTCTATGTTGTTTAAGAGCAAACCTTACCTTCCATACGTTGATTAAGAGCAAACCTTACCTTCCTTACATTGATTAAGATCAAACCTTGCCTTACCTACGTTGATTAAGAGCAAACCTTACCTTCCCTACGTTTATTAAGAGCAAACCTTACCTTCCCCACATTGATTAAGAGCAAATCTTACCTTCCTTACATTGATTAAGAGCAAACCTTACCTTCCCCACGTTGATTAAGAGCAAATCTTACCTTCCTTACATTGATTAAGATCAAACCTTGCCTTACCTACGTTGATTAAGAGCAAACCTTACCTTCCCTACGTTTATTAAGAGCAAACCTTACCTTCCCCACATTGATTAAGAGCAAATCTTACCTTCCTTACATTGATTAAGAGCAAACCTTACCTTCCCCACATTGATTAAGAGCAAATCTTACCTTCCTTACATTGATTAAGAGCAAATCTTACCTTCCTTACATTGATTAAGAGCAAACCTTACCTTCCCCACGTTGATTAAGAGCAAACCTTACCTTCCCCACATTGATTAAGAGCAAATCTTACCTTCCTTACATTGATTAAGAGCAAATCTTACCTTCCTTACATTGATTAAGAGCAAACCTCACCTTCCCCACATTGATTAAGAGCAAACCTTACCTTCCCCACATTGATTAAGAGCAAATCTTACCTTCCTTACATTGATTAAGAGCAAATCTTACCTTCCTTACATTGATTAAGAGCAAACCTTACCTTCCCCACATTGATTAAGAGCAAACCTTACCTTCCCCACATTGATTAAGAGCAAATCTTACCTTCCTTACATTGATTAAGAGCAAATCTTACCTTCCTTACATTGATTAAGAGCAAACCTTACCTTCCCCACATTGATTAAGAGCAAACCTTACCTTCCCCACATTGATTAAGAGCAAATCTTACCTTCCTTACATTGATTAAGAGCAAATCTTACCTTCCCCACATTGATTAAGAGCAAATCTTACCTTCCTTACATTGATTAAGAGCAAATCTTACCTTCCTTACATTGATTAAGAGCAAACCTTACCTTCCCCACATTGATTAAGAGCAAACCTTACCTTCCCCACATTGATTAAGAGCAAATCTTACCTTCCTTACATTGATTAAGAGCAAACCTTACCTTCCCCACATTGATTAAGAGCAAATCTTACCTTCCTTACATTGATTAAGAGCAAACCTTACCTTCCCCACGTTGATTAAGAGCAAACCTTACCTTCCCCACATTGATTAAGAGCAAATCTTACCTTCCTTACATTGATTAAGAGCAAACCTTACCTTCTCTACGTTGATTAAGAGCAAACCTTACCTTCCCTACGTTGTTTAAGAGCAAACCTTACCTTCCCTACGTTGATTAAGAGCAAACCTTACCTTCCCCACATTGATTAAGAGCAAATCTTACCTTCCTTACATTGATTAAGAGTAAATCTTACCTTCCCCACGTTGATTAAGAGCAAACCTTACCTTACCCACATTGATTAAGAGCAAATCTTACCTTCCTTACATTGATTAAGAGCAAATCTTACCTTCCTTACGTTGATTAAGAGCAAACCTTACCTTCCCTACGTTGATTAAGAGCAAACCTTACCTCCCCCACGTTGATTAAGAGCAAACCTTACCTTCTCTACGTTGATTAAGAGCAAACCTTACTTTCCCTACGTTGTTTAAGAGCAAACCTTACCTTCCCTACATTGATTAAGAGCAAACCTTACCTTCCCCACGTTGATTAAGAGCAAACCTTACCTTCCCCACATTGATTAAGAGCAAATCTTACCTTCCTTACATTGATTAAGAGCAAACCTTACCTTCTCTACGTTGATTAAGAGCAAACCTTACCTTCCCTACGTTGTTTAAGAGCAAACCTTACCTTCCCTACGTTGATTAAGAGCAAACCTTACCTTCTCTATGTTGATTAAGAGCAAACCTTACCTTCCCTACGTTGTTTAAGAGCAAACCTTACCTTCCCTACGTTGATTAAGAGCAAACCTTACCTTCCTTACATTGATTAAGAGCAAACCTTACCTTACCTACGTTGATTAAGATCAAACCTTGCCTTACCTACGTTGATTAAGAAAAAACCTTACCTTCCCTACGTTGATTAAGAACAAACCTTACATTCCCTACGTTGATTAAGAGCAAACCTTACCTTCCCTGCGTTGATTAAGAGCAAACCTTACCTTCATTACGTTGATTAAGAGCAAACCTTACCTTCCCTACGTTGATTAAGAGCAAACCTTACCTTCCCTACGTTGATTAAGAGCAAACCTTACCTTCATTACGTTGATTAAGAGCAAACCTTACCTTCCCTAAGTTGATTAAGAGCAAACCTTACCTTCCCTAAGTTGATTAAGAGCAAACCTTACCTTCCCAACGTTGATTAAGAGCAAACCTTACCTTCATTACGTTGATTAAGAGCAAACCTTACCTTACCTACGTTGATTAAGAACAAACCTTACATTCCCTACGTTGATTAAGAGCAAACCTTACCTTCCCTGCGTTGATTAAGAGCAAACCTTACCTTACTTACGTTGATTAAGAGCAAACCTTACCTTACCTACGTTGATTAAGAGCAAACCTTACCTTCATTACGTTGATTAAGAGCAAACCTTACCTTCCCTAAGTTGATTAAGAGCAAACCTTACCTTCCCAACGTTGATTAAGAGCAAACCTTACCTTCATTACGTTGATTAAGAGCAAACCTTACCTTACCTACGTTGATTAAGAACAAACCTTACATTCCCTACGTTGATTAAGAGCAAACCTTACCTTCCCTGCGTTGATTAAGAGCAAACCTTACCTTACTTACGTTGATTAAGAGCAAACCTTACCTTACCTACGTTGATTAAGAACAAACCTTACCTTCCCTGCGTTGATTAAGAGCAAACCTTACCTTCCCTACGTTGATTAAGAGCTAACCTTACCTTCCCTACGTTGAAGTAACTTCTGGTTTATAAAACGTTCCGATAACTGTATTGAATTCGGAGCAGAAAGTTTCATCCAAATGTGATAACATATCACAAATATCAATTTGTGTATATGTTTCGTATACGTATGCATATAAATTATTAAATTAAATAAATAACATGAAAAAAAGTCCAATGAAAACAATCGAACACGGATTAAGTAAGACACGATTATTTTAAAGAAGCAGGTCTACCAACTACTGAATAATGTTTAGTTGAACAATAGGCCTACCTAGTAATCATGTATGGCAAGCACGTAGCCCATATCCAACTTCTCTAGCACACGTGCCACCTTTGTCTTTTAACAAACTCCATTAAACTGTCGTTTACGTTTCTGCAGCAAACTAACTTCAATCTGTCAAAACTTTAATAAAATGAAAATGTATTGTTTAACAAAGAAAACATAAATTAATCAAAGATTTATATATCTCTTATTTTTAACTAACTCTCTCAACATTACACGTAATCTATAAGCTGTTGTTCAGAAGTTTTAGTAAACTTTACAGACATATGTCCTAAAACGCTTCCTTTAGGCTACCATCTGTCCGGTTTTTCGTGTCTTTTTTAATAACAACATGTAACTCCGAAAAATTAGAGATACTATATCTTGCAGTACTTTTATACCATTAATTTGTAGATTAAAAAAAGATTATATTAACGATTTCAAAATGGCGTCCACTTAAAATTAAGTAAAAAGTCAAATTAAAGAGAAACAAAAAATGTTTAGTAAGTCCCATTTGAAACTGTTAGGTGAAAATATTTTGAAAAACTACCAAGTAATGGTATTAAACGTTCTGAAAAATATGGTATCTTTTCGTTTGGGTGTTGTTTTATTTATTGAAAAAACATAAATAGCGGATAAGCGAAAAAGAAAGTTTTTTTAGAGTTTACGTCATTTAACATTTTCGTTTCTTATGATGCCCTCTATCTTCTCCCAAAGTTCAGCATGATATATTTTGAAGACCCTGCCTAAAGGATACTTTCAAAGTTTAACCCTAACTTTACTATTAGGGTGTCAATTTTTTTGTATATCCATTTAACGATCTCTATCTTGATATATATGTAGATCTCTAAGTAGTAAAAAATAAGGTGTATAGAAACAATGAAGGAATTACTGAAAGATTGTTTCAAACGGCCGTTTAAATGTTCCCAACTTTTTACTCACTCTGTATACAAAGTAGGCCTATAGGGCTGATCGTCACGTTTCATGGACAGGAAACCGAAAAGTCCGTCCTTCCGTCATCGTTGTCATCTGTACGTACACAAGATAGTGCGACAAAATTACAGTAGACATTATCTAAAAGGTTTGTCGGAATTTGGTTACAATCAAATTATTTTAATCAAAACGTATTTCTTGATTAGTTTAATTTAAACAAAGTTTAAGGCTCCATTTTAGGTCTCAAAGCATTAAATTTCTTTTCCGTTTTAAGTCAGGCGACATTTCCCTTATATTTCATAAGACAATAAATAGTAACAATTTTGTTAAATTTTAACGTCCCCCCTCTCCCGCGTATGTTACTTTTGTTTTAAACAAGTTACTTTTTTGATGAACGTTAATTCTACGAATATTCTCAGCACAACTGTTTATATTATAATAAATTTAATGTTTAGCCTATTTAATTTTCTAACAACTAAAAAATACATTTAGGCCTAGTACAAATGTTTTAATCTTTTTTTCATTATTTTTTTATTTATCTTTTAGATGAAATCAAAAGAGCTTAAATGGAAGGTAACCGATATTTTCAAGTTTTTTAACGACCATATTTTGGAACTTGTAAACAAAACTTTCCAGTTAAGAAATAGTTTTGAGAAAGCTAATGATTGATTTTGAAGTTCGAGAAGATAGTCTACCAAAATTGTCCTTACAAAGTGTTTGGCTTAATTTTAACCCTCAGAGGATTAAATTTCTTTCTCGTTTTGGGATTTCACAAGACAATTGATGGTATTCAAATTTGTTTAATTTCAACACCCCCCCTCCCAGTTGACAAGTATATTTTAACACACAAGTAGGCTTAGTCTACTTAAAGAATTGTTATTTTTTAAATCGTTGGACATTGAAGTTTAAATAGCTGGCTGCTTTCATTTCTCACGTGAGATCGCAAATCTGTTATTTTCTGTTGGAAAACATCCTTAAATAAGCCTGTGTGCAATGTGTAACTTATTTGAAACAATGAGATTCTCTCAAAGTACCATTATTAGTACCTTAAAATTAATGATTAAAAGGTGATTTTCCTTTTATTGAAGTAGCTTTTCCTAGTTTGATTAAACATCAATCAATAACAAAATAATTTTCGTTAATAATTTTAGACTTAAGGTTTGTTTATAAAAAACACAACTCATGTGTTTCTTTTTCTTAGTGACCACACGAGTACAAGGCAAGTTTGGCAAAATTACTACCTCAAGTTTTTGACTGAGCTTCAAATTTTATGGCCTCAGGAAACAGAAAAAGTGATTTTCGACATTCCTTCCTTCTGTCGTCGTTGATAACGATAAACACGATAACGATCACAAAAGTTAGGAACACAAAATTTGGTAGAGACTATATATTGAACCTATATTGAGATTCAGAGACATTGAATTGAAAATATCAAAATGGCGGCCATTTTAAACATTTTATTTGTCCATATCGTGTTATTCAACTTAGAGTAGCTACACTAAATTAGATAAAAATATGCAGATTTCAGTTCTACAAGTAATGGTACCAATCCACGTCTATACGTTGACAAATAGCGACGTTATTGTCAACATTTGACTTTGCAAGAAAATATGATATTCATACTATAGTCACGATATCCAGCAAGGCTGTCACCAACATGAGCGTAGCGACTAGAGGTTGCTAGGGCCGAGACACTGACACAGGTCAAGCGAATAGAGGCTTTCCAATATATACCTTACACATTACGAGACTTATATACGTTGCTGCCGACATCAATAATTTAATCATACACAATTACGAGGGACAAAAAACCTGTGTAACAACTGTTTTAAAGAAATTTCCTCTACTGGGTAAGATCTCTTGATTTACCAATACAATTTAATATTTCCTTCAAGAACCAATCAACTCGTAGTTTTTTATAGGTACACTTCAAATAAATTTCATTTAAAAAACTTTATAGCTTTTTCCACGAAGTTCTTCCAAGACGAAACAAATACTGTAAAAACTCTATTTTCCTAATCTTTCTAAACGTGCATTAACAAGTTAAATTTTAAAGGGGCGTGAACTAGTTTAGGTTAATTCATTGTACTGTAATTGTAAATATAAATTTCCACAACAAGAAAGCATATCAATCAACACGGCGACTCACAAGTGTAATCAACTAATGATGACATAAATGTGGAGATGTTTTCTTGTGAAAATTGCTGTTTAAAATTTATTATTGAATAAAAATTTGGTCAATATAAATAATATTAAGTTAGCCTAGTTAATGTTTCATTTTCATGTCCTATTGTTTAATAATGTTTATAATTAGTTTAACATGTGTATAAATTATAAATCTAACTTGATTTATAATTAAGGACGTCTAACAGGGTGTGACTCTTGATTTTCTGTACACAATGACACCTAGAACCATGTCAACTGTGGTAAATAATCAAAACTTAACTATTAATTCTCAAATAAAGTTAGTTAATAGCGATTTTCTATAGCATGTAATGCACACTTAAGCCTAAGTAAAACGTTATTAAAAACTCAAACAGGAAAATTTACTAGAATATATATAGGCCTAATGGCAAACACATTTTACCATATGAAGATGGGTCTCCCGTGCCTATTTGTCTGTTTGTTTTTTTTACTTTAATGTTCATATTTTAAAAAAAAGTACTGAACCGAATTGAATCAAACTTGAGTCAACTGTTTATGGTGATAGGATCTATCATCCCAAAAGTTATGGTGTAATTATGTCTCACAATTTCAAAATGGCGGCCATTGAAAATTTTTAATGGGTCAAAAACCAGCACTTTTTAAAAATCTTTTATGAAAAATCTAAAGATTTTTTTTTCATTTTTGAAATCTAGTAATAATAAGATATTGCAATTTTTTTGTGACCGGACACCATAACTTTGGGGATGATGATCCCATCATCATAAACAGTTGACTCAAGTTTGATTGAATTCGGTTCAATACTTTTTAAAATATTAACATTAAAGTAAAAAACACAGACAGGCGGACGGACAAATAGGCACGGGAGAACCATATTCATATGGTAAAATGTGTTTGTCTAGACTCAAAGATAATGCAATACACTTGTGTCCAGAGAGTTACGGGACACTCTGTATATATGAGTATTGTTCGAATTGACACACTTGACTTGCCAACAGGTAGAATTTTGTGACCGTTGTCTGTAAAGGTCAATGTTTCTGGTTAATCTCAAATTGATATATTTCAGACAGTGACGGATTACAATGGGGGGGGGGCAAAGGGTAGTGAGAATGGGGTTAGGAAATTATAAGCAATAACTTTACGTGAGAGCACAATACAGGTCTAATTGAACATCTGACCTAACCTAACCTGATCGCGATATTCTACCTTCTATAACTAACCAAATATTTAATAACTTTTATCAGTAGGATATTTAAAACTAGATTAAACAGTTGATACAATATTGTTATGAGTAAGTATTGTCTTTAGTGATTACAACCAGATCTGTAAGTCAGTCAAGTCAAGGATTGGTTTCTCTCCGGTGTCACATCGGTCGTGTCCCAGCACACCCTTGTATTGGAAGTGTGATAAATACCGTCACATCCATACATTTGAAAACTGTTACAAACACCGCTGGGCCACAAAAACATTTAAGACTATTTAAAAACAGTCGAACAATATTTACCTTCTAAGATGATTTAGATAAAATAATATACTTTGAATAGCAATATTTAAAATTAGACCTAGCCTGATATTGTCAGGGTGCGAAATACCTTTAACGATATTCATATTATGTATCATTTATTACCTTGGATGTATGAATATGCACAGATAGCCAAGAAATTCACACTACGAATAATAGTTTTTAACGGCCACCATTTTAAAATTTGACATTCTTCATTGGTTTACAAACATATTTTATTTAACGAAAAGCAAAGGTTAGGTATAAAAACGACAACTGAATAAAGTTTCGGCAACTCCATATTATCACATATTTTTTTCTTTACCAAATTAATTATTAGTTTACTAAGGTTCAATTTTTCCTTTGTTGTTTAAAGTTTAAAAGCGAAAAACCTCTCCGTCATCATCAACTGATAAAAAAGGAAGAAGAAAACATAAAATAAATTAGTACGTAGATATAAAGTAAATAGTGTCATGGCTGGAAGAGAACAATAATAGATGGTGTAGATCCAGCTTGACTCTCGGAATTGCCACGCCAGTACTGACCAGTGTCAATATGGTTGTGTTGTTCTGTGAATTGTAGTTTTTCTGATCCTATTTGTGCTTAGTCTTAGTTATTTTGACTGTTCAAGTACTGGTTTCCTTTCTTCCAACCCTAGGCTACGAAACTGGTTTCTAAATGTCCCATGTTTTATCACTTGATAACAGGAGTTGATTATGCCCTCGAAACGTCGTGTATTAGTTTACGCAAATTAATGCAAATCCTATTAAACTATAGGGTATCATGCATATTCATACATTAAGGTATAAGAGGGGCTATTCGTGAAGCGTTATTACCACAAGACTACCTTAAACGTCAGCCATTTTGAAATGTACCAATCGATTTTGATCAAGAAACTTATCATAGGTAATGTAAATAATTATAACTTCGATTATCGATAATGGCAACATATATCGAGTAGGCCTATACAGTGAGAGGAACTTAATTAATGGGTCTCAAAACCCAACTTCGCCATTAAAGGCAGCTGAATGATTTCCAAAAGAAATTCTTTAATAAAGAAACCACCAGAAGAACACACTGAAAGAACACCATTGTAAATCGTATAAAATGGTAAAACTTTAGACGACATATTGGCTCTGTGAGAATCAAATAAAATGTAGACACCGAGTTACCAACAACGAATCTCACTTTGCTTTACAACTTGGTTTGCTGGACATATTAATTATTTGAAAACCTTGTATTTGATGTATTTCTTAAGTTAGGGAATGACATTTATTTTTAACTCATAAGAAATAGTAGAATGTTTCCTTTTTCTCTTTGTTGTTTAGAGACGAAAAACCTCTAAGTCATAAAATAAAAACATAAATAAAAACCCCTATCCTTAGAATACTGTATTAACGTCCAGGCCAGAAGAGAATAAGATATAGTTCAGAAAGACCTGAAAGGAAGAGATCTAACCCAACAATAGAATACATACATCTTTATACGTAATATAGGGAAAGTTATGTCATGAGTCAAAAATCGATATAACGTTTAAAAAAAATATAATTTGTATTGACGTTCCCTGAGTCCAAATAGTTTTTTGAATGACGAATGTCTGTCGTCTATACAGTGCTTTACAACACAAACGCGTGAACAGATTTCAATCAAATTTGGTAAAGTAGGCATTTTTTCCCTTTACTTTTTTTCCTTTATTCATAACTCAAAATTTGGAAGTAGCTGTCAAAAAAAAAAAAAAAAAAAAAACTATTTCTCTAACGATTTCAAATTTCGCTCAAGCGTAGTCTTTAAGGAATCAAACAAAATGTATTGATCTATTTCTCCAAAATTATCGATTCGTGAGTTGTTGATATAAATCAGTAATGAATTATAAAAGACGATTTTTTTTATAATCGGCTACAACGATTTCGTTTAAACTTTGATGAAATGTGAAGATTAATGACCCAAAGAGCGTGCCAAATTGTAAGTAAGAGACAATTATTGCGCAGAAATAATACGCAAAAATATAATATTAAATAAACGTCATTAACACCTCCAATTTAATTAAACACAATTTAGGCCTACACTGAAGTCTCGTTTATGAGACAAGAGAAAAAGTTGGCTTTATTTAAATATATATTTTTCATAAACGGCGCCCATAGTTCATTTTCACTTTTTGACGGACAACTATCGAATTTTTGGTGACGAACATTTATGGTGAATGAGAAATTTCCTGCAATGTTTTGCACAGTTTATTTAGTAAATCATTGTAATTAACCAGTTATACACAAAAAATTAAGGAAATTTACATTTAAATAGATATTTATTTTTAAAAAACAAACTATGAAAATATCGTAGTTTCTAGAAAACATTCGCTTTTACTTTTGTTTTTTAAAAATAGGTAGCCTAAAGCTAAATGAAAATTCTGAGATAAAAAATAAGTAAATACATTTGAAGTTTAACATTTTTATTTCGGGTGAATCATATGATGGAAATGGATAGAACAAGCCCTATTTGGATGGTTCATATTGGTCAAATAAAAATCAATTCAGCAAGGCCTGTTCGTGGTCTAGTTTTTGTTTATAATGACCTTATCCCAAATAATTGGACTTAGTTCTTAAACTTTCACAATACAGTATTCCTAACCAAATGAATATTTCTACAATTTCAGAGAAAGCTGAAACCAATTTGACAAACTCATTAAGACATTGTAGGTCTACCAACGATAAAAATAAACAGTTTGGAAGATACAACACACCCTAATTACTGTGACACAACCTATACGTATTGTCAGTTAATTGTTACTTGTAAAATAGTTGAGATGTAAACAAGTAACAGCTTGAGCTTGCTGGGGGAACTATAAATCAAATCCTCACAATACTTTGCCAAAAGGGGTTTCGCCGAAACCTGCTGACAAGGTCACACCAACGACCATAGCCATTTTCGCAGTCAAAACAGGCCTGCCAACTTCAGAACAAGAATTACTTTTCTTCGAAAAGTTGATGTTTGTTCGTACTACCTTTATGTACAGATTGGCAAATATTAGAGAAAATTTTTTTGTAGCCCCAAGAAATTAGTTGTAATAAAAATACTGATGCCCCAAAACAATTCGCTTATATCATAATACTTGTGTAATTTAAAAATGCAGCGATTAGAATAAACCACTAAAATGTTTTTTTAAATAATTTCTAATGTCGTAAATTTATTTTTTTCTGGTAGGACCTACATCTTCTCAGATATGGAAGTTACATAGTACGGAATGTTTTGTTATTGTGCGAAATTTATATAAAATATCATTTTCATCGCTGTCAATATTTCGTGCTTCTGAAAACAGATGTCAATATTTCCAGAATTCTCAGCTTGTGGTTCTTACGTCAAGTGTTGTATTATGTACACTTTTAGGTCTGAAATGCTGAAATTTTGTAATGTGACGTTGGGTGGATAGTTACATGAAATAATTAAATATCGGATAAGTATTGAGCAAAACTTGTAGTTTCGACGTAAAAGAAAATTTATAACGAAGACAAGCCACTGAAAAATGCCATAAATTGTGTAAAAAGAAATGTGTACGACTAAATATTTCTAGTTAAAGCCTGATTCCCCTCCCCACTCCTTTTCTTTATTATAATTTTGGACATATATTTAATCAGTTCTTAAATGGGGAGGGGGACTGATTAGAGGCAAATATGTGTCTAGTATTCTAAATAGTCTTATTGCATAGTCATATTTATCAATATTTTATTCGGATTTTACAAAATTGTCATAATAAATCTTACTTTTCACTTGTAGCCTACATAGAGAGAATAAATTTATTTCGATATTGTTTGCGTAAAAGTTTCTGAATTTAAAAAAAAAATCGATAGCCTATCTGTTGTCTGTCGAAAGCCTACATTCAGTTTAGCCTAAAAGTAGACTGATTTAAAAAAAAATATTTAGACAATTCAAAATGTGGGGTACAAACCAAAATATAAAGTTTTAAAAACCGATTTTGATAAAATTTTGTTCCAATGCAACAATTCACAACGACCCAAATAAATGGTAGGCCTATAGGTTACTCGCAACTTTCCAAAAATTTCACCTCCGGTGAAAAAACGAAACTGAGCCAGATTAATTTTATTATTTTTTAAATTATTTGTACCAGAAAGATTTGGGTGAAATTGCTTACACCGATTATTTTCATTTTATACTTTTAAAGCCCGAAGCGAAATTTTTTTGAAAGATGACAATGATTTGTGTGGTTTCTTAAGGGTTAATTTGATTAAAACCATTACAGTCTATTTAGAAAAATAAATGTCTTTTCTCTCAAGGCAAATACTCCCAAATTTAAAGCAGCTATAAAGAAACGGAGAATAAATTCTGAAGATGACAATATATGTCCATATACCAAAAACTAACAATAACATTTAGACTACAGTTGTATGGGAAAGTTATTGCAATATTTGTATAAACACACACAATAACAGTTTTACCTAGTATGTAGGCTAATCCTTATTATTTGGATAGGTTATATTAATTGTACGTCTAATAAAGAGCTAAAGATATTTTTCATTACGTAAAAGCCTAGAGAGTACTTCTTTTGCACTTTCCTCTCAGTAAAAAACTTTAATTAGACTATTTCTTTTGCCGTGATTTTTCCCCCTGCCCTGTCACGAGGTTTTAGAATTTTATAATGAAATTCAAGTCCCAGCTTAGGTTCCAGGTAGAGAGAGGGGAAAAAAACGGACACACTGGTATAAATACAACCTTGGTCTGGGCACATAATTTGCAGGGCTTTCATAAAAAAAACTGGTAGAGGAACTATAAGGTAGAAGACAAGAGCTTGGGTATAAGCGAGCAACACTGAACAATATTGAAGCCCCCTCATTCTATTCCTGAGTTTCTATATCCCTCCCCTCTTCTCTCTTTCTCTCTCTCTCTCTCGGTCGTGAGAATGACTACACTAGTGGCAGTAGTACCAACAGCGCAAGTCAAGAACAGCTGCTACTTCTAACAGGCTTACCAACATATATATGTCGACAAGATTTATTTTTACTAACAATTCATGAAACTTGGTTCTGAAGATGCCACTATCGCTAGACAACACAATTCATTTCTTAGTGTTAAGCCAAAACAATCTACTAAGATGAATATAGTGTTTTATTTCTTATGGGACGCTATTTATTAATTCCTAGCAATGATTTACTGTAGTTGAAAAGGTATTAAAATGTAACGAAACTTTGATCTTTGTTATTTTCCTGCAGTTAAAACATAAGAACCAAACAGAACATTTTTGAAATGATTACCGCCAGTTTGGGATTATTTCAAGAACGAGTGATTCTATTAACTCAAACCAGAGGCTCACTTTGATGAGTACGAGCTTGGCAATCCCAAAGTACCTAGCTGGATTTATAATTTGTTTTATATAGTTTTGGGTTAGATCCCTTCTTTCAAGCCTTAATGAAACTCATATTTTTTATATTTAACGAGCTGAATTTCAAAAATGAAAATAGTTACATCAACTATTAACGCAAATGTCCTTAAGTACCTACGCAATAAGTTGTTCAAATTGAAATATTATTTAAAAGTGTTTATGATATAAATGAAAACTAAATGAATCACAAATGTAATAAAATACATTCTTCCGTAATTCTTGCTTGCAATAATCGATTCTTTCAACTCTTATGAAATAAATATTATTATCAGTAGATAATATTATTATTATTAAGCCTACTGCTTCAATGTGGAATTTGTGATATTCGAGTTGAAAATATGACCTCTTTGTAGCAGATGAAAATACACCCCATAAGCCGCTTTGTCGCTTGTGAACACATTTTACTTCCTCACATAACATTTAGGCCTACATAGAAAATTATGTGATTGGTAAAAAGTCAACGTTGCGTTTTTGACTTATAGTCCAGTCAATGACCATTTTCAGGACCTCAGTTGTTATCATCTGATTAGTGATCTACAGGCCTAATAAGTGGGTAGATTTGATCAAATCCCTCAAGTCTAAAATTGGGGATAGGTGTAAGACAAAACGCAAAATTTAGGTCGGACTTAACGATTTTGAAAAATGTAGGAAAACATTCATTACGGCTTTAAGGGGGGGGGGGGTAAACAAGTGGGAAATTAACCATGAAGGCTGTTTTAAGATCGAAATTCTTAAACGGAAAAAGCAGTAGCATTTTGGTAAATCGTGATGTTTCGTAGCCCAAACTAACAGGAAAATAAATTATAGGCCTACGCTAGTAAATTTAAAAAAAGAGAAAACAATTCCAGGTCATTTTTTTTTTCTTCGCCCCTCCAAGTATTTCACCAAAGGAAAAGGTAAATCAGGTCTATTCAATTGATTAAAATACCTGATAAAAACAGATGAGTTTTCTGGTCTCTTTCTAGGGACCAAGTTTTCTCAAAATTGGTAAAAATAACACGGTTTTAGCAAAAATGGAAAATATCAACAAGAGAAACCTACTTCTTATATACGATTTATTTTAAAGGAATACAACACTTTACTGAATCGAAAGTAAGTTTCAACAAAATCAACATTCACAATAGTGATGTTCTAGTTTCTAATTTTGGTTACTTTAGTAGCCTATCTAAATTCGTGGTACCACATTGTAATGATAGGCTATATTTAATTTCACTGACTAAGGAAATTCTGTAATTTCAATGTTAAATTTAATAACTAATAAATTACTTTTTTTAAACGTAGAAAACATAACACGGACAATTGCATCTATCCATTGATCTATATAAAAACGATATTTTGTCTCCTATTTTTTGTAATGATTCTCGAACAATTTTATGGAAACCTATAAAAAAGTAGATAGCTTAAGAGCTGAACTACAAATTCAACATGAGTTTAGGTAGGCCTCTAATATAAACCACAAGTCGCTATGCAAAGAACTAACAAGGTAAAAACGTTTTTAATGACTGCTACGCCTAATCTTTCTTTACTGTATAATAGATTCAGTAGTAGAGAAAGCAATTAACCTCAAAGACGCTTCAACTTTGCAGTCTTGCCACGAAACCACGTAAGAATCTTCAAAACACTATAATATATAACTGATCAAAATGATTTCCATTTATTTTTTAAATGTATTAATTAAAAAAGCTTGCAAATTTGTATGCTTGTGTGAATTTCAGAACTGATTTGATAAATGATTTTGCAATTTAAAAAGTTTATTACTTACCGATGAATATAGATATTGTAACCTTGTATGAAAAGAAGGTTAAAAAAATCAAATTTTCTGTAAAACTGGATAAAATAATTTTGTTCTCTGCCACGTTGACTATACAATTATTTTACCTGTTATGTTGCCAACACTGTTCGTTTTCTGAATCTAATGGCAGCTACTTGTCCAAGAGTTAAATGGATGTAGGCCTAGGCTATACATAAAAGTATGACAAAAAAAGGGGACAAATTTACACAGAGAGATCTATATTTATCAGTTGAAAAAAAAAATGTACATTTAAATAATTTAATTTTAAAACAAATTCATATGGACTGAATGATATAAATACAATGTTTCACATTGAACACTTTATTTGTACAATACAAATACAAGATGACGTTCATCATCCACAGAAAACACTGAACTAGAACAGACTGACTGTTGAAGGATTGGTCTTGCCACTATTAGTTCAGTGCCATGTTTGTATCCATGTGGCAACATCGTCTTGTATTTGTAAGCCTATTGTACAAATAAAGTGTTCATTGTGGAAAATTGTATTTTCTTTCATTTGGTGATAAAAATTTCCACAAGTGTTGCCATTAACAATGAAATGGAGATAAAACAGGTTCTTTTAAGCTTTGAAAAAATAAAACAATAATATACAAGATAGGTAATATGTTTTACGCATTCAGAACCGAGGGTAAAAACTAGTATCAAATAAAGTTAACAATGCAATGACAGTTAAATTATAAATACAACTGATTAAAATACATACAGAGCGATGAAACGTGTATGGTTGACATGAATAATTTAGGTAACAGCGTTTCGGTTATAGAATGTCCTTCTTCAGGGCCACGCTCATCTTACCTGTAATAACTTGGAGAGGGGCACAATTAACTGTCAGGCAACAATAATACCTTCTACTTTGTTAATACAAACACTGAAAGCAATAATAGGAGAAAAACAAATAGACCTACGTTACATTTTAAAGTTAACAAAATGCTTTATAGGCTCATTTTCATTGCACACAGAGTGGCTTTAGACGAAGGCCTAATTTAAAAATACAAAAATATATCTCATTAATTGCTTTTTAGTGGTTTTTAGGTAATCACAATTAATTATATTATATACCATTTTTGAGGTAACAGCTGACAGGTTACAACTAGAGTCAAATTGATACTACTGAGTGACTGATAGTGTCAAGTGACTTATGGCCCACTCTGTATTTTAAAAAGTAGGCGTACATTAATTTGATTTTAAGATTTATAATGCGTTAATACGATCAAAAATTAATGATAGGCCTACTTCACAATATTTAACAAATCATAATACGAGTAGGATATATTAGTGCATAGGTACAGAAGATTAAACCGTACTCCTATCTACATCTAGTCTAGAGATCCCTCTTCTTCATATTTAATATTATCTCTCTCTTGACCACCTTTTGTTCTCCTCCGAACATGACGCTATTAAACTATTCGATGTCTAGGTATCTGTATTTTAAGGCAATGATAACCGTGAGACTGTTCGCATTTAAAACACACCAAAAATCCACAGTTCAGACTGCAATGATACTCCTTTTTCTCTTTACCACATTATTACATTAGTAGGTACAGAATGTTACTTGATATGGTAGAGAAAACTGATCGATGTTGATTTTGTAATGAAATTACCCGTTTTGGAGTCTTATAAATTGTAAAACGTATTGCTTCGTCTTCTGCCGTTCCTATTAGTCGTAAAATTAGCCCTGATGAGCAAACAAAAATCTTTGGACAATCACAAACTAGGTCTATTAATTTCTATGGTTCATTTTCCATTTTCCACTGTCATTTACGAACCTGTTGAAAAATATAGTTTTTGGAACTTGGGACCTCAAAATTTGTATTTTCATATTTCACAAAAATTTAATCGAAATCTCATGCGCTGATTTAGAGATATTCGAACTTTTACCATCAACGCTCATAGTTGATTTGCTGTTTTTAACCGTAACTCTCGAACCCACATATTTGTAGAGGTGACCAATACGTTAGTTTAGGTAGTCTACAGGTTACAAACTGTCAGAGGCGATTTTTAGTTTTTGTTTTTAGCAGCAACCCAACATCTTCAGTAAGGTTAACCTAAAAATCAATAACCAACGTTTGATGATATGACCATAGTTGCCATATTTTTGGGTAGGGTAGGCGTATACTTACAGGATATAAATTGTTTTAAGTTTTGATTTTCGACTGCAACCCAAAATTTTCGGTTATCCTCAAAATTAAAAGCTTTTAGTGATATGACCAGAATACGCCATAAACCAAAAATGTTCAAAATGTATCCAAATGTTTAGGCGATTAGTAGGCTACACAAGCTTAGGCTAATTGCAAAAAAACACATTCTTGTACTTAGTAAATCAAATCGGACGTTTCCGAAAAACTCATCCCACAATAATGTGAGAAAGTAAAACTCAAATATAGCCTATTCCGTCCAGATAATTTTGTTTTTACTCATATAGTACAGTAATAAGTGTTTATTTCAATATACTAAACCAATATTGAATCCGTCCATTTATTATACAATATTAGCCCACAGCTGCTGAAAACAAAAAGCAAACATAGGATCCACGTGTTCACATGTAATATATTCCGTGCAGTTGAAAGCCGAGAGCCAATTCATCTTGAACCCAAAGCTGCCGTGATGGGATATCGATTGTTATGAGTTCTAGCCTCTAGCTCCAGGTGACGCTTCTTTGTATCCTTATCCCACATGGGGATGAAATAATCTACGTCTAAAAATAATTAATTGTAAAGTAATAGATACGTCAATATTTCTATTTTAGATTAATAAATAGCCTACAATATTAGCGTATCGATTTTACACGCCCATTAGAACAAAATAAAACAAACCAAAAACCAATTGATGCAGTTTTAAAAGTCGAATAACCTTGTGAAAATTGCTCTTAGATATTTCCATCAAATGTGTTGTTTATGACCTACACATAGACCTTTGTGGCTAACTTCAAGTAGAAGGAAATTACGGTTCATGACTTTATTGGTAAGCTCCCAAAAATATACACTGCCCACCGAACTTATTAGCTTAGTTATGTCATTATTTCTGTTTTTAGTGAAAATTAATAGAAGATAACCAAACTATCCTAGACCTCCCACCGAACTTATTAGCTTAGTTATGTCATTATTTCTGTTTTTAGTGAAAATTAATAGAAGATAACCAAACTATCCTAGACCTCCCACCGAACTTATTAGCTTAGTTATGTCATTATTTCTGTTTTTAGTGAAAATTAATAGAAGATAACCAAACTATCCTAGACCTCCCACCGAACTTATTAGCTTAGTTATGTCATTATTTCTGTTTTTAGTGAAAATTAATAGAAGATAACCAAACTATCCTAGACCTCCCACCGAACTTATTAGCTTAGTTATGTCATTATTTCTGTTTTTAGTGAAAATTAATAGAAGATAACCAAACTATCCTAGACCTCCCACCGAACTTATTAGCTTAGTTATGTCATTATTTCTGTTTTTAGTGAAAATTAATAGAAGATAACCAAACTATCCTAGACCTCCCACCGAACTTATTAGCTTAGTTATGTCATTATTTCTGTTTTTAGTGAAAATTAATAGAAGATAACCAAACTATCCTAGACCTCCCACCGAACTTATTAGCTTAGTTATGTCATTATTTCTGTTTTTAGTGAAAATTAATAGAAGATAACCAAACTATCCTAGACCTCCCACCGAACTTATTAGCTTAGTTATGTCATTATTTCTGTTTTTAGTGAAAATTAATAGAAGATAACCAAACTATCCTAGACCTCCCACCGAACTTATTAGCTTAGTTATGTCATTATTTCTGTTTTTAGTGAAAATTAATAGAAGATAACCAAACTATCCTAGACCTCCCACCGAACTTATTAGCTTAGTTATGTCATTATTTCTGTTTTTAGTGAAAATTAATAGAAGATAACCAAACTATCCTAGACCTCCCACCGAACTTATTAGCTTAGTTATGTCATTATTTCTGTTTTTAGTGAAAATTAATAGAAGATAACCAAACTATCCTAGACCTCCCACCGAACTTATTAGCTTAGTTATGTCATTATTTCTGTTTTTAGTGAAAATTAATAGAAGATAACCAAACTATCCTAGACCTCCCACCGAACTTATTAGCTTAGTTATGTCATTATTTCTGTTTTTAGTGAAAATTAATAGAAGATAACCAAACTATCCTAGACCTCCCACCGAACTTATTAGCTTAGTTATGTCATTATTTCTGTTTTTAGTGAAAATTAATAGAAGATAACCAAACTATCCTAGACCTCAAATATTCGTTGTGTAGGTTACAAATATCGAATTTAATGTGTTTAAATAATAAAAAGAATCCAATGAAAACGCCTCGAGTAGAAACATAAAATTTCGGGAAAGAACAAAAGAAAAAGGACCAGATATTTTTTTAAATATCATAGAATTCTATTTCCGATAAAACCACAAGACAAAAGAATTATAATCAAATGTACCGCCAACCTTACTTTTAAATTGATACTAATAGACTTTTCTTAGGAAATGTTACTAAGTTTTCATGATTAGAGTTTTGTTTAGGTTATGTATGAATCTGTGAAGTTAGAATATGATAGAAACCGTTATGACTGAATAGTTAGCTTGTCTAGTAAGATATGTTCTTATTCTAAACATGATCATAATTAAATTTGATATATAGAATAATTACAAGTACATGCATGCGTAAGACGTCTAAGACAATTTGATTAGTATAATCCTATAACAGCCTATCCTTATTTAGCAAACCATATTCGGCCAAACGTTTGACTATCAGTGTAGCCCAGGCTTTAGCAGCTTTCCTACACAAATACGTATAATTTCATATTATTTGTGTATATGTTGAATTTATGTGAGGCTATGGTTTAGCGCAATGTAGGCTAATAGTGCAGCCTCGTTGGAACAAATACTGTAAACTGAACACAAATCCCAGTATAGTTCATTGTACTAGGCTACAATATTTTGTCAGATGAAGTAACTAGGAATCATTTGTGATGATGCGTTCAACAACTTCCTAGTGAACATTTTAAACTTCGTGTTTCCACACAAATCAAATTATCTATTTAATATATCAAACCATAGCCAATTCCTGAATTAATAAAGTAGCGTACCTCCAAATTTTCCCAAAACTTTACATTTCATAATATGATTAATAGTAAAGAGGAATAACTTATAGCCTAACAGGAAATGTAAAAATTATTACGATAAACCTACGTTTCTGCTAGGAAGTAGCATAGATTATTAACTTGCGTGAATTCTTTTGCTACTCCTAGCATTGTCTGAACTTCTGCTGACACGTTCAGATTAACACAATTTTCTAAAGCTGTTACATAGCTTTCAAAAGCTGGAGTACGTATCCGCTTTTGAAAACGGAGTTAATCCGAAAAGCATTGATCAGCAGAACTCCAGACATTGCTAGAAGTGACAAAAGAATGTAACCTACTCAAATGGACAATAAATGTGTTCCAAATAGGCTAGTAGTCTACTAAACGAGTCAACAAAGTTCTAAGGTCGTTAGGCAATAGAAAAAGACCGGATCCAAACTACCTTGGGGAGATGTTTGATTAGTTACTGTCTTGAGCCATTGTCTAACTTCTGTAGGCCGTTTGGTGAAGCAGATAACATTTGTAGCCATTAAGCGTGAACAGTGAGACAGACTCCGGCAGTGGTGCTGATGTTTATTAATAAAAATCTATGCTCTTTGTAATAAATATAGGCCCAATATTAATAGACACAAATATTTGACATTTAGGAAAGGTTAGGTTATTTACTTATCTACAACCAAATATAAAATTTTTTGTGACGTTTCGATTGTTCAATACATTTGTTCACGAAATTGTAAAAAAAAAAAGTTGTTTATGAATAAATTACAGAGATATAAAGGCAGAAGCATATTTTTCTAAACACAACAGAACCTCGATCTAAGTTTAATGGCTACATAAATTTACCACAAACCGAAAAAAGAAACTATAACACAAAGCAATATATTCACCCGCCAAGGATAAAACATCGATACTGTCTTTAATGAAAACACCGTTGCCATAAAATATAGATTACTCACTTTACATCAAAGAGAAATAAATACTGCTGAAAGTTAATCTGTGTTTTGTGTTGCCTTCTACTTGCAGGCTCTGTAATCCTCCACTAAATTTAATGCATGATGCTCGTTAAGACGTAGACAAATCAGACTGTTTATGTACAATGGTACATTTAAAATATAATTCAAGTCAATCTAATCTAACCTGTCCTAGACGCCAAATATTCGTTGTGTAGATTTTAAAACTCATACTGATATTCAAAGGAATTATGATGATTTATCTATTGTAGAACCATAAATGTCGTACATGTGTAGTACGAATGTAAATGATGGCTAATAAGGAAGGTAGATAATCCTCGGATCATCTTTGTGCTAGACTTTATAAAATTATCTTTTGTGATGACACCCTATAATTTTCAATTTGCTTTAACGATGCAAAATGACGACCTGGCGAAGCATTGTACTCCACAGGTCAATATAGTTTCTAACAAAAACATTTGTTTATTGAGTGGTTTAGCAAGGCCGCCAAAATGTGTCTCTTATGATTAACTATTTAAGATCCAATCTACAATAAACAAAAAGTAGAAATTTAAAAATTGAGATGGATAATTTAGTAGACTAATATCCATTTAAAATCAAACTAAATTTACCCGATCTAGTTTGTAAAATGTATAAAAGTGAGGTCTCTGAAAACAAACATGAAATAACAGAGATAATCACAATAACAAACAGTAAAGACCGGGTATCAGTCATACAGTAGCCTACTTACCTTGAGCAGACGCTAAATTAATTGACCATAGTTTGAATGGCAAATCCATCTATTCATACCTCTGAAGTTAATCGATCAAGTTACGGTGAATCAACCGCAAATTCATTCACGAGAGGAATCTGTTTTCAAATTAGGTGGATTTGTCACATCAATTGCGGGATGATTTGTTTTTTTAACTGACCAACGTAATTCCATCGGTTTCATTAATGTGTTGAATATAGCCGTGCCGGGGAAATGTTTCTCAATACATTATTATTATCCTAATTTTATATTCAAAACATGCAATTAAGTTCAAACAATATTTACATTTGACAAAACCGATACGATACTGCTTACGTTTTTCTATATTAATTGCAATAATGTTATACAAACTAATACACACGTTATGGGGGGGGGGGGTACAGTCGGACCAAGACTCAATATTCCGACTTCCTGAAAACAACGTTAGGATCTAATCAATTTTGGTATGTACCATGAACCCAAAAAAACATAATGATCATATTATTGGTTATAATTTAGGCGGAAATATTCGTCTTGTAGTATATAAAAATTACTACATGACGTTTCAAGAGTATAAATCAACTCCCCGTTATCAAATGATAATCCTAGAACATAAGAAAATTTAAAATGCCAACATAGTCTAGGAGAGTGTTGGAAAATAAAACTAGTAAACTAAGAAGCTAGGCTCTGAGCAGTCAAAATAACCAAGACAATAAATAGTGGGACATTTTCCTAAAATTTAGGTTCTCATAAGATACGGACAGACATAATTTAATAAACCACTTTCGTTTCATGGTTCAAATCTGATATTTCCATGAAAAGTTAAACATAGATAGCCTACAATACCACATCATTTTCTGTATACATCTCGTACATATGATAAAGTAAGTCAAATTAGTTTGCTAGAGTAGCAAAAAAATAGAAACAATTTAGGAGTTTACATAAGGCCTACAGGCAAAATTACTTAAACCCTTTTGTAAAAGTCAACTGAGCACATGGCCATCACATCATATGAATATTTTATACGATGACTGAAAAATAACAGCTCAAAGAAACAAACTATTAAAATTTTGGGTCAATTCTCATCATTTTAAATGCTAATAGGCCTATACTTGAATCATGTATTGCTTACATTCATGTATGAAAATGTTAGCAATAAGTTTTGTTTGTTTTACTGCATATATTATATTTACATTATAAGTTCGTGCAACTAATATCTAGCCTAATTAGAAACTACCAATAACTTAAAATTTCTACTTTATACATTAATTTGCAGGCCTTACAAAAGGCAACCGGGGGGGGGGGGAAGCCTACTAGAAAATTACTAGGAGTTTAATAATCCAAAACGAAGTTTTAAATCATTTCAGTATTAAACAATTGATAATACCTGATGTCAGGTCTATTCTAATATTTGAATTAGGCTAATAATGATTATAGATGGCGTATAGATAGGCTAGGTGTCTAGCCCCCCCCCCCTAACGGTACCTACACACACTCTTTCTTACTCTATGAAGAAAAAACAAAAAATATTCTTGAAAAAAACATAATTATAGCCTATATAATACATGTCACTAAAAATAGGCTATTGTTATTGAGAAATTCGCCCATAATAATCATAGATAATAATTTTTGACAAAACTGACCCAAATATCTACAAAATGTGAGCTGACGAATATAGTCCACATCCGGGCAGATATTTAATAAACTAATATTTTTCTTCGAATCTCTTCAACTCGATATAAACAAGTTTGGCTCACAGTTAGTAGTGTTTACAGCACAGCAGTCAACAGTTGCTTACCAGTACACCAATTGGTTAGATTCTAGGTTTAGCACATGCATTACAACATAATTTAATACAATTGTAAAACTAGGCCTAGTATAGGTTAGAAAACATTTTCAAACTACATGACACTTATATGCTCCCGTTCTGTACTTTGGACGACTAATTCATGTACAGAAGAGTATTTTGAACAACAAAATAATTGTGACACAAAACCAGTTACTGTAGTTCCCTTCATTTCCAATAGAAATATAACAATTCAAAAGATAAAACATTGTTTCGTTGCAGAAATATAAATATTTTAAAACTGTGTAACTTTTAACCTGCAAATTAACCTAAGTTAAGTTCTAGAATATGGATGACTATATAATCTACTGCAAAAGTAAGTTGAACAATATAATTACCTGGGAATATAAGTTATCCAAATTAATCCAAAGGTATTATAATTTGTGAAACGTAATCCAATTTTCCATAACGACACTGCACTAGACTACTTAGTACCACAATATAACTAACTGTTCACAGCACACTGCACATTACATCACAATCAATAACACCACACCATAAACACGAATATTTCTCCTTAGCGTTAAAAACTTTCTAAAAGATAGTACCTAAACTCATAACAATGGAAGAAGTTCTAGGTTAGAAATTGGGGCCCAGAGGGTGAGCTGGGAGTAGAGAGGGGAACCGACACAAAAGCACGCATCAGTTGTGCCAACCTCAGAACTTGAACACTTCGGCTGTTACTTCGTACGTCAAGTTTTCTAGTATAGAACACGCTTTGTTATATAATATAAGTTATTTAGTTTATGCTGATTTTAAAAAACCACTAATGATTATTGTAACAATTTTGAGACGTGAACTTTGACTAGGTAATCCGGCTAAAAAAGTGAAGCTGTTACCTTGATCTAATTTAAGAGTGATAACTAGTTTGACCACAACTGATTTTCTAATTTTGACAACACGTGTAACGTCAAATTTAGAACACTTATTCGTATCCACATCAAATTTTGAAATAAACACACATTAGAATAAAAGTACATACAAATATGACTTTTAAAATCAACAACTCAATAACACCATCACACAACAACAGCTACAACTCAACTGGCAGGAGACTAGGCCCCCACTTTGAACTTGAAGCCGGTTCTATCTCTCTCGCTCATCATACTTCCCCTCTTTCTATCCCCTCTACAAATTCTGTTCTAACCAATAGGAAAGCTTGACGTCACCACAAATATCACGAGCACAGTCTTGAGCATAGAGAAAGCAATGGAGGTGGGGAATTTGTCTAATTTAGGAAACAGTACACTCTGTCCCGTTTTTAATTAAAACGACTTCGAAGGCTATGCAAGCTTTTTAATATACTGTAGTTTGATGTGTTCTCCTGTAGTTTTCACGATTATTACAGGCATTGTTGCAAGGTAGCCTATAGCTGTGTTATAGATTAACCGTAACTTTATGCAACTAACCGTTTTCGGTGGTTTAAAAATATATTGTGATTAATTAAAATACTTCTTAATCCATAATTATATAGAATTATTGAAATATTGGAACATCCTTATGACCGTAGTAAAATATGAAAAAATTTGGGGTTGACCAAGTAATTGTGCAGAATTACCGCTGTAATTTTATTTGTAGGCCTATTGTATATTATTGTAACGTTTTTTATCAATAACCTAACATAGGCCTATAACAGCATAATCTAGCTTTGTAGGCCCAATTTATTTATTATGTGGATGTGTGAGATTTTACATGTTTTTAGAGTCGAGGTAGTTTTGAGCCATATTTAGGCTATTTCACGTCCCAGCGCACAGAAGTGTTCGTCGTATGCCTTCCAGCAAGGCTATCCATATTGGGGTAGAAATTAGCATCAGTATTCTACAGCGATTTTCTACTTATTCTGGGTTATACTCTTTTATCAATTAAACCCTTGTTACGAGTCTTTATTTTTTTGGTTCTAAACTGTATTTAAGTTAGTCAGGAGTTCAAGTGAAAACTTTATTTAAACTATAGACTACGATTAGCCTATTCTTATTATGATTGGATGTCTCGTTTTTACCAACTCATTTGCTTTAATTATGAAACTTGCAACAATAAAATAAAATATTCGGTAGGCTTACTTGACTAAGTTGTAAACCTGCCTATAGGCTTAGTTCTAAAACTATTATGACTCTGCTTTTAAATGATATTTTCGAAATTAGTTAACTTTAAAATTAACTGAATTAAAACACCGGATTAAAATCACCGCTACTTTTCAATAGTCGTAGGTTAACTGCTACCATATAACGTAGGTTACGCTATGCCGGTATCTCAGCCCAGAGCCATGCTTGTGGTGTTTCATTCTTTCTGTAGTAGCCTAGGGCCTACTCGACATTCTTGTTATGTAGCTACTGCGACAAATTTATGGGCGCAATTAGTTGTGTTTTAAAGTCGCAGCAACAACTTAAACACCCATAGGCTAAGTTGTATCTAATGAAGGGTTGGCTTGGCTTTGGGACTAAAAGCAAATCGTTCTACCCAAATGCCACAAACGGTTTCAGTAATTCTAATAGCCTATACTGTCAAAATAGATTCTTATTATACGATTAATATTGAATAAAGAATGAAAAATTATTTATAAAAATAATTAACTTATGTCTAATAATAATAAATATAATAAAAAGAAGAGTTATGATAGTTATAGTAGGCCTATATTATTATAGAAAACACAATGATTAAGCAATAATTATAGCAAATTTTTGGTAATTTGGAGTTTATGTGTTCAATGCTTTTGGTTTTTGTTTAGTTACAACTCTCTTATCTTGAGTTAATTTTTACGTTTGAATTTTACCGTAAAAATCACAAAATGCAGATTTACTAAAATATGCATTATTAAAAGTAGGCTATAGGCCTAAGTAAAAATTAATCGAAAAATGAATTTTTGACATTTTAAATTACTAGTCAATTTGAAACCTTCCGACCGATTTTTCTGGTTAAAAATCTAGAACAATTCGTAAAACCTGTCCTACATACAACATTTGAGAAAAATTGCTATCACTTGACAGTTACACGCATAGCTTTTTAGGCTATAGCCTATTTATAGGTTTACATCGAGTTAAAAGTGGTGATAAATTCCCTCAACACTTAGAATCAGTCTTGGTTGTCGAGTTTCCATAAGGAAGATCAAAATCTATCATTGTTCTTACGGATATTGCATACAAGGTGGGGGTTAGGTCCGTAGAGCCTAAACTAATAAAGACTTGGTTATATGCCTAAAAAAGTGTTGAAACTTAAAAATTTATAAGTTGCAGAATTTAATTTCACATGTTTATAGCCTACACTAGCTATTATGAAACATAACAACATTATTGTCACACTTGTAGTTTCGGATCATTAGCCTTTATATATTTTTGAATAGAACCAGACCGACGAATAAAGCATAGGTTATAGTAGAGGACCATATTCCACCGTGACGTGTTTTCACTACTATATTTCGATTACTGCCAGAGCCGAGACGATTGTCTGAGAGGTTAGAAGTTACAAGATTTCCTATTTCCATTGTTCTTAAGCCTACATTTAAGAGTCCATCATGAGGCCTTCATGTACAGTATTTTTTAAAAATTAGTCTATTAGATGTGAGACCTGATAGGATCGCCAATAGAATGCCGATGTATACGGTTACAAGGTTCAGAAAGTAACATGGATATAGAATCTATATGTTTATTTATTTGTAGGCCTAAGTGTTCAGCTGTCTAGCTCCATAGTCAAGAATGAAGAAGTCCACCATAATTGACACTATTATAAAACGCTTAGGCCTAACGCCTTTTGTTTTAATTTTAGCATGTAGAGCTTCGACCGCACATTTTCGTCCTAGATCAGATAGCCTATAGACTACCTGTACGAGAGTGAACAAATGCTATTGTGGATTGCTAAAAGCAAATTAAAAATATTTCACTAGGTCTATTCTAGTACGGTTTTTACCAATTCCAACAAAGTTACATTGAGAGTCTTATACAAACAGAGTTAGCCTTATCGAGCGTTTTTGGGAACAAACTCGTCCCGGTTTAAAATTCACGTTTAGAAAAGAATGACGTACCTCAATTGTTTGTTGGCCATAGCTATTGTATAGTAGTCTATATAGGAAATCTTACTAGCTCGTTAGCAGATCTCTGACTTTGGCTTTTCTTAGCATATTTTGTTTTAGTTTGTATCATGATTGCTCATCTGTTGTAGACCTCGGCAATATATAACTTCGGAACATATTTTTGTGCACCTGTCCTTAGTAGGCCTATTTATGTACAGAAACTGCACGAAATGAGGTGTGATGTATCAGACTTAAAGTTGTAAAATATTACTTAAACTGAAAACCTCGTTAAAACCTTAAAAATTAAGGAATGGTAGTCTACAACATATTTTGTGTATCAAATTAGACTAAATTTAAATAAAATCCACCCTTCCAGCTTTTACTATTTTCCTCATTTTGTGGTTAATCAGGTTAGGTTAAATGTGTATTTAAGCATAATTTCGCTTATTTCGTAGGCCTATCTTACATAAATACGTGATTTGGAAAACATTGGTGGAATATTTTACAGCTGTAGCCTACCTAATGAGCCTTAATTACAAAAATTGGACCCTATTTTTTACTGATCTTTACATTTCACGGCCTCAAGAAACCGTAATAGTATATTATTATTTCATCACTAGAATCAAAAGTGATGAACTATATTTTTCATTCTACTGCAAACAATATAAGAAAACAATTTCACAAAAACTAAAATGTTATAACCTATTTTACCTTCAAATGTTTGGATAAGTTACACAAGTTTGCAGTTATTACAGCTGTTTAGTTTGTGTTAGTGGTACTTATTTATAAAATCGATGGTAACAGCTGTTTTATCTGTTATTTACAATCGAGAGTATCGGTTGTTTTTATAGATTCATTACAATCGTTGATTAATTCGTATAAGCGAAGTAACAACTGATGACCTCGACCTCAGCTGATATTTTTAGGTCCTAGGACTAAAAAGAACAACTTTAGCATCTCAATGCATGTATTGAAAACAGCTGTTTTTGAAGTAGTATGACGAGAAAGTTATTTTTTGTCTATCTGTCCTTGTTGTGGTCGTTATTATAGTTTGTGTAAGTTATACGACTTTTTCATATCTACATTGATTAGGGCTAGATACCTAAGATAGAGCTAGAGTTTTTGATTTTTGGTTAATTTTGTACATTTTCCACAAATTATTTAATCTTTTGACACACTTGTAGGACAGTTAGAATTAAATAGCACGCTTATGATGGCAGTTGGATGTGTCAGTATGCCTACCAAATTTGAAATTCTATGTCTTAAAAGTGTGTAAAAAATTAAAATTAAATAATGTGTGGAAATTATTAAGTTTTTATCTACAACTTTGATCCAATGTCAAACCTCCTACCCCCACCCCCATCTCCACGATTTGTTAAAAGCGAGTCCAACTTTATAATAGACTAAATTAAAGCCTACACGCTATTCCTTGTGAGAGAAGTATCAATGGATATTTCATAGTCCCGTTCGTTGAAGATTCCATAAGGAAGGGCGTAATAGCTATATAATTTATACAGGTTTATTCAAAAAGAAATAGACACTTTTTAATTAACATAGTAAAATTGTTTTAATCAACAGAAAAAATAAATAGTTGCATTACAAAGAGGACATTGTACAGTGTTATAGATGTTCTATATGAGGCCCACGTGTTACACTGCAGACATCAATTCCATAGTCAAGTTCTGATCAGACTCTGTTAAGGGTAGCCTATAGACGTCAACACTCTCTACAGCTCTTGTTATGCGCTGCCTTAATTCCAAGAGGCTCAATGGTATTGGGGGAATAAAATCTTTATCTTTAACGTAACCCCACAGAAAGAAGTCCCATGGGGTCACGTCTGGAATGCATGAGTGGCATATTGTCGTCAGTTGCACACACGATCTTCTTCCAGCGATGGCCTCCCAGTACTTTTTAATTTGTTACAAACAACTCGTATTTTTTAATTTCTTGTGCCAATCATAAATAGACTGCCTACGTGGTAGGGTTTTTAAGGGGAGTCACTGGGTTCTATCTTCACCATGTTAATTTTCATAACTTTAAGGTACATTTTCTTTAAAAGTATAAGTCATAAAGCTTTGAATTTTTTTTTTTACCTTAAAGCCTACATTTATTTACACATTTTAAGTAGAGGATTTTTAAAATTTGCAAAACTAAATATTTTGTGATTTTTTTTATTTAAAAAGTTAAAAATTTGTATTAAAAAAAAGTTAATAAAATGAATTTGTATAAAAGTTATAGACATTTTTTTAATCCCACTGCTTAAAATGTGCAGATTAAATAGATAAAAAAAAATATTTAAAATATCATCGAATTATCTCAAACGGATTCTGCGAAAATGTTCCTTGCGCCATAAAAAATGTTATTCAATTCAAGAAAAGCGGCAAAATCAATTCAAAGAAGTAAAAACAGTACACAAGTTAAAAAAGTTGAACAATCTTACTTTAATAGTCTACATTCCTGCTCTATGCGTTGGGTTGTCTGGGTCTTCTGCTTCCTCATACATGTCCTCCAGTTTTCTTTTACATGATGTTTGCTTCTGGCGGCATTTTTTTTTTCGATTTCGTCCACTACCTTTTCCGCTTTTTTCAGTCGTAGAATATCTGTATACATAATCCTTTTGATACACTGGGCTCCAGGAACCATACCTAACTTTTCCAGGATTTTACATTTTACAATATTCCCTTCATTGTATGTAGCTATTCTTTTCAGATACTTGAAAACCACAAGAGGAACATTTGAGATTGATAGATATACATAGGCCTTGTCTGTTGCTTGGAAAAACACAAAGTGGGCCCTGGCATTTTGCGCAAACCGCGATATTTGATAGCAAATTTTATATAGAGTTTATGCATACAATATCATAACAAGAGTCTTCAGTATCATAAGGCTTATACAAATCATACTTCTCTAAATTAGAGCCTAATTTTTTCGTTGATGTGCTAACATTCTTGGAGACATCAGTAGTTGAAGTAGGACTACACTAGGACTAGGCCTAGCCACTGAATTTTGGTTGGAATGATCACTCACTAGGCCTAAATCAGAGGCTAGGCCTAGTCCTAGTGTAGTCCTACTAGGCAGGCAATAAACTGCTTTGGAACACCACTAAACTCTGGTTTTCGTTTTTTGAAAACTTTAGACGAAAATCTAGGCATTGTGAACAAAATAAAATAGATAATATCACAACTAACTAGGCCTATAACTAACACAAACCAAAACAATCACAAAGCGAAACAATAACATTGCTTCAAACAATACCAAAATACAAAAACTCTACACGCTACTATTACCCATTTTTAAATAAAGAAAATCAAGAGTTGCCTTGCAACAATGTTTCAACAATCAGCTGTTAGAATAAAACTTTAATTTATTAGCTGCCCAGTAATGCCAACATGACCGGTGTAAATTACGTAGTTTCAATTTTATTAATAGAAAAGTGTCTATTTCTTTTTGAATAACACTGTATATTAGAAAAGCATTAATGGAAGTTTTATTTAAATATTACCCCCTACAACGTCTACTCATTTGTTTAAAATATTTTAAATAAATTATAAGTGTAAGCACACCACAAACTTGTTTGTCACAATGTATAATGTTAGACATACAATACTGGTAAATAACAGAATATAAAATCTATTTAGGTTAGGTTGGTAGTAGAGTAATTAATTGCAGGACTGCCAATATTGGGCGAGATTAAAGTTCTCCTCTTCAAACCTAATGAAACGTCCCACCCTCATTTTGTAAATACGTGGCATCCCCTTCCTGCTCCTAAAAGGCTTCGGAAACCCCAGCTGTATAAAATTTTTGATTGAGATGAACTTCTCTTAAGATATGATCATACAACAAACAAAAATATCGTGTATTCACAATAATACATATTAACCAAACCAAATGTTCAAAATTGTAGTTTTGAGTCTAACAATAGCACGGTTAGTGCCACAATACAATGTCCTTAGTGTCAATTCCAAGGACATACGCCATACCGGGTGTCAAGGACTCTTTACAAATTGTGGACGAGCCACTACCTTAATTCTTAATTAGTAACAGGTAGTTAGACTAATCATAATAGCCTAACGGTTACTTGCTGCAAAATTGGCAGTATCCAGTTTGGCACTGAAAGTTATTTGTCTACCCAAAATTAAATCATCTTGATAGGCGCCATCATAGTATTTACCCAGCCCCATCATACATTCAGATCCTAATAGTTGGTTCCTTGGGCTTTGTAGGGAATCTTAAATTGTATTGATAGGTCAAGGGGTCTTACACTTAAGTTTGTTTAAAACAGTTGTTACACGTGTTTTCTTATCGAAATACAAGATTATGTTTGTCTGTACCATCATACGAAAGATTGGCTGTGACTTTAAAGTAAGTAAAAATATTCTCTTCAAAATTTACAACGATTATTGAAATAAAGTACAAGAAAAAATACGTAAGTTATGATAATTTTTACAAGTTAAAAATGGTTGAAACTTCCAACGCGTAATTCCAAATCTCTTGTTCGGTTGGAGTAGTTCTGGTTGCATTTTTCATTTGTCCTGTCATGAACAACTTTAAGAGGACGTAGGGAATGGCTACAATTTAATGAATTATCTCAACTTTGTTGTTCTTTGAAAGAATTTGTTGATTACGAATTTGTTTGATACAGAACGTCGGGTAGTACATGGGTTTCATTGTGGTGACCCCCCCCCCCCATACAAATTCACACGTCACTTACATTCATTATCTCTCTTCATTCAATTTTGATCTTCGTTAAACTTCTTGAACGAAGGAAGCATAGATAAATGAAAATATTTGTCTTCATCAATTTTCTTATCATCTCTTTTTTCACATAAAATCTGCAGGAAAGACTCTTCATATGTCATTCGTGTACTCTTCTTCCTCACGATTGATAAATGGACAGGGCAGACAAAGAATTGATAAGTCCGTCTTTCGGTACTTCCATCTCAGTTTCTATATCATCTTCCAAGTTGTTGTTTTCTTCTAGATTGTTTGAAGTTCTACTTTCGATAATTACTGTCACAATATATATACTCGCGCCTCTTTTTACTCTTGATCCAAACTGTACATTTTACTGAGGACTGTACTCTCTTTTGAAACACATTCTTAGGGTTTTCTTTTGCAACTCGCTATCTGAAAAAATACATAAATAAATATTGAGCTTAACTTGTGAGATAATATTATATAAAATGAATTACGAACACATGATCTGACAAGATCTCACGAAAATTACGTTTACATAATCAAACGCGTTTCAACGACAAAGTCGTCACCCTCAGTGATACATGAGCTACAATAACTAAACTATAATTGAGGATGGCGACTTTGTCGTTGAAACTCGTTTGATTAAGTAAACGTAATTTTTGTGAGATCTTGTGTTCGAATTTTATTCTATAAAAAATACAATTAATTTGGAATGTAATTCATTTGAATACAATTGATCTTAAATGTAATTCAATATAAATAATACAATTATATTTTGTAAATTATTATTTTTGTTTTTAGAGATATTTAACAATGGGGACGATCTTTGCATGACACTTTGTAAAAACAACGATTAGAAGAATCGTAAGAGATAAACGTGAAGCACTTTGGAAATGTTTGGTGGAACTTTATGTGCCAGGAATTGATTGTGATACTTGGTAGAAGATTGCCAACGAATTTAACAAGAGAACGCAGTTTCCAAATTATATTGGAGTCATATATGGAAAACATATTAGAATAATGAAGCCTAATTAAGTGGGTCCGAATTTTTAAACTATAAAACTTTCTTTTCTACTGTGCTTCTATCAATAGTGGATAGATTGCGATTAAAAATGCATGTACGTAGAAATTGGGGTGTGATTATAATATTTATAAAGTCAGAATTATCAAGGTTGTTTGTAAAAAATAAAAATAATAATAATAATAAAATAAGATATTGCGGAACAAAAACTTCTCCCTAATGATGAAAATGGAACAGTAATTCGTACTTGTGAAGGACATATTAAATTTTTTTCTCTGTTTGAATTTATTTGTTAATGATGGAAGTTCAATTTTATTATTATACAATTTTCGGACATTTGCCATCATTTGTGTGTTAAAAACTCAAAACACGAATTGATTCTTATTCCCGAAACGTCGTGTTTTGAATTTTTAACACACAAATGAAGGCAAATGTCCGAAAAATGTATAATAATAATAAAAGAACATAGCCTATTTGTTCGTTCAAGGTTTTATTACGTTACAACAATTTTTTTTCCATTTGAAGAAACACATTGATTTTTTTTTAGCGTGTTAAACAAATATGTTTCAGGTGGCAAAGTAGTCTATTGCAATAAATTGTACCTTCATAAAAATAGTATTACTATACCCGAACCCACAATATAGGCTATATGAATTTTAACGAACATTCAAAACTTGTCCTCGGGATCATGATCGGTGCTAATTTGATGGTACCGGGTCTGAACTTTGCCATAGGTAACTTGAATGTAAGAACGTAGATCATTTGTTGCTGCTTTTAGTGATTTAGTTTATCTGAATTTTGAGGACATTTACAATGTTGACTTTAAGTCTGTTATCATTGCCATTGTTTACTTAATATGAATCATTTCTTTGTTTTATTTAAACTTGAACAAACATAGGTCTGTTGCTCAATAACTTTGAACATTAGTTTAACAAGTAAGAATTCCAATATAACAATGAAACATAGTAAACAATAAGAAGATTCCACTTGTACCACAGAATGGTAGTCTACAGGTTATAGTCTATACCAATTAGTTTTGTTTAACATTCTGATCTGATCTTATTTTATACCAAATTAAATAACGAGTGAAGAAACTTTGTATAACTTTCTTACACATCCATTCCTAAAAATAAATAACAATAACCAATCAAAACTATGCGTCACCAAAATTATCAGTTCAGTAGTTGTGAAAATTAAATGGACCATGGATGTTGTCTACAAAAAAAAAAAAAAATTTAGGGTTTAAACTTGATTCACATGTGCCATTAAAATTTCCTCAGCGTAAATAGAACTTTTAATGGCTGTGGTAAAGGGTTCGTTTGTTGTTTCAATAAATATTGTGCTTGACTTGTGAGATAATATTAGATAGAATAAAACTGGAACACAAGATCTCACAAAAATTACGTTTATTTAATAAAACGCGTTTCAGCGATAAAGTCGCCATCCTCAGTAGTGATACATGTTATTGTAGCTTATGTATCACTCAAGATGGCGACTTTGTCGTTGAAGTTTGTATCTTGTGTTTTATTCTATCCTTCATTTGTTTTGTTTTTAATTATTCCTGACTGGAATTGTGACCATTTTCTCCAATAACAATTACAGGAAAATATATATAGGCCTATGCGACATGTCATTTTAAGGCTTAGAGAAATTAAAATTTTAAAGGCTAGACAACTTTTCGAAATTGATGTAGTGGTTCCCGAGTTATAATAGACTACCTTTTTACTGCTAAAAAGTAGGAAATACAGTTTTGCCAACACAAATTGGGGAACATGTGTGTGATGTATTATGTACTATAAAAGAAATCGGTTTTTAATCAATGACTCAGTTATCTTACTACCAACATTAAAACTAAAGATATCAATGTATTTATCGTTAAAAGAGCAAAATATCTATTTGTAAATTTGTTATTACGAGATATTCAAATATTTACCATTTTGTGATTCATTTCTTTAAAATTGTTATATATATTGGATATATTGCCATTTTGTTATATATTGGTTTGCAGTTTTTGTGAATTTTAAATATTGAATATGAACAAGGAAAAACCCCAAACCACAAAATAACTCAACTACACAAAACTGTATAGGCTAATACGTTTACCTGTACCTCTGAAGATGATAGCAGAGCTAACGAAATGTACATAAGGTAATATAATATAAACGCATTATACAGATTTGTGTAGTTGTGTTATTTTGTGGTTTGGGGTTTTTCCTTGTACATATAGGCCTACAATCACCACAGTGCACTAGTGATTTATTTATTAAATATTGAAGCTAATTATAAAAAATATAAAACACCACACTGAATTCAACTAATGTTATTATTTCCTACAAGTTTGTATAAAATATGTTTTATTAGTGGAAGCATGTCCAAACGGAATTTATATGTAGAGTTATGAGAGAATTTGTGGCATCTGAGAGAGTTCATAGATGAGAGATGTAATTTCTGTTCACTCCTCCCAAGCTTTAAGAAACGTAGACATTAACATTCTTTATATTTTGTCGTTTCTAGTGGAAACTAAAGCCTCTTGAATACACTCAATCGTCTTTTATACCGCGTGTCTCACCCAAGGGCGTACCCAGGGGGCAAGCCATGGTCATTCAATATACAATTGATTATTAAAATAGTTATTTCAAGAATTGTATTAAATTCCAACAACAAAATGTATAATAAAGATTATTTTTTTTGCTTCCAGGGGGGCAGCTGCCCCCCTGCCCCTCGCTGGGTACGCCCATGGTCTCACCTAATGCGCACCAGTAGCCTACCAAACTTTTTAACTATATAAGTTATCTGGTAGCTTACTTTTCCGTGACATTTTTTGGGGTGTATCAAATTTTCAAAATTTGTCTTCCAAATATAACGCTCAACTTGAACTTTTTAAAAATAAAAATCCATACATTTAATAATGACTTCGGATAGAAAATTTAATTTTAAGACTTCTTTATTTGTTGTGCTTTTTTTATAAACGTAACAGTTTAGTCGCAAGAATCACTCTTTTTGACTTTTAGTGTCGCAGTGATTTGGTCACTCAATATTCCTTTTAAATTAACTTCATCTTGAAAACTAGCTTTGTATATTTTGTTAGATTAGAAATGAACGTATCCTGTTTTATATAATGATTTGAAAAAAAAATTAAGTAATAGTAACTTAAGTAGAAAAAACAGGTATATTTATAGTTTTTATCATTAATAACTTTTAACTGGATTTCTTAAAAATCTACAAATAAATCGAGTCAATCGAAATTGGAAAAAAACACACATAATCAAGTTTCTTTATAATGATTTAGGTTTGAAAAATGGATTTCAAGACAATGTTAATTTTATAATGAATAGACTATTGAGTGACTAAACCATTGCGGCACTGAAAGTAAAAAAAAACCGTATTAATAGTCTTAAAATTACTTTTTCTATCAGAAATCGTCAAATAATATAATAGGTTTCTGTAAAAAATTTTCAAGTTGGGCGCTTTTGAAATAGGCCTACATTCCCAAAAATGTCACATAAAAGAGAATAAATGGGTTTCATTAGGATTAATAAACTACCAGATGCATAGTTAAAAAGTTAGCAATCGGTTTGCTTTAGTTGAGGCACCTACTATAAACAAAGTAGTACATAGTTGAAAACATTATGCAGACTATACCAAGTTCGCTGAAAGTAGGACAATAATGGCAACCTATAAAGAAATGCTCTATAGACTTATGTCAACATTTTACCAACAATAAAAGCAAATAAACTATTTTGTAACGGGAAAGAAAAATGTTTATATGTAGTTGTTTTATAATTGTAATACCAATTCTAAAAAATATATTAGCAAATTTACTTCTTTATCGGCAATCCTATGATCTGGCTTAGAGGTGCCTTATTCTTGTTTTTATTTTCACGTTGAATATTACGATTTTATACGAGTTACGTATATTTTGTTTAGTAAAGAAAAGGGAGAGATATAATAATAATACAGAAAATTTAGTTTATTTTTATATTTAAAGGTGTTGCTTAAGTTGTTTTTCTAAATGTAATATTAGTAAGTAAAGTGAGATGATTTATTTATTTTTTGTTATGTTTTCTTTTTTGTCTTTTTGTTGTTGTTGTTGTTGTTTGTGTTCTGTTATGGAATATTTTATATGTATATATTTGTATGTATCTGACGTAACAACAACATAAATAAATACATTTTAGGCGCATATTATTATTAAGATTATTTTTAAGTCGTACAATTAAGTTGTACAATTATAAAATACCTCAATATTTTTATATTGATACCCTAGTGCTTGCTAAGCTTTCTCGGTAACCAAGCTTTCTTGGCAAAGTTAAGATATCGAAAATACCTAGAGCTGAGCTGATTGGTTTCCATTGTATAGGCCTATATCTTATTAAATATTAGGTTTTTTATGCTTCCGGAAAAATATCTAAAAGTAAATCTAATTCTAATAAAATAGTTGTTTACTATTATTAAAAAAGATTTATTTATTATACATTATATAGGCATATACATCAGTTTTAAAATATTTTATACTTACTTTGTGTGTAAAGTATTTATTTTGGAATTTTATTGTTTCTTACTAATATATGATGTTTACTTATAAATCTCTGTGACATAGGAAGTCGAAACTAATAATAATAATAAACATAATTTAATCAACATACATAGCAAAAAATAAATGTTAAAATATTAAAATGAAAATCCTAGATTAATAAAACGATACTAGACAACAATCATAATAATTTAGCGACTGCTGGCCTAGGCGTACGATTTACGAAAATTTGATAAAAATCGTTAGAGCTGATTTTGAGAAAATCTTAATTTAGTAGTTTTTAAGGCTGCTATTCCCAAATTTGGAGTTCTCAAAAACATGAAAAGAAACATCCCGATGTATGGCAAAAATACGCCCACACAACAAATTTGATTAAAATCGGTCCACCAGTTTGCGTTGCAGAGTTGGGCACATACAACGGACAGTTAAATAGACAGACAGACATCATTCCAAGAAACAAAAACTCTACATAACTTTCTGTGTTGGTTAGTATTTCTGGTATAGAAGTTCAGATATTTAAATTTAACCCAAAAGAAGAAGAGACGGTCATTCAACCTAGTCTATTCTTTAAAACACTTGATATTTATTTAAATTACAGTAATTATTAAGAGTTTAAAAATAGATGTTGTTGTTGTTTACTGGGTAATTAAAATAATCATTACTCCTACACCGATTAGAGCAAAATATATGCTTCCAACTTTTGTTGTTGAAGATGGATGATATATTTTTCTTAATCAAATACGATAGATAAATTATTGTTTTATTTTATTCTTTACATTCTACATTTGTTAAATATTCGAAGATCTTCAGGCAGTTTTAACATCCAAAGTGTTTCTTTCTTATCCAATGTTACATATTTAAATCTCCTTTATGATTTGTATACAATCTATAGGCTACAACTCGGACAATGAGCAAATGATAATGATATTTTTACAAAGAAATAAATGACGTAACTGTGAACGTGACGTCATTTAAAGACCCCTCCTTATCTTTACTTTACACAAGTCCTACATTATAACAGCAAGATCTTTGCAATATTAAACAGCTGAAGAAAAGCTGTACAAATTTAAGGATTTTTTCTACTTTTTGTTCTGTGTATAGCCTATAAATTTCTTTTCATCATGACAATTGTCAGCATAAGACCCAGATAAATGAAACTTTGTAGTAGAGGCTAGTAATGTGTAGAAAAATTGGAAATATATTAATACGTCTGGAACGGGGTTTTGAATAAAAGAAATAATTTAGCATCAACTAGGCATAGCCTACTTCAGAAATAGTTTTTAGCCTACAAGTCTGTCACAAAAAGCGAAATATTGTCATTATAAAACTTGTTCGATGAAAGTATAATAGGCCTACTATAAATTTAATTTAATTTTTTTGTTTTATCTTACCGCTATGGAATATTCGCAATTCTGAAACTGTTGCGTTGGTTTGAATTTGCAGATTCTCTCTCTCTCTCTCTCTCTCTCTCTCTCCTCTCTCTCTCTCTCTCTCTCTCTCTCTCTCTCTCTCTCTCTCTCTCTCTCTCTCTCTCTCTCTCTCTCCATGCTACGCGACGTACTCATAATTTGATATAATATGAAAAACCTCCATTAACATTCGCAACCAAGTCCATCAAATTTGTAGACGTTTTGAAAACAAATTTTCTCCATCAAATAGACGTTTTGAAAATCAATTTAGTCCTTTAGATTTGTAGACTTTGTGAAAATCAATAAAACCCTGATCTCAGTGAGGAAATTCTAACACGCTGTAAGATTTTTAATACTGTGTTCTGATACTGTAATATTAACTCTCCAACTGTGGCGTTGGACGGTGGATTTATGACTTCTAATTAACATTTAGGCAATAAAACTATAAACGTAATTGGAATAATTAGAATTTGTTCATCCAACTATATAAGTGGGAAGTTAGTTAATATAGGCCTTACTTTGTACACATATCTCCGTCACTAATGTAGAGCAGTCTTTTAAATCTAGCTATACTAACCAAACCAAAAACATTTTCTTATGTATTAAAACCATTTTGGGTCCGTAATATATTAAAAATATCTCATTATATTATGGATAGTAAAATAGATATTATTGTTAGTAATAATACATATATAATCAATATAATAAGCCTATAGAACTATACAATGATAGGCAACACTTTATTGATACTAAAAAGTACGCAGATGTTTTCTAGTTTGGACTGACTTACAACATCAAGTAAACAGTCTTGGAAATGTATATTTATCACTTATAGTTTGAAAATTTATTTTACAATTCATTTTGCAAATAAACAATTCTAACAATTTGTGTACATTCTTTTTGTTAAGAGCAAAGTTTGTTTCTAGAATATGTAACGATTGCCATAAGCACAGTTAAAACAAATCCATTATACTATCATAATGTTTAATCTATACATTTTCCAGTCCTGGGTTTCTGTTTCACCAAGGAAGTGCTCGCACCGATGGTTTTGGTTCTCAAGCTCGAGGAGGGGTGATGAGAGAGCTATTGGATTTGACAACCCCCTCCCCCTCATTCATTCATGCGTGTTTTAATCCACTCTTGTCTGAGAATGATTTTGTTTTGTTTACTTTTGTTATCTCCAGTGAAATGAAAATGTCCATATCAATGGTTGGGGTAATGGATGGGCACTTTTGGTATCCATTGTTCAATACATTTGTTTTTATATAGTCTTGAAAAAATTACACGAAGATCCTTATACAAACCAATTCCTTGGTAAAAAAAAGCTACTAATTAAAATGGTTTCAATTTACCAAAATCTCCGTGACAGATTTAAGTTACGGAGAAAATTTGAAGAAACAACATTTCGAGTTATCAATATAATCTAGCTTTCCTTTGCAACCATCATGGTTTATAGAAAACAGACTAAATTGTTAATCACGACCAGTCAAATCAGTCAAGGACTTTATTAGACGACTCTCCAAAGATGAATAGGCCTACAGTGTGTTTGAAAAGTAGGAAAACTGCTTAATGTTTCAAGAAATGCTTTAGATAGAAAGATGTTCGATCTCTCATTTTAAAAGTCTTAACCTGAGCTATCTACAGGGTGGTACAAAATTTAGTAGGATGTACAGTATATTAACAAAACATGATTTATTTCAACTTTTTAGATGTAACGATATTATTATTTTTACATATTCTAATAGGTCAAGTTAAATCACTTGAAATAAATTTTTAATTTAACCCCTCGGTAGTTGTGGGGTTTTATAATTAGCAAATTTGTAAACAGAATATTAAACGTTCTCTCCAGGTCTGAGTGAATAATGATTTATTATTTGGTTATTGTGACGTAAAGTAAGCCAAGATGTTTTGTACGTATCCGGTACAGAGTGTTTCAAAAACAAAACAAGTCTTATTTAATTAAATTACACCTATACTGTGTTAGAAGAATTGAATTATATTAAAGTGATCACTATCAAAGAGTTAAAAGTTTACTTAGCAATGTAAAGTTAGTTGCAAATCGTACTTCAAAAGGTTGATCCAATCAGAAATGGGGTTGTGTAGAAGACAAAAATTATGAAAAACATACCGGAATCGTTATTCACTCAGCCCAGCCCTGTTTAATATTGTGTTTACAAAATTACTAATAAAAAACGTCATAACTCGGTTGTTATTCTTTATAAGTATCTTTACGTGACGTATTCTGTAAAATAATAATAACGTTACGTTTAAAAATTGAGAAAATATCTTTTGTTAGTTTTTGAAACACCCTATATATCCAACTAAACTTTTGTACCACCATGTAAATAGCTCAGGTTAAAACCTTTAAAATGACAGATCGAACATCTTTCTATCTAAAGCAGTTCTTAAAATATTAAGCCGTACCTATACTTTACAAACACACTGTAATAACCCACACTACGCCATTGTTTTCATTTTGTAACTCTTATTATGGATAGTTCTTAGTAAAATAATAATAAATTATTCTCAATAATAAAATCCTACAAACGGTTTGACTTGTTTATAGGTGGTACGTTCATCAAGAATATAAACATAGCTTTATTTTTAAAATGGCGGCCAATCAATACTTGTTAGTAACACTTTGAGCTGGTTGAAGACTAATAGAGAATTTATAAGATATGCAGCTATTATGTGAAGACCTTTACAGAAATTATGAATTAGTAAAATGTTCATTAACGATTTATTATTTTAAATATAACTATTTGCAGCCGCCCTAGTTGGGTTCAGAGAGCATCAAATGAGCATCGGTTATGAGCCATAAACACTTTTATTAGTATTCATTCAAATTCATATGTAAGACTAGGCCCTACACTTTATGATGCCATTTTTTATTTGATTTCATTCAAAATTGATATATACGTATTTTTACAATAGCTTAGTCATGTTTTTAGGCAGGAAAATCGTATTATCATTAACAAATTTTCAATTAAAAAAGAAAATTATGCAACCCGATTTTGTCATTAAAAAAACACCTAAAGACTGAGCATATTAACGTCTACAATTTACGATTTTGCAATTAAAAAAAATGTTAGGCCTATACTATTTAAAAAAATATAACTTTGGTATTTTGATTTGAAAATTCGCATCAGTCACGACAGTGATTAGTCGCTCCATAGAGTTATTAAATTGTAATAAATGTAGATACTTAAGGTCTGCGCAACTTTAGGCCATCAATAGCCTAAACATGAACACAGATTTAACTTAATAATAATTCGAATTCGGCAACGCAGATAATAAACATCGAGTAAAATTTGATATCTCTGACAATTATTTAAATGTTTATTTTTCATCCACATATTGTAGGATTATTTTCGACATTTAAACGATATCAGTGCACGTGGTAAAGTAGTCAATCACCAAATTTCTTTATGATTATTTTGACAGCATATTAGTGTGTTTGTATGAAGGAGGGAGAGCTTTCTTCAATATTGTACTCCTAGACTAAATTGGTTACTTATACAGGACACAAAAATCGTTATTGTACGTTATGAACCTAAATTTGTATAAAGTAATAACACATAACAAAATATTTAGTCTTACGCCTAGTTTTGCTTAGAAACTTCAGAACATATTTGCATCCAATAAGTAGGGCCTATAATTAAATATGTGGAATCTGTAATACGCTTGCTAAGTAAACTTGTTACACCAGTCAAATCTTTATTCAGACAAAACTGGTTTGTTTGCTGTTCGAAGTTCGATAACTTATGTTTGGATTGGTGGAGACGGTTTTAATAACTTGATTTATATTGAATGTTTCTCTCCGCTTGTAGGCCATTAAATTTAGTTGTCTTAAACGTCATTCAAAACATTAATAATAATAGTTCATTTCGTTTTGAAATATTTATTTAGTTTCATAAAATAGAGGACTTATTTAATTGCTTAACCATAAAAAATTACGAAGAAAATTATCTGTAGATAAAATTTTGTACGCTTCGTGTGTATATTAATCTAAATATTACATTGTAACTTTTGTTACTTATTATTTTTTTAAATTTAAATAAAACTGGTAAAAGTTGAAAAACCCTGTTAAATATTTGTTTTAAGATTTTGTAAGAAATTAACTGACGATTAATTCATTAGCGCCATTCATCATCAGCTTTAAATATTTGTAGAAAGTTTTCTATGAAATAACTATAGAAAAAAAATCAGTGTTTTTTGGAATTACAGTAAGTCTTTATCTGTAACTTATCCGTGCATTGCTATCAATTATGATAAAATTTGATTTAATTATTTTATTTACCACTAGACTTTTAAAATAAAAATAACTAGTTTCATATAAATTTGATCCGATTCACCTTGATCTTTAAAAATGTTAATTCCTTTAAATAAACTTCTTATTTTAAGGGAGATTTGGCGAATATTACTGCCTGGTCGCAATAGATAAATGGGAACCTAAGGTATAATAACAGTCTTACAAAGTCACTAAAAATGAAAGTGGAATTTAAACTATATTCAAAAGATTTCTCTCGCTTAAAATGAAAAACTTCTTCTCGTACTAAGTTTTTAACTGTTTTTTTTTTAAATATGAATTGAAACCTTTTAGAGTTTAGTAGAGTAGCCTACAAAAATATCAAATAAATTATTATTTAAATAACAATTAAACTATTTCCCTCCGATGATTTCCTCTATAATGTGATATAAATGTCATCCAACTTGTAACAAAGCAGCAATAAATTAGACTAAATATAGGCTAAACAGTAGTCCAATTGTTTATACTTCCATCGCAGAGGTTTGTCTATTGTTCACAGAACCACTTGTTACTCAGTTGACTGAGATTCGTACATCAACCATTTCAAGGTTAGAAACTATGGGACATTAAAATTAAACATGGGGCGGACAGTTTGGAAGCCAAGAGGGGTAGTTTTGTAATCAAATTTACAAATCACGGCATACACAGATTGCTTTGAGATGAAGGATGAATTAAAACAAGGAAATTTACCGTCATCAGTCTTGGATTTGATATTAAGAAGAATGAACATAAATGGATGCCATAATAAATGTGAAGGAAATTGGGGATAAAAAGTTGGCGCATTACAAAAACAGCTGATGAAAAAAAGAGTTTGAGGATTAGTAAAGTGAAATGTTAAATTATGATTATAGGAAGATACACAAACAATTAACATAGAAAGGAACGCAAATTAAAATAATTTATACTTTAGGTTGGTGCGTAATAATGTATATAAGTACTTACCTTGGAACAGTAATTACAAGGAAAGATTGAACTGGAAATCAGCTCTATACTAAGACAGGAATGAAGATGTATCAACATGTTAAACATCTGGCGTGGGGCAAGAAAGTATCAATAAAAGCAAAAATATTTTAAAAAACTGTGTTCTAATATTTACGTTTGTAGTAGAAAGAGAGTAGAGATCAAAGAAGCGAAATGGTGTTTCAGGAAGTAATTAAATTGTGACAAGTAGAGATAAAAAATTAAAAACAAAAACTCCATTGTACAACAACTGAATGAAGAACCTAAGGTTATTAAACAACTTTTCAGTCGTGTAATTTGTGGTTAGCACAACGAAATTGACTACCAATTGTAGCTTCACAATATTTACAATGCTGGTGGGTCAACACCATACATGTTTAAGCCCTCCTGTGTTTTGCACTACCTATCTGTTTCTAACTAAGTAGAGTGTAATTTCGCGTAGGTTGGTTAAGCAACTAAGCAATTATGGATTGGTGACAACTCTTGGTGTCTTAACTTCAGCCTTAATTAGACTCCCTACCTATCTGTTTCTAACTAAGTAGAGTGTAATTTCGCGTAGGTTGGTTAAGCAACTAAGCAATTATGGATTGGTGACAACTCTTGGTGTCTTAACTTCAGCCTTAATTAGACTCCCTACCTATCTGTTTCTAACTAAGTAGAGTGTAATTTCGCGTAGGTTGGTTAAGCAACTAAGCAATTATGGATTGGTGACAACTCTTGGTGTCTTAACTTCAGCCTTAATTAGACTCCCTACCTATCTGTTTCTAACTAAGTAGAGTGTAATTTCGCGTAGGTTGGTTAAGCAACTAAGCAATTATGGATTGGTGACAACTCTTGGTGTCTTAACTTCAGCCTTAATTAGACTCCCTACCTATCTGTTTCTAACTAAGTAGAGTGTAATTTCGCGTAGGTTGGTTAAGCAACTAAGCAATTATGGATTGGTGACAACTCTTGGTGTCTTAACTTCAGCCTTAATTAGACTCCCTACCTATCTGTTTCTAACTAAGTAGAGTGTAATTTCGCGTAGGTTGGTTAAGCAACTAAGCAATTATGGATTGGTGACAACTCTTGGTGTCTTAACTTCAGCCTTAATTAGACTCCCTACCTATCTGTTTCTAACTAAGTAGAGTGTAATTTCGCGTAGGTTGGTTAAGCAACTAAGCAATTATGGATTGGTGACAACTCTTGGTGTCTTAACTTCAGCCTTAATTAGACTCCCTACCTATCTGTTTCTAACTAAGTAGAGTGTAATTTCGCGTAGGTTGGTTAAGCAACTAAGCAATTATGGATTGGTGACAACTCTTGGTGTCTTAACTTCAGCCTTAATTAGACTCCCTACCTATCTGTTTCTAACTAAGTAGAGTGTAATTTCGCGTAGGTTGGTTAAGCAACTAAGCAATTATGGATTGGTGACAACTCTTGGTGTCTTAACTTCAGCCTTAATTAGACTCCCTACCTATCTGTTTCTAACTAAGTAGAGTGTAATTTCGCGTAGGTTGGTTAAGCAACTAAGCAATTATGGATTGGTGACAACTCTTGGTGTCTTAACTTCAGCCTTAATTAGACTTCCTACCTATCTGTTTCAAGCCACCGGTTGCAGTTAATCCGATTTCAAGTCATTATCAACTAATTAGTACAAGACTAGGTCAATCCCATCGTTGTAATTCACCACTAACTCGTAAGTATTTTATAACTGATAATTACAAACAATAACAAATTGATGGGCGCCATAAGTAGTGTGTTATAAGAAGTTACATAACACACAAGATATGAACAAAAACTGTTCAAACTGGTATTATTTTGGACCTTTTCAAATAAATTTCTCTGAATTTCAACAGGATTCTATATGAGTACACTATTCACCTATATACCATTTCATACTCCTATCTTAATTTTTGATGCCGTTTTCGTTCTTACGTTCAGACGACAACGACGGAGCGACGCCATGTCCAAAATTATTTTATCGGTATCCTGAGGCCATGAAACGTGATTGGTCAAAAATCGGAGGTTCGACATTTTTTGTGATTACTAAACTTAGCCTTTATACAGTATCTTTTCTGTACCACCATTGGTATCTCTGAAATTTATGAATTTTCTCTAAAATTGTATTTAGCTTATATTTTAAAAATAATTTTGTCGTTTTCCAATATGTCGGCCCACTTAAAAATTCTTACGTAAACCCCCATTTTGTATCTTGAATTTGGATTATAAAGGTGTTTTAAAACATTTTTATGCTTGGGTGTTTTTTATATTCTTATTAGTTTACGATATATGAGCTCAGGAAGTTTGCCAAAGTTTCGTTTAAAATACACGGGAATAAGAACCAATTTCTTAATATTCTTGTTTTAATTTTAGTTAGACATGTACATAGGAAATATACAGTGTTTTTTTTTTTTTTTTTTTTTTTTTTTAACTGGGACCACCATTGGGAAACTATAAGATTTACAGAAAACTTCAAATGTAGTAGCCTACCTTAGGCTACATACTTTTTCCTCTGTAATAAAGTTGTGTATTTAAATTTTATAGCCATTTTCTTATATGGGGGTCAACTTTAAAACCTCCATTTTTATCTTGAATTTGGATTATAAACGCGTTTTAAAACTTTTTTATGCTTGGGTGTTTTTTATATTCTTATTCGTTTACGATATATGAGCCTAGGAAGTTCGCCAAAGTTTCGTTTAAAATCCACCGTAATAAGAACCAATTTCTTAATACTTTTGTTTTAATTTCGGTTATACGTTTATTGTTTTATGAATACTGATGAATTTAGGGTTTTATAGTAAGGAATAATTTATGAAGGAAACTTGATAGGAGCTAGGTATTTAGGATTTTTAGAAAACCTTTTGATGAACTCCATTGAAGACCTCTCAAGGTAAGTTACCAGCAAGAAGGAGCACCAGCTCATAATAGTGACGTAGTTGTAGAGTTTCTGAACACTATTTAGTTTTAAAAATTGTTAGGTATATCGGGCCAGCCAGGTCACCAGACCTAACGCTCCTTTTATTTATGGAGTACAGTACCTAAAAAATGAACTCTATATAAAACGTTATGCTTCAGTTGAGGATATGAAAGAAAAAATTTGAGAGACCTTATTTTCAAATTGATCATAACATCATTAAAAAACTTTAAATAACCGTTTTGTATAATGTAGGCCTATCATACAAAATACTTATACTACATTTGAACTCAATATATTTACTATTTCTGCAGTTATAATGTGTTTTTTTTTGAAAAAAAAAAACAAAATGGCGAATAGACGGAAAATGAATTCGACTATATGTTATTGACATTTTTTATTGGTTTTGATGTAGGCTATATAATCCGAAAATGAATAGTCAGTCTTCCTTTTTTTACACCCTGTAGGCTATATATATATATATATATTTAACTATTTTGTAACCCTATGAGGTTCAAAAGTATAAGCAATTCGTTTTTTTAAAAATTTTTGATCAAATAAAATAATTTTTAAAACATTTTTGTATGACTTCTTGTTCACATCAATTATATTTAATACTCCGTAGAATGGGCCGTAATTCTAAACAGAAACCCAGTGTTCGGAACTTTGTAGATAGTTGTCATTTTGAAGCAGAAAATAAATCATTACATACATCGTCCAGAATAGTGTATTTCAAAAAGTTTGTTATGTATCTGTATAACAAACAAATGAAATGAAATGACAAATGATCGAGTTAACACAGCCATTCGTTTTTTCTCATTCAGAGTATGTAGCCTACACGCAAATAACAATACAATAAAACTAGCAATACAACAATAATAGATCAAATGAAAATAAATATTACATAGCAATACAAATCTAATGAATAGCCTTCTGGATTTTTAAAATACGAACAAGTTTCCAGATTGATCAATTTACATGGGTTAAATGTTGAGTAAGTTATGGTTTATAGTTTGTTCATAACGATGTAAGGAAGATATTGAGTAGTGAAGCAAAAGGCTATGATGAGGAGTTAAGGGCTGTAGAGGGACAAGAGGGTGTATCCCCTCTACTCCATTTAACCCTCATCACCATCAAAGCTGTTTCACCCCATTGTTATAGTTTATGTGATGTTTATCATCACCGTAAAACAGAATATCCAGTTATTAGTTAGCCCGTAAAGAAATTTTATTACAATAATTAAAGTATAAGATGGAACCAAGTCAAGTAGGCCTACTTTATATATAGTGTTTCCCAGAAATCATTAGGAGCGCATTCCTCAAAATATATACAGAAGGAAAAAATCATATTTACTAAAATGATTAGTTTTCTATCAACCATCCCACTTTGTGTTTTTAACAAATAATTCATATATTTTTAATGGTAGACTACATGATATGAAATTGAAATAATTTTTTTATGATACTTAGTGTTATAAAGACCAAATTTGAGAAAAAATAATCAGTCTATTTCCATTACTAGTTTTAAAATGGCGTCTTTTTAAACTTTTAACTTCAAATATCTCAAAAAATGTTAATTTAAAAAATATTTCCTTTTTTAACGATAAACAAAATTATTATATTTTTATTCTTTGTTTAGCTTAAAGGATAACGGAGTTATTTACAAAAAATTGAAAATATTAATTCTTGGTAATTCTCTACAACACCCAAAATGAGCCTAGAACCAAAATAACAGGAAGTCTTTAAGTTGACAAGCTTAGTAAATCAGGAAGACCGCGTTCAATTGAACACTTTCATTGAGGAGGATGTATTAACTGAAATATCCAATATTACTGGAAAAAACACTAAACAATTGGGAATACAATTTAATATAAGAACCCCAATGAAGATCGTGGAAGAGCTAGGCTTAAGAGTTCAGAATGGGATTTTAAGGATTTGTCAGATACGTGGAATATTGGAGTCAGGTAGTCCATTAGTAGACGCCTAGATGCATGTATTTTGAATGAAGGCTTCCACTTTGAAGAGATCTTCTAGTTTTTATCATACAGATTTTATTTTTCATTCGTTTTTTCGTAAAATAAATTTCCCTCTACTAATCGCCATCTTGGTACTTACGTATTAACGCCACCGCAGCAGAAGTTACTAATGCGCATGCGCCAATATTTGCTTACTTTGCGATATAATTATATATCACGACAGGTTTGGCCAGGTAGCTATATATATATATATAGGTATATATAGGTAGCTATATATATATAAACACCTGGCCAAACCTTATATATATATATATATATATACCTGGCCAAACCTTTCGTAAGTTTATTAAAGTTAATAATTTGAAATTAGATCATGGATAAACATGAGCTTTAAAAGTGAAGTGCCGCCAATCTACGCCTAAAATTTTTGCGACAAATCATAAAATGAAAGTATATGAATCTCAAAGCTGAAAAAAATGGAATTCTGCTTCCCTTAAACCAGTTTGCTCTTTATTGGCGCATGCGCATTAGCGCAACTTCTGCTGCGGTGGCGTTAATACGTAAGTACCCCATCTTTTAATGGCTATTGAATTGTTTGTCTCACATCTCACAAAGAATAATTATAATCCACTGATAGGCTACTAGTTATGAAGATGGTATATAAGTATAATCACTATTATTTACCCGGGTTTGGTGTCGCAAAAAAAATGGACCTCTAGTTTTTTGACTGATCTACACGTTTCATGGTCTTAGGAAATCGAAATAGTTTATTTCATCACTTGGACCAAAAGTGAAGCTTTTAACTAGGATAAGCTCAAGTTTCCGAGGCCGGAAAATTAGCGAGGATCGAAAAGCTTTTTTTGGTCCAAGTGATGAATTATATTTTTCGTTATACTGCAAATAATATAAGAAAACAATTTCACAAAAACTAAAATGTTATAACCTATTTACCTTCAAATCGATGGTAACAGCTGTTTTAACGGTTATTTACAATCGAGAGTATCGGTTGTTTTTATAGATGCTTTACAATCGTTAATTAATTCGTATAAACGAAGTAACAGCTGATGACCTCGATCTCAGCTGGTATTTTTAGGTAGGCTACTAGGACTAAAAAGAACAACTTTAGCATATCAATGCATGTTTTGAAAACAGCTGTTTTTGAAGCAATAGGCTATGTCGAAAAAGTGATTTTTGACATGCCGTCTGACCGTCGTCGTTTTCGTCTGGAAGTAAGCACGATAGCAGCTACAAAAATTAAGACCGGAACGTGAAATTGGGTGTTGGGGACTATAGATTGTGGGACAAAGAAAACATACTGCAATGTCAAAATGGCGGCCATTTTAAACAGTTTTTATTCATATTATCTCGTGTCAACTTTTAATATACTAAATTAGATAAAAATTTGCATATTTCAATTCTGCACGTTACTCACATCTCTACAATGTTTTAGCGAAGTTATTATCAAAATGTAATTTCAAATCCTGACCTCCCATTCGTATAACTAGCAGTTCCGGCAAAGTTGATATAGCTACTGGAACGAGATAACAAGTGTAGACATTTTCATATAGCCTATTCACATGCATTACATTGTATGATTAAGCTGGGTAAGAACCAGGATAGTGTCCATCAACTTGTTTACTTCTGTAAATATTAAAGGGGTTCATCAATCACCTCGAACGACAGCACATCGTCACCATTTATCCTCTAACCTACAACGAGATGTAGGTATTGGAAGTAATTAACACTTGCTTCTCATCCTTGGTTTTAGACTACCTTAACTCGAGCAAGACTGTTGTGTCATTTATACCAGTTCGACTGGTCCAGTCGGTGGACAATTTGACTCTTAAACTTTCTTTTCCTGTTTAATCGTTCAAGTTAGAGTTCAACATCTTAGGTTGGCGCTTTTTATTCACTGCAATTGCAAAGGAGTTGAAAAAATTAAATTTTAGTTGTTTGAAAGCGAAATTGGCTGATAGGATAACATGTTTGGGCAGGAATTCTGTTGGTATTTTTGTGTATTTGTTAGTTTGCCGACCTCAAAAAACTTTTGAATTCATTTTTTTTCTATCATATTCAGCGAATTGTAAAAAATCTAGTTAGTCGTGCAAAATTTGACTAAAATTGAAATAAAATTCTGATTACTAGAATTAGGAGATACAAATTTACTTTACATATCGTCAGATTGAATAAAAACATAAGATCAATTAATTTAATATATACTTTATATTGAAAAGTAAAAAGTAGGCCTACGGAATTTACTTTTTCACAGTAAAAATATTTTAAAAAGTACCAAATTCACGTAGCTTATATATAGGTTATACATATCATAATAGCTATTTGTAAGTTACATATTCATTTTTATGTCTATTTTACAAGAAACCCATTTCGACCTAAATATTAAGTACCTAAGTAAGGATCTAATTTTTAACAATGAAAAGTGATTGTGTTATTGAATTGAAGTGAAAAGGTGAATACAGCATAAAATGTTTTGTTTATTTTTAAAGTAGGCTTATAGTTTGTATTAAAAGAATTTGGCTAACAAATTTATTAACTTTAGATTGATGTACTACACTTGTACTTTGAGAATTTATTTTTCTAATTTTGAGGTGAGGTTATGTTTTTATCTTTTGTTTGTTTTTACTCTTTTATTTACTGTCGAAAATTTGTTTGAGCATCATTGTATTAAAGATGAACTAGGGACTTATCGGTCTTAAAGTTACAGATTTTAAAGCAGCTTTCTATAGTTTATTTTCACACTTTAATTTTTACGTATTTGATATAAATTGAAAGCTATTTTTACAGTAGCCGACTACAATTTGATTGCTACCTATAGGGTGTAGCCTAAGTTTGGTAATGGTCAACAATTGCGACCCTTGTGTTTTGACTAATCTTCGCTTTTTAAAGGCCCGTTGTTTCACAATAACTAATTTTGTGCAGCTGTAAAATCTGGTGTCCAAACGTAGAGGCTACTCTACAATACAAAATAAGAGTTATTATGAAAATCAAAATTGTAAAAATATAACCATATTTAGGAAAATAAGTTACAAGACGGAATTATTTCCGTTTAGATCTAATAGTTAAATTGAAGCTAAAATTTTCGCTGCTTTGAACATGGTTTAAACATAATCGCAGTTTAGAAGTTATAGTAGTTCCTTTTTATCTACGATTTTTTTGTCCTTGTGGTTAATTTTTACTTGCCCATTATACGAATTATAGAAAGTTTGCTAAACGCAAAAAAAATCCTCCCTCCCGGTTTTAGGCTTATATAGTGTATAAGGAACTACTTAAGTAGTGATTTTTTCTATTTAAATTCAGATTATAGCTATTTTTCCTATTTAAATTCAGATAAATTCAGAATTTAAAATGTATAATGGCGGCCATTTTAAACAGTTGTTCGTTCATATCTCGCGTTATATTAAACTTAACACACTAACTTGGATAAACATTTGTATACTTCAATTATACATGTAACATGTCTACGATAACAAATGGAGAAATTATTGTTAAAACTGTACTTTTCGAACTCTGATCTCTCAAGAAAATGGTATTTGTATAGTTACCAGATCCAGGGTGGAATCACCGAAATGAGCCTAGCAAGTGGGGAATAAGGCTTCTTCAGATATAGTTCGTAAGATGTAACGTTGACCTCTGTCAAGGAGATGCGCAGTCGTCTCTGGGCCGGTTGGTGTAGTGGGGGAAACACTCAGCTTAGCCCTACAATGATTATTGTACATAGGTATAGTGCATTTCAAAAACATTAGTTTTTTGTGTTGTGATGGAAGGTGAAAACGTCAGGAATAAAGTTGGTGGGAGTAAAGTCTTCCATATTTCATCTGGTAAAATTTTTCAAATGTGTATTGTGTTATGAAACAAGAAGCCGAGAACGGAGGAGCTATTAATTTAACGAAAGTTTTCTGGTCTAATTGTTTGTAAATATGAGCTAAAATACCAAATTTAATAAAAATCTAACCTACTACTTTTTTTAATTTTTTTTAATTAAACTATTTTATGAAATTTTCCAGTATTGAAATGTATTTAATTATTTTTCTGGTTAGAAAGTTAGTCTAATTGTTTGTAAATCTGAGCCTAAATACTAAATTTAAACAAAATGAAAATGTATTAATTTTTTTCAAAATGGGCAGTAATTTTGAAATTTATATAACGATTTTTCTGGTTAGAAAGTTTGTCTAATTGTTTGTAAACAAATCAAAGAAAGACGAGAAACAGACGATAAAACGAGACGGCAATATGATAATCGTTGAAAGCGGAATGGAGCTGAGTCAATGTCTTTATCAGCAATAGTAATTATAACATCACTTCTCCGCCACCCCCTATAACTTCCCCTAACGGGCATTATGAAAGTCCAGGCTGCACTCACACAATATAAGTATCCTTGATCTATAAATGTAGCATTTCCTACAAGCCCCTAGAGAACAATGTTTGAGCATTACATTTACATAATCTGTAATACAATATATAATGGATCTAAGTACCGTGATGGTCTTCATTTACTTGTTTTTATTTATTTTCCACCAACACTATAAGATAAACTTACGCTGTTCTACAATTCATGTTTACACATTGTGCTCGTAAACGTCCAAACTTTCAAAAATATGCAGTTATACCTCACGTTTATATTTTAAATCTCTGAACTCGCAAATCATACTTCTCAACAGTGAAAATATAACATTCATATTAGATGCTAAAGTATGGTGCCATCACGATAATTGACTGAGTTTTCAGGTTAGGAAACGTTTACTATTATGCTCGTGTTGAACCCCCTCCGTGCTGTCCGAGAGCTATTTAGAATGTTTCAATGCATCCTTTTAAGACTTAATTGTGTGATTCTGTCGCAACGGATTCTAAGCTGATACTTTCACATTTCATGTTAAGACTGAGTGACTGCCATCAATCAATCCAACCAATAGAAAATTCGTTATCTGGTGCATGTACTGAAACTTGTACATTATAATATTTTTTTAATCAATGGACGTTATTATAGTACTTTCCCAGCCCCATCACACAATACAATTCCTTTAAATGTAATGCCCTAAAGTTGATCTCGTGGACCTTGCAGGTAAGGTTAAAATGTAGATAGAGCAAAGGGTCTTACCCGGTAAACAGTATAGAGCAACTTTCCTTAAAACAGGTATTCTGAACTTCCTAATTGTCTATATCACTACATTCTAATACATCGACTAGATGCGTATGTATTAAAGAGTTTACGTTCGCTTCGCTCATGCCTGTGTCTTGACTCTTATGGGCTTTCTAGCTGTACATATTTGAAGAATTCCTCATACAAAATGGAAGAAAAACGTTCATATGAAGGTATGTCCTAAAACGTTTAGTTTTCCGTCTATCTGTCTGTATGTGTTTTTCACTTAATACGTTAACGATCTTAGGAACCTCTGAAAACATCAACTTCAAACTTGGTTCATGTATTACATCTAATAAGACCAATTTTGGTATGGAATATCAAGTTTATACTTTGTACCTTTTCAAAATGGCGGCCATTTAAAATTTCTAAATCTCAATATCTCAAAATCCGTAAATTTTACAAATATTACAAGAAGAAACAGTTGATAAATTTTATCTCCTAAATAACGGTGTATAAATGATTAAGATTCCGTAATTATTAATTGAGTTTTTGCAATTTTTTGAATTAGAAACATGAAATTTTGCCATTACCACAAAATTCGCATGAAGTCATTTCCATAAAATTGTATATAAACACGTTACACAGATACTTAAATAAGGAACAAAACAACAACAGAAGGCCTACATCTCAAAATATAGTCTTCTGGTTCAGGTACTCCTTCACCGAGTAACATGCTCGTTTATTGAGGTGATTTATTAATTTCTTCTCAACTTACTGAAAGAGTTAATTTCCTTCAAATACTGAGGCAGTCCATTGTTCAACTTCAAACTTGTTGCACACACCATGATCATATATTTTTAGTCTATGTATTAGGTATTGAAGTATTTGCTGCCTTAAGTAGTACCCGAGTTGGTGCAGATTGAAATCACTCTGCTTGGATTTCAGGAATAGCAAAACATTCAAAATATAAATACAGGGGAAGCTTAAAAAATTATTTTTTTTGAATACACGTCTGCCATGGATCTCTATATTTTAAATTACAAATTATTCTAACTTTTTTTTTTTATTATTATTTTTTTTTTTATACAATAAACTTTTCTTATTTCTACACAATTACCAGATATGGTTATACAGTAACTCAGGTTTGAGTAAACGTAAGCATAATAAGTAGTCTTAATTGTGCTAAAATTACAATTTCTTGATAGTCCACAAAGTGCAAAGCATGCTGAATTAATCTTATTGGAAAGATAACGGACGTGTAATTTCCAGTTTAATTCCTCATCAAAAACCACTTCCAAGAGTTTTTTTTTAGAGTCTGTACTTTCAATAATGTGTTTTGAAAAAGGTAAAACAATTTTATCTCTTACACATTTTGGATTAAAACGAATCAATTGCGTTTTATTTGTGTTTAATTTTAAACTGTTAATTGAAAACCAATCTTCAGCCATTGTTATTGGTAATGACGCTGATTTCTCCAAATCTCTAACGTTTTTCCAGAAATTGTTAGAGTGGTATCATCAGCAGTACAGTTTTAGTTACACCTACGTTATATGGTAAATCATTATTATTTTAGACTAAAAACAATAGAGGTCCCAATATTGAACCCTCGTGAATTGATTTCCCAAGACCGACGAGAGTCTGTATATAACTCTTTGTCTTCTGCCAGCTAAGTAACACTGAACCAACAATTTGTTATTCCATGTATGCTATAATAATTCAATTAACTTGAAAGAATTGCAAGGTCAACAGAGTTAAAAGCCAATAGACAGGTCATTACATGCAGAATTTAAATCTGCAAATTTAATGTGTATCGAATAACAAAAGACTATTTAAAATGACCGCCATTTTGAAATTTTTAAATCAATTTGACTGAATTTCAACAGGATTTAAACAACACACTATCTTCTGTTATACCAAATTCTATGTTCCTTGCTTAATTTTTGTAACCTCTATTGTCCTTACGACAACCGCTAAACGACAACTTTTAACGTTTAAACGATAACTTTTTCGTTTCTAAAGAATGTGAGGATCACTAAATAAAAAGACAAATTTTTTTACAATTACCAAAATTACTATAGGCTGTAAATACGTAAATATAAAATAACATTGGGGTAATATGATAATACATGGATATGATGGGAAGGGATTTTTGTGTGTGTAACAGCTTGTTAACCGATCGTCCTTGGTAATTCTTATCGCCAACCTGCAAACAATGCGTTCTTACAGCTTTATGCAAATCCCAGATAAAACTTCAAACTGCTATTATTTTTTAAATCATATGCTAGCTTAATCTATCTAAACTTCCTGTTATTAGATCAATGTCTTGTAAAATTATTATAATTTAATTTAGTTTATATTTATAATAATTTTTTTTGTCATAATATTTTTTTTTTATTGTAGAGTATACGTTTGTGTACTATTGGATACGAGATTTTACAGCAGCACAAAATTAGTTATTGTGGAACTTCATAGGATCAACAAGTGAAAAATTATCCTCAAAAACAATATTTACTTTTTACATAGAGGTAAATATAAGAAATAAATGTGGAATGTTTTGCAGATATATCCGTAGTAAGCTCCCCTGAGTCCAAAAAAGTAGGTTTTAGAATGATTTTCTCTTCTTCAACATGTAATTTCCATGAGAAAAACACGATTTCCTCAAAATCAGCCAAAGCGATTTTGATTAAATTTTTCTCAAGTGTAACCTCTAAGGACCCGAACAAAACTTTTTGATCGCCATCTCTCCAAAATGCTGGTTCTTAATTATTGGTAAAAAAATAAAAACAAAATACAATAAATTATCCATGACTTAGGCTTTTATAAAAAACGTAATTTCTCAAAATGGACTCTACCAAATTGTACAGATTTTAGTCCAATGTGAAAACACAAACTCGTGTGTAAAATATTTAGCAAAAAAATATCACGGTTTAGGAATAATCGACAAAAACATAAATGAACCTTGACCATCGAAATAGAAAAAAAACTCGATTCACGGAATTAAAAGTTATGTTGAAGACACTTTAATGTCACAAGCGCAGTAAATTTAGGCCAAACAAATAATTTTAATAGGCTACATAAATATTTTTTCATAGACGACGTTTTTTTTCACTTTTTTACTAAAAATTACTGACTGATATTTTTTGGTAACGAATAGTTTTGGTTGTTTTTTATAATTCATCCTGTTTACGAAATATAGGGTAATTTTGGTTTGGTTAGGTTAGGTTAGGTTTTATGACTGATTTTCACTTGGCAATCCGTCACCTTTCTTTATCATCTAGTCTTGGGTTAAATCCCTCTCTTTCATATTTGCTATCAGATTTCTCTTGACCAATTCTTGTTCTCTTCCAACCCTGCTTCTATTAGGCCTAGAATGTTCGAGGAGTAGAGGTCCTTTTGTATGGTCCTAAGGCGATGATGAACGAGAGCTTTTTCATCTTTAAATGACATGGTTCAAAACAACAATAATCTTCTAAAAATGATTTTGAAATATTACCAATACGTTTTTGCGTTAATTTAACATTAATAATAGCCATTCAAAATCAATTTTTGATCTTCCAATACAATTGTACATTCGCTTCCACATTGTATGATTAGGCTGGGTAAGTACCAAGATGGTACCCATCAACTTCTGGGATGTGGGAATAAATTAATACAGTGTTTTTACAGTTTATTTCATCATATTTTAAAACTAATTCCCGCAGAAGAATACAGATAAACTTATCCCTTTTTGTACAGATCAACATAAATTTGTCTGTAATTAATGTGTTTTGATTATAGGATGTTTATTAAATAATGTTATAGAATTCATTAGAGTGTACGTGTAGGCATGGACAGGAAGCAGGCAAGTCGCATATTAAAACTTGGATAGATCGTGTCCATGTCCAACGCACTTCACTCAAAGTGGTTGTGACAGTTTCTAAACCACCTTTGACAAGCAGTTAGTTGAATACATTCATAGACATCACTTACACTCAACTCAGCAATTTACTTTCCAACAGTACGTATATAAGGAAAGTTGTGATTGGTTAAAAAAAGAAACTCGAATTTTTGATATAGACTATTAGTAGGGTCTAAGATTTAAAAAAGTGTTTTTTGGAATTAAGTCTGTATGTTGTCTATGCAATGCTTTACAGCAGAAACGGGTGGATTGATTTTAATGAAATTTGGTATGTAGGCTATCACTAGTCTTTTTTCATTTTTTGATAATTCAATTTTGGGAGTAGCTACCAAAAGAAAAAAAAAATACAAAATTATGATTTTTTCAAAATCAGTTCTTATGATTTTGATCAAATTTCCCTTATTCGTATTCTCTGAGGACACAAACGAAATGAATTGGTCGCCATCTCTCCAACAATTCAGGTTCGTGAGTTATCTGTAAAAAAAACAAAACATTGGCCAGGGAGCTATAATAAATACTTAATTTCTCAAGATTGACTGTACCGATTTTGATCAAAGTTTGGTTATGCATAGCCTCTAAGGACCCAAACAAAACGTATTGGTTGCCATCTCTGCGACTACCCCGGTTCGTGAGTTATTGGTGAAAAACAAAACATCGGTCATGGGTCTGCTATAAAATATAAAAAATCGATTATAGTGCTTTGATCAAATTTTAGTTTAGTGGAAAGTGAAGATTAATTTGCCAAACCTGAGTGCAAAATTACAAGTAAAGAGATATTACTTTTCAGGAAAAAATTAGTAAAAAAACAAAATTGAACCACATCCGCCATCTTTAAAAGGCTTACGCTGAGAACGCACAAGCAAAGGAAGATTTTAATATTTAAATTTATCAATTTTTTTTCAAAGACGGCGTATATTGTTCATTTTACCGTTTTGTTTGAAACTTTCAAAATTACATTTATGTTGAAGATTAGTTTTAGTCCTTTTTTATTTGATTTTGTGTAACTTATGGGTGAGTTTGTGCAATGTTTTGTACAGTTTATTAGATTAATAGACAAAGTGAGATCTGTACATAGACACCATCGACATTATATACATTTATACATATTATAGATTTATACATTATAGACATTTATATAGTCTATACATTATATACATTTATACATTATACATTATATACATTTATATTTTATACATTACATACATTTATATGTTATACATTATATACATTTATATTTTATACATTATACAGATTTATACATTATAGACAATTATATAGTCTATACATTATATACATTTATACATGATACATTATAGGCTATACATTTAGTTGATTTCCTAAACTTCCATTATATACGATTAACCCTATTCATTCCACTTACAGAAAATAAGAATATACAATTTCAAAAGACATGGGGACGTGGTGATAGATTGCTTCACTGCTGCTGAAGCTTTGGCCTAACATATTTCGGTTCAGTGTATATACGTAACACACGTAGATGAGGAGTTAATTGTCATGTGTTTGTTGTTGAAATTTCCGTGCTTTCTTTCATTTCATCAATTCTAAAAGCAGATAGGTTTCTAAAATATTTTCATAAACTAAATAATCTTCGTTATTGTCACAAATATAAAATTGTAATACGACACCAATTTTCAAATTTATTCAAAAAACATGTCTGTATTTGAGTTAATTTTGGCTTAGCTACTTCACGATAGTAGGACTATTATTACTTTCCCACTAACCTATTGTTAAAATTCCAAAACCTTTTGTTTAAAAAGTTCTGATGGTTTGAGCCCTTTAGATATATTTAGACTATTTTCGGAATGATGTTTGTGGTAATTTTGGTTTTGTTTTCCCCGTCTTAAAAAATGAAAACCTCATAAAAAATGAACACAAAATAAAGATCCATAGCCCTCGAATACTCTTAGAGATAAAGTCGAAATAGAACAAGAGTTGTTCAAGAAGAACTTGATAGCGAAGATGAAAGAGAGAGATCTAACCCAAGACTAGACCTCTGGAGTTCCACACCCATATTCACTATAAGTGAGTTACTGAGAGGAGTATTTTTATTAAGCACTAGCAGAGTACTCGTCCTTCGTACGGGGTTGACCTATATTTGTATTGAGTGTTAAGGGAGTTTTCAAGGCCAGTGGGGCGGTGCTCTGATGGAATTTCTAAATAAAAATAGGTCTATGTGTTAACCAGGGACCCTAAGAATGTCCATGTACAATTTCAGCTCAATGGGTCCAGTAGTTCTTACGTGATTGAGTAAAACACACACACCCCCCACACACACACACTTCATTAGATTTTTATATAATAGTATAGATTAGCCTACTGGTGTGGAGAGGTGTACTGTACCAAGGAATTGACAGATTTTAGAACACGAAGCAAGAGTATGATCTTAAAAGCTGGAGCATCTCAAAATGTATTCAAACGATACCAATCATATTTTGTTAAAATGTGAAAGTTAGCAACACAAAGCATTATAAAAGAACATTAAGCTTTCCCGATTAAATTTAAAACATATATATATATATTAAAGTGATAATTTTTAAGAGTTGACGAGTAGTTTTTTCCAGATTTGAAGAAAATTCCATCAAAATAAATAGAGCCGATTTTGAGGTAATCGAAATTTTGTGTTTTGTTTATAACAGGAGCCTCAAAAAGTTGAGTTATTCAAAAGATGTAAGAATCGCCTCGAGTACGGTCAAAACATACCTACATATCACAATTTATAAAAATCGTTCCATCAGTTTATGCTATAGGAGTATAGGGAATTAAGCGGGCTGCGTACAGTGATAGTTAAACATAATTATTAAAACAAACAATGTTTTGGGGGACCTTAAAATTGGTTTTTCCATGAAAAACTCAACAAAGATTTTTACATAACATACTTCTCATGCAGTAAAGTATATATTTATCACCTTAGAGCACAAAAACTCTCATAAAAATATTGTTGAGAACAGTTTTCTAATGAATTTCAAAACATATTGCTATATTATTTTTTTAAATAATGGTAGTAGGTCAATTACCTGGTTTTATCTTTATCAAAGAGTTCAAATTTGTTTCGTAAAGGATTACCGGTTTCGACGGCTATAACGTCATCTTCAGACCCATATCAAAATTAACGTTGTTCAGCCTATTATGACATCGTCTTCCTTTTTTGGCTGCATTTTTTTTTGTTTTATTTTTGACTGCATAAGGCAAACTCCACTATCAAAACTTAATTAAACATACAAAAATAAATTGTTGTTCATAAATTGACAAAGCAATACGGTAATAGTAGCCTACAACTATTTCTTTGTCATAAATGTAGGCCTATATAATTTATAAGTCTTTCATTCTTGAATAATTCAAACAGCCTGTGCAAGATATAATCATGATCCCGACGCATGTGGTGGCATGGGAGTAGCAATTTGTTTAAACTAAGAAGCCAGATGGTAGGTACATCATTACCCAATTGTTAACACTATTATCCTCTGTCCACTTCCAGAAACGGAAGTTCACTTTGTCTTGTCTGTAATTTCTTGTCGTGGCGGAAGTCGAGGCCAAATGTTGGCCATTTATTAGTTTTAATGTTCAGTTCTCCTCAGATGACATTAGGCTTTTACAAAATATTCTTACGTTTATTGAAATAACTTCTAACCTTCCTAACTTTCTACTTCTATAAAGTATAATTCTGAAGTTACTTTGTTAGAGGTAAATTTCCATTGAAAATAGAATTATTCCGCCGTTCTTGCTGTAGTGATAAACGTATACTAATCCTGACGCCTAGTCGATGTTTTGAATAATTTTGTAAAACTATGAATATGTGTTGACATTCAAGCGGTCACAATTTTTATACAATTACGTTCATATTATTTACACAGGTTGTTTTTATCATTATCTTGCACTCCAAACACCTTTTTAAATGAAAGCCGTTCAACATCGAATTTGCCAATAGTTTAGTAATAATTCAATTTGAAACAACGTAAATCATATCAACATAAAATAAGTAAAAATAACGACCAAAATAGAAAGGTACAAATCGATTTATTTACATAAGGTTAAAAAGCTGATCAATGACTACCAAAATAGTAGTAAGGAATATACCCACTAATATGGGCTGTAGAATAGATAGAGACAAAATTTAATACTAATAGATTTAAATTGGAGCGTTTAATTGAGTGCCTAAAAATAATTCAATTAACATGATATATATACACGTTGACAGAATGACAGTAGAAAGAATTTCAAGAAAGTTTTGAAAGCAAAACCAGTTGTAAAAACAAGCTGGAAAGCTTGTAATAAGCAACCGTTAAAAATAATCAATGCTATTGTTTAGTAAGAACCCTTTTTGTTACCATGTGCAATATCGAAAGGCATTCTCGCTGAACCATTAGGACGTAGGTCTTGTTGCGAGCGCAATAATTGAATATAAAGTGATAAATACATGCGTTATTGAGGATTTCGTTTTCGCCTTGGTTCAATCCTCATTTTAGACGTGTTATTTATTTAAAGGGTAACGCCCAACTTTCGCTCTTTTCTTAACTAGTGATAGTGCTGTATGAGTGATAATATAGTAGTTAGTTTAAATTTGGTAATTTATTATTAATTAGAATAATCTGATCAAAGCTGAGTATCCTATGGTGCATGGTTTGAGAACGATTTAGACCTCGAAATGGGGTTGGCATAAAGGATTATCGCTTTCCAAAATTGTAGCCCTAGGTTAGGATTAATTGTGACGTTAACTTTATAAATTGATAACGCACGTTACACATTTTACACGTTTAAAATCCACAACTCGCCACTGACACATATGTAGACCGCTTAAAATAAATAATTCTTAAAATCTGTGTGTTTTAGATTTCCATCTTATTTATATAATCATTATTGTTGCTGAGAAATATGAAAATTAAAAAAGATACTTAGTAAAGGCAGACAATCGAAAAATAAGCAGTCACAGCTTGTAAACGACCCCTTACTTCAAGCAGCTTTGGGAGCGGAACTCACGAAAGCGTTTATTTCCTTAAATTAAAACAACATTACGAAGTTTGCTAATGATTGTACTTGGCCATGCCGACAAACCCGGGGTTCCATCTTGGATTTTATTCTCATTAGAATATTGTTATGTTTAATAATGTTGAATTGTCAACAAAGTATTATTCTAACGGCATTTTAAACATCAAATAAATTTTAAACACTTAAACCTCTCGGTCATAATTAGCTTATAAAAAAAACCTAACTTAACCTCCACCTCTTGAATACTATAGCGTCAGGGTGAGAAGAAAACGAGAGTAAAGATGAAAATAAAGGATCTACATGAAAAATGTGAAGTTCCAGCTAGACACCCTCGGTATAGCCACGTCCAAATACACATTAAAATGAAATCTTTAAAAACAACCTTAGGCAACTACTGTTGTCTGGACCATTTTAATCGGTAGATGAGTTTTACGCATCACGTTTCTCTTTGACGTAGGCGAGCTTCTTTTCTTTACACGGTTTGTTTTATTTTATATAATTTATTATTATTAAATTTCAAAGTTATATAGGAAATTAGTTTTGTTACATTTATGGTTTGTTTAGTTGTACCGGTAGTTATTTTAAATTTATTTATTGTTCTGTGCTTTTTTAAAACTATTAATTTATTTAAATCAGAAATTGTTTTTTATTTGTTTATTGATTTTTTTAATGTCATGCACCTATTCAATGTTCCAGTAGACTAGTTGACTAGTTTTATACTATTTGTATTGGTCGAAAGAACAATTCAAACATGAAATGAATTCATTATATGTGAGCCCTCGGGTTACAGCTTGCTTGGAAATCCATAAAACATTGCCCCTAACCTCAATAATTAATTATGCATTACGGAATTAATTTATTGGTATTATAGTATTTTATCCGACAATGATTTATGAACAATTTCTGCGTGCCCTAAAGTAATGTATATTCTTACAAAGTGTTCAATTTAAAAGAAATAATGTTATAACTTATACATCAATTCGGTGGCGTTAATTTTTATTGGTGGGTTTCTCTAACGGCGAGTTTTTAGGCATCTGACAAGTTAAGTTTCTAATTTTTCAATTTTAAATAAAAAATATACAAAAAATAGTAGACAGTATTTGGAATTTAATTATAGTCAAAAATTAAAATTTGATCCATAAAATAGGTTGAAGTAAAGCAACAATGTCCCCTCGGAAGTACCAAGTGCGTCCTGTATATTATTGAAAATAATTCTTGCATAATAAAACTTAATTATCTTATAATTCCAAAATATTTTTTATTAATTTTATGATATCTCGTTTTATCAGGACGAGTACAGTTTAATGATGGTGATTAGTGACTTCCAGACATTTCCAAAATATATCTAGCATATTTTAATTGTAAAACCAATTTTATTATTGTAGTATCTAAAAATTCTAGTTGTTTTTTATTAAATGCACTTTGATTGAGGCAATAATTTTAAACCATTTTCTCTTGTACACTTTGTGAATTTTTGAGAGTTTAACGGTCACGATTTCTGTCTAATTTGTCCAAACCTGATAAAGGTTGTGTTTTGCTTTACTGTGGACAAGTTCGTTAACCAGCAAAAACGTTTAAACAATCTCAAAATGGCGATTAATTTTTTATCACCGTCGATTTTCAGTAATTCAATTAAAATCGGAGTAGGCTACTTAAAATTATATCATAAAGTGCAGATAGTGTCCTACACCTTACATTATCTATCTACGATAAAAAACAACGTTATTAATATTTGAAAATTTGTATTTCAAATTTTATAAATTAATAATTAATGCATACAATTCATAAAATAGCCTACCAATGATAAATGATGACACAAAATGTAGACATAAATGTCACAGTCGTATTATACTAATTGGTTGTGTTTACAGTCGGATTGAAAAAACTACATTAAACTTTTTATTAAAAAAACAATTGTTTTTATTATTTTCTCTTGTAGTGTGTTGTCTCAGGTAGACAAATATTTGAGCAAGCTCGATAACAAGGAAAAATCGAGTTATTGTTTAGTTCTAGCTCATGTATCACTGAGGATGGCGACTTTGTCGTTGAAACGCGTTTGAGTAAGTAAACGTATTTTTTTTGAGATCTTGTGTTCGAGTTTAGTTATTAAGAAAAATCCAAGTGCCGATATTTCTTTTTTACTTAGGATTACATAATAGCTCATTTTGTGAGTCTAGGTGAACTGCAAACATTAATATCAAATATGGCAAACAAGAGAATAGCCCACACAAAAACATCAAAAGAAATACAATGTCAGGAATCAGAGAGTATTTAAAATGCTTTCTCTGTACTAGTAACATCAGGATACAGTTTATCGTCGTTGATATGCATTAGAAGCCGACACTAAACAGAAGTTCTCTGGAGGTGATGACATGTTAGGCCTAATTGAAATTATTTAGTGCATCACATGAACTGGGTTGGGTTGGGCCAACAGCTGCGTATTTATAGGTAGTGGCGATTGACAAGGGCCACACTGAACGACAGAATCCAGTTAAATATAGCCTAGGTTGTATTGCTTACAACATGAATGGCATTTCTTACTGAGCAGCTTCGGTATTTGATTCTTGTGAAGGGAATCTATTTTGAAGCAACTCGAGTGTATAAGCATTCGTTTGTTAATTATCTGTTTGAGCAAATTATAAGTCATACAAGTTTACAATCTATATTGCTTACACGAAATGTAAATTTCTGTTTTGTTGATTTTATTTTAAAAGCATCTATGATAGAAAGGAGAACGTTATTTGTTTCAACTCATTTTTGCCAAACTAGTCTAAACTAAGTCTTCGGGGACAATTTCCGTTAGTAAGTTTTAAAATGCAGTAGTTTGAATCATATTTGCGGGATGAATTTTAAACAATTAGGTATTACAATTTCTTTATGTGTGCAGTATTAAATCTTTCTTTTAAACATGTCCAAATTCGGGTCAAACTGCAGATTCGAGAGAGGAAGTGGAGGTGGTTAGGACATACACTGAGGAAGCCGGACGGAACCATTGAGAAAGAGGCCCTAGATTGGAACCCGCAAGGTGTCAGAAGAAGAGGTCGACCCCGAGAAACCTGGAAGAGGACCATTATTAAAGAAGCAAAAGAGGTTAACAAGACTTTGGGAGAAGTGAAGGCACTTGCTGGTGACAGGGACAGATGGAGAGCTCTTCTGGACGCCCTATGCTCCAATAGGAGATAAAAGGAAATAAGTCAAGTCAAGTAAGTCAAGTCAAATGTGTTACATAGGGTAAAAAGAGTTATTGCTAAATTGTAAGCCTCAAATTGGCAAATGTCTCCGTTTGTGAAAATATGGATTCCTAGATGTATAAACAGCTGTTTTAAAAGTCATAAGAAATAAACGAAGAGCAGTGCAAATTAAATTAAAACACCAAGATACTGTAGGTGGAATCATAGTCCAACTAAGTAAATATATACGGATGGTCTAAATACAATGTTCGAAAGTTAATTTCTTTAACCTTGTAGGAAGTGTTAAATCAACGTATATTGGTAGATCAAGGGTCGCTTCGCTCTTGTCTCGAGCCTCGAAACTATACATATGTGAAGAAACCTAGATTTACTACGCTCATTTAGTGACTAGGCCCTGGATCTCGCAACTATAGGCTATGAATATCACATTTTCATGAAAGGTCAGGTTCAAAATTTCATTGTTGACAATAACGTTGCATACATAGTCTAATATAGAGCGAATTTGCTTAAAACAGGTTTTCTGAACTTCTTAAAAAAGTTTAATAAAATATTACCTGTTATATGTCTGTCTAGTGATCCTCTTTTAGTGGTAAACACTATCGCGGTTTCAAATGATATCACTCATCCATCATCAGGTGTAGAAAATATTACTCACATGAGATAGTCAGAACATTAAATATTGTTACAACACATAAACATCACAACACACAAGCAACATAAAATATACCATGTGTCCAAAAAGCCCCCCCCTCTTATTTTTTTTTATTAATGGAAATAGACAGATTTGCTTGGGGAAAGTTTAGATAACCAAAGGAGGAGTTTTTGAAGTATCAAAAATATCAACCCTTACCCCAAATGGGGTAGTTTGGGGGTAAGTCAAGAATTTAAAAAAAGCAACCCCAATTGAGTGATACCTCATTTTAAAGGCCTTTTAAAAATAAGAATAATGGCGCAAACTAGAGGTCTCTAAGTTCATCCTACCCAACATAGCGACCAATTGAATTGTGAATTTTACGTTAAAATTACACCGGAAATGTTACGAAATGTACAACAAGCTTTTGAGTCCAGAATATATTTCTGCCAAAAAGTAAATGGTAGCCATTTCAAGAACTAATCCGAGCTAAAAAACCAAGGTAAGGCTCTTACCATCATTTTACCAACATAGAGCAGTTTGTGTAATGTAATAAAAACAACCGGAGTTTGTAGGTTAACATTCACAATTTGTTTGGTCGCTATATTGGGTAGGATGAACTTAGAGACCTCTATTTTGCGCCATTATTCTTATTTTTAAAAGGCCTTTAAAATGAGGTATCACTCAATAGGGGTTGATATTTAAAATTCTTGACTTACCCCCAAAATGGGGTAGTTTGGGGTAAGGGTTGAAAATGTTGATACTTCAAAAAACTCCTCCTTTGGTTATCTAAACTTTCCCCAAAGCAAATCTGTCTATTTCCATTAATAAAAAAAAATAAGAGGGGGGTGGGACTTTTTGGACACATGGTAGGCTTTATATTAATTTTAATCTCGTGGTTTTAGTACGAGAGCCGGAACAATACTGAAAACCACGAATGTGCCGAATAAACTAATTCAGAATTGCTTCATATAGTCTTAGGTTAGATCTCTCTCTCTCTCTCTCTCTCTCTCTCTCTCTCTCTCTCTCTCTCTCTCTCTCTCTCTCTCTCTCTCTCTCTCTCTCTCTCTCTCTCTCTCTCTCTCTCTCTCTCTCTCTCTCTCTCTCTCTCTCTCTCTCTCTCTCTCTCTCTCTCTCTCTCTCTCTCTCTCTCTCTCTCTCTCTCTCTTACTTGCTATAAAGTCTCTCTTGACCAATTCTTGTTCTCTTCCGACTCTGACGCTATTAGACTATTAGAAAGCTATGGGTCTCTATTTGTATACTCTTTGCTTCTCTTGTTTCATAAGGCGATGATGACAAAGAGGTTTTAACTTCGTAACCTACTTGGGAGGAAGGAGGGAGGGGTAGAAGGAGCAACTCCAGAAGTAACAAAGGTTTTAGAAGAAATCATTCACCATTTTGCACCCCTTACACCGTAGCTAATGCGTTCTTTCCTATTACGAGAAATCCTTCCGTTCTCTTTCATTTATTTGTCACATAACTAAAATTCCATTTTTCTTTGTTAACCGACACGCTATGGCACAATTTTTGAATTTCTATTTAGATATTATCAAAGGTTGTTATAATTATTTACCAGATGTCAGAAATGATGTTTAAATCAAATGACAGATTTGTTCAATACATCTTGTGGCTCAAACTTCATTGCTTTATAAATCTTGAACTCCTCGACAACATTTTTACAATGGTTTTAATTATTTTTTAGTTGACCCGAAATTCAATGTAGCTGTGGTTATAATCAATCGAGTGAGCATGAAAATCGGTCTTCAGGGATATAAATGAAATCATGTCCATCTCATGTAGGCTAATATTTATAAAACACGGTCTTTTTTCAATCGTTTTTTGAACCCTGACTTCTGAAGCAAATGTGATATTCGTATAGTTACGAGATCTGACAAGGCCGAGTCACTGACACGAGCGTAGCGAGTGGAGGTGTCTTCACATATGAACAGCTTCACACACTTTTAGCTTTATAGAATTTAAAATTCTTAAAAAAATCCACTGTTTACTTTAAGTGATTTTTTAACGAATGGGTGTTTTCTAGTGTTTCAGCCTAGTTTATTTAACTGAATATGGTAAATAGAAATACAAACAAGTTTAATGTATTAATCATTTAGGTATTAGTAGGCTGTAGTAAATTTATTCATGGTATTTTCTTTAGCCCAATAATACCCAATTTAATATACATAATTATGATATTAGTCTATTAAATATCTTGGTCTATTAAATGTCTATTTTATCTTGGTATTTTCATATTATTTTTTTTAGTTTATTATAAATATACATTTCAATGAATTTAATGTACCAATAATTGAGATATTAGTATATTAAATATAATCATGGTATTTTCACATATGGTTTTTTAACTTAATATAAATAGAAATACAAATTTTAATCAGTTTAATGTCCTCCTAATAATTTTTATTGTAATATATTAAATTGTATCATGATATTTTTTAATATAGTTTTTTTTAACTTAGCCTAATATAAACATAAATATATGTTTTTAATATGTTGAATGTAATAATATGATTGTATTAAAATATTAAATATTCGATTTTTTTGCTTAATATAAATACAAATTAATTTAATTTAATAATAATTGGCGTATTAATATATTAAATTTTATCATGTTACTTTCACATGCAATTTTTTAGTTTAATATAAACCAAAATATAAATTTTAATACATTTAATGTAATAATAATAGGGAGAATTATTATATTAAATTTTATCATGGTACACTAGCATCTAGTTTGTTAGTTCATTAAAACATAAATATAAATTTTAATAAGTTTTATGTACTTATAATTGGGGTATTAACATATTAAATTTTATCATGGTACTTTAGCATCTAGTTCTTCAGTTCATTAAAAACATAAATATAAATTTTAATAAGTTTTATGTACTAATAATTGGGGTAATTAATATATTAAATTTTATCACAGTACTTTAGTTCATTATAAACACAAATATAAATTTTAATAGGTTTTATGTATTTATAATTGGGGTATTAACATATTAAATTTTATCATGGTACTTTAGCATCTAGTTTTTTAGTTCATTATAAACATAAATATAAATTTTAATAAGTTTTATGTACTAATAATTGGGTTAATTAATATATTAAATTTTATCACAGTACTTTAGTTCATTATAAACACAAATATAAATTTTAATAGGTTTTATGTACTTATAATTGGGGTATTAACATATTAAATTTTATCATGGTACTTTAGCATCTAGTTTTTTAGTTCATTATAAACATAAATATAAATTTTAATAAGTTTTATGTACTAATAATTGGGATAATGAATATATTAAATTTTATCACAGTACTTTAGTTCAAAAAAACATAAATATAAATTTTAATAAGTTTTATGTACTAATAATTGGGGTAATTAATATATTAAATTTTATCATGGTACTTTAGCATCTAGTTCTTTAGTTCATTATAAACATAAATATGAAATTTAATAAGTTTTATGTACCTACTAATAATTGGGATAATGAATATATTAAATTTTATCACAGTACTTTAGTTCAAAAAAACATAAATATAAATTTTAATAAGTTTTATGTACTAATAATTGGGGTAATTAATATATTAAATTTTATCACGGTACTTTAGCATCTAGTTCTTTAGTTCATTAAAAACATAAATATAAATTTTAATAAGTATTATGTAGGCCTAATACTAAACGCGTCAATAACTCAAATAAAACTAGTAGGCCTACGTATGTAAAATAAATAAATAATATTATTCTTATATCAGGTCATACTATATCGTAATGATCAAACATAAAACATGTTCACTACATAAATTTGATGTAATAGAAATAATGTATGTAAAAGTTAAGGAATCTTGTTTTTTCCAGAAGGAAAGTAACTTCATTTTTTTCAATAGGCACAATATGTTTAAATGACGTTTCATGACACCTAAATTTTAAACACAATTTGTTTTTAAACATATTTTCGTATTTTCAACAATGATGAGGATATTAAATGTAAAGAACATTGTTAAATTACAGACTAGTAATATATGAACTATTGCAATTTTCAAACAATCATTGTAATATATGATCTCAGATAAAATAGTTATTTGTGCAACTAGTGAGCAAAGTGGCACTTTTTTAAACGAGAGAAAAATGTTGACGCACGAGGCTTGCCGAGTGCGTCAATTTTATCGAGTTTAAAAAGACACTTTGCTCACGAAATTCACATTATACTTTGTCTACAGTTGTTATTTTGTGACAAATAAAAAACATACTTCAACAGTAACACAATTTAATAAAACATTCATTTAATACAATAGTGTTCAAACAAACAATCAATTACAATTCGATCTTTAATATCCACATTTTTTTTTTATTTTTCAGATTATTTTAAAATCTGAACTATCCATATTTTAAAACTAACTACACAAAATATAGCAGTAGTGCTAAACAACATATCAACACTGAGTAGAAGTTCTCACGTCAAAATTGAGGTTATTTATGAATATTACAAATAACTTAGGTGTATTGTTGAGGAAACGGGATTGCCAACTTCAAAACTCGGCAAACGAAAAATACTATCCGTGTACATACATTGTCAATCATCTTCATGAATAATTACTTCCTTTTTCAACTTTAAAACGTTGTTTTCTTGTTTATTTATGTTATTTTACATGTAAGAATTAATCTAACCTACATACGGGACATTTCCTGTATATTATAAATCAATTCAAATAAACTTAACCTAAATTTCGTTCGGTTGCCATTCGGAGTGAACAAAGTAGTGTGCAAAGTAGTGGGCAAAGTGAAACTGTTGAGAAATCAGCTGTTTTGCAAACTAATTTAAATGAACAAAATGCCACTTTGTCAACAACTGTAGACAAAATACATTTTTACTTTACTTGTAACTGGTATAACATGTAATAAGTAATATAAGAGTGAGAGAAAACCTCTTACCTGTGATAAAATTATTGAAGATCGGTTTAGGCCTTGAATTATTTACTTCAAAGACCATCAATGTTGAACAATCATGATATGATTCCTTATTATTTACTTTTGGTTCTGTAAACTAAAGACTTCGCTCTTCGTTGGAAACACAAATGTTCCAATTACTCTTTGTTGATACATATATAATACAAGTTACGTCATATTGTAGAGGAAATCACAGGAACAAAACCGTGTAATTGTTGTGTAAATAATATTTTTGTAACCTTATGAGACTCGAAATAGTTTTAATTCATTTTGTAATAAATGAAAACATCATATAAGCGGAGAACTTCATTATTTGTTGATCGGATAAATACGTCTTCCGATAAAGTTTTACAAAACAGTTCAAACTGAATTGTTTATTTTTACAACTGCTTGTTACGCATTGTTCACACCATTATACTTTTGAGAGTGCGCTGTATTTTTAGTCAGCTTCCAAGTCTAAACTTTGACAACGTACAGTATTATTTAAACCAGAAAATATAATTTAAAAAACCTTACATACTTCGTTCGGTCTAGTTAGGAAAAAACATATTTTCTAAATTTCATTATGATCGTTTGATGCATTTATGCGTAACTGTGTAACAAACAACCATACGAAATGAAAAATGTTGAGTTAAAACAGGATATCAAAAAGTAATTGAAATAAAATGCATCACATCATTGCAATTATAATTATCTGAAATTAAGTTTTAGGTTAGACGTGGAAGACTAAGTCTTTAACTGGTAAATAAGAGTAATAAATGGTCTAAATAAATTGAACCTATAGCCGGTAGCAAGTCATATTACAGTACGAGTTATTGATCAGGCCTTTAATGTTCGTTTTTAACTCGTTGAATATCAAATTGTTGTCACATTATAAAGTGGATTCTCTTTCTACTAAAATCAGTTAAGTTTCAAAAATTATGCAGATTTTATCTTGGCTTCTGTCCATTCACCTACTGAGAATAATAAGGCCTCCTACTCATAACGTAGTTTAGAGAAAGTTCGGTGATGAATCAAGAAAATGATGTCAAGTTGATCGAGAAAATAGCTCTTGAGTTTTGATATCTCTATAGGTTTATGTCTTTAAAATATAACCTCTCAGAATTGTATACAAATTTTGGTCGTCCTTTCTCCAAAAATGACAGTTCAGGAGTTATCAGTAACTAAAAAAAAAAACTTAATTTCTCAAAATTGTCTCAACAGATTTCTTTCAAATTTTCAAAGGCCTAATGTGAACCTAAATCAGTGTGAAAATGGTTAAGTAAAAGAATATTAAGATTCAGGAATCTTTTTCGGCATAAAAACCAAAATTATTTTTGGCAATATAAATAGATTTTAATCAAATTCGATTTATACAAGTTTACACGCTTAGAGCATAAGTTAAGCCAAACTCTCAATATATCTTTAAAAATTCATAGGCATACATAGTGGATAGCATGAAGAGGACCCACATCTTCTTTTCCATAAGAAATAAATTGAGTAAACTGAGCAATAAAGAAAATTACATATTGTTTTCTAGTGTATAAGCACTGTTAAAGACAATTTTGGCCAGTTGTACAAATTTTTGGTTTACTGGAGGAGTAGGCCTATATAAGAAGTTTAGTGTAATATCTTTGCACCGTTAAAAAGAAACAAAATGGAAAACATAGGCTATACAAATTACTGAGTAACTGGTTTGTAAACAAAACCTATCTAAATAAATTTAACCTAACGTAAAGCAAACTAAAACATTACGGTAGCAAGTCATACCAAGAGGTATTGATCAGAGTTTAATAAAATCATACTGTGGTGTATAAAACAAAATAATTTAACTGCTGTGTAAATAAATTATCTAAATACAAATATACAAGAGATAGCAGATGAAAATACACTGCAAGTCATACCACTAAGTATTGATTTGTAAAAATCAATTTAATTGAAACCAAACAAGCACGGAGTAGATTGATAGTGCCAAGGAAAGAGAGAGCACTAGGTATCACGTGATTGTCAGGCTCCAATGAGGTCACGCGGGTGCGCGTGTGTGTGCGTACCGACCCATATACATTCATTACAGCATTTTATTATCTCCACGCTACTAATAGTTGTAAAAACATCCGCTTAACTACGTCATGCAACCTTGTCCACAAATAGCTTGAGGAATGCATGTGTCATTGTTTGCTTGTTGCTTCCACTCTTTACTTTTGACTTCCTTATTTTGTTTTGGGTGATATTATAAGTATTTTGAAATATAAGAAGATTTGTATCCTTTTGTTCTTCTGTTTGAATATTCTCTCGTGAATTTTATAGAATAAGAAACATGCTGTTTCATTTTAAAATTATTTATAGTTAGGCTATAGTGTTCTGGTAATTATTTGTGCGAGTTTTAAAATAAGTAATTCCATACATTTTATATTTTGTGGCTTTGTAGATAGGCTATATCATTTATTTAGCTATTTTAATCTTTCAAACTTTATATGAAAACATTGTACACACTCTTGCAAACTTGGTTTTATACACTTTTATATTAACATTTATATTTAAATTCTCTTGACAAAACTAGAAAATCGATAATTCAAAATTTTAACAAATCTACGAAGGTTGTGGAAATTTGATATTGTTATTTCTCATATAAAAGTAGTAATAATTTCCTGAAACAAAGTAAAAATTAAGAAACAGAGCCTTTTATAATCTGTCTTTGTATCATTATTATTATGATATTTACACATATATAAGCACGACATATCATAAAACGAGTATATTAATCACATTTTTAAGGTTTATCGGATTAGTTGAGGAAAATATAATTATTGGAATTTTTGAACGACAACTAACTAAGGAATAGTCTTTGGACTGCCAATACTTGTATTTATTCATTCTGGAATATTATTATAAATGGTAAAATTAAATTCTCAAACAAATTACAAATATATATTAGCCTACAGTTACATGACTATTTTTGATTTATCTGACGCAAGTGTAACCTACAAGTACAGTAGTATGAAAATATTAAAAAACGTTCTGCGGTTTTACATAAAAATGGTTTTTTGTTTGAAAAAATGTTTATGTATATATATACAATTTTATTTCAATTAGTAGTTTAAAGTACAAATAATATTTATAGGTTACGCCTAAAGTAAAATCGTCTGTTATCAACAATTAATTACACAAAATATTAGGCCTATAATAATTTAAACGATAAATGCATAGCCTCTTAAAACTATTTTATAATAATTAAATAATAATACATCGTTTTCAAAACGTTTAACTACCAAAAAACAAAAAAAAAACCCTCAAAAGTATAACTTATGTCTTTCATGATGTTAAACTATCTTTACAAAAAATAATAAAAACAAAAAGAAAGCATAGAAAAAAATATAGGCATCTTTTACAAAAACGTAAACATTTTCACCTTACGTACGTGTGTATATATATAGACTATATATTAATCTAAAAGCTATAACTGTGCCGAGCATTTTCACTCCTGGAATATTAAAAAACACACACATTCAAGTTCAAAGACACAGAGGTGGAAGGTGGAAAATAGTCAGTATCTTTTATTGTACAGTGGGATCAAATTTGATGTGTAGGCCCTACTATATAGGAAATAATTTGGCGAGCGTCTAATTTATGTTGGAAGCAAAAGTTGAATCTAAATCAATATTCTTGATTCATTGTGGAATTAAGAGGGAAAAGAATAATCCATTTCATTGGCGTGGCCCAACTTTAAAAGAAATACGATTGAAATTTTTCCAGAAAAACACATTAAGTTTATTATAGGTGAAAGACATGTTGAGTGGTAAAGACTCTCTGTGTAAATATTGTGTCAGCCTGGCAATAATTTTAATTAAGGAAATCAATTATTACTCTGTATTTTATGGTTTCTTTATAAATGACTGCAACTCCTCGGAGGGGCGTGTGATCACAACAAATGTGTTTCAAGTCAAATCAAGGCAATCAATTAAAAAAAAATTGTTTTAAATCGTCTTTGTATTTTAAAATCCAGGTCACAAGTTTATTTTAATTTGAATAACACTCTTAATATTATTACTATTATTATAGGAAGTGTTAAGGGTTAGAATTTTTAGCCTCTTTAGCGACCTTTTATTAGTAGGTTACATGATTTGTTTTTCGTTGTTTAAAGGCAAAAAACTCTCGGTCATAATAAAAAGTAAAGAACCCAAACCCCCCCCCCCCCAATACTTAATAGTGTCAGGGTCGGAAGAGAACAAAAGTTAATCAAGAGATACCTAATAGGAAAGATGAAAGAGAGGGATCTAACCTAAGAATAAATGTAAAATATGTGTAATGCTAGCTAGACTTCTCAAGATTGCCAAGCCATTACTCACTATTGGTGAGCTTCCTGACGGAGCGGGGGGAGGGGGGTTATAAGAAAAAGATGTATTACAGTAGCCTCAGACTAGGCTTGTGTCTGGGGTAAGGGGCGTGTCCTCCCTTCTACTTGCTTCCCTAGCCTGACTTGTCGGTATAATCCATTCCAAGAAAACTAGATACACAAATTACTGCGTAGCTACATTTAATTCCTAAAGTTACAACTTCGTGACAGACTTTTGTAAACGCTTTATTCTTATTTACACCGATAAAAGAAACGAAAGTATGGTAGGCGTTTACACAGAAGCATTTGATGTCTATATTTTTTAATTGGGGTTGTACCGTTGAAAGTAAACGCAACAAACAAAGTGTGGGAGTTTCTTTTCCTCTCCACCCCAGACCCATTCCTACCTTGAGGATACTGTTCTTGAGGATAGCCTACGTTTCCTACTATCTAACAAATTATTAAAAACAATAAAACAAATTTTTTAGTTCTCAAACATTTTTTTTTTTTTTTTTTTTTTTCATTTCATTTATCGACTAATACCAATATTCGTCTATAGATGATTATGTTCTTTAGACTTGCTGTTTTTATGCTAAAACTTTTCTCTCGATTTCAATTATTATTTAACAATACGAAACTTTACATTTTCTACTGCTAGCAATGCGTACTCTATTTGGTTTTGCAGTTAATTATTGGTTGGTGGCTGAAAGGTTGTATATCTCCGATTCTGTTCGGTTCGGAGTTTATTAATCTTTACATATTAATGTTTGGTCGGAATTAAATTAAACAATATAGAATTAGTCTTAAAATATTGACTGACATTCAGCTGAAATTACACACAGTCCCGAATTAAAAAAGAAAAATATTTTAGAATTTAAAAACAAACAGATTACCTAAATTTTATGATTGCATTGGAAAAATGTTCCATCTCACCAAGATTAAAGATAAATCAATGATGGCTTAGGCCGCTTCGAGTTCCCTTTGACAAAAAAGAGATGGACGTGTTGATTTCTTCGTTCTTTAACAAAAGTAGGTTTGTTTTATGAAACCAAAAGTAGCCTACTGCTAAATTTCTCTATAATATAAATACAATCTGTATGCATATAGGTAATAACATAATGTTTTAGTACATTAAATGTAAACCTTCTAGTAAAAGCTACATTATTATTAATGTTCTAATGTAGACATTCTACAAATTGTTGACATTCTCGTGGAAACGGTGAAAACCGAGACCATGTGAGTTATACTGTTAGACCATGTTAGTAAAAGCACTACGGATTGCAATTTAAGTTCGATTTTGCTAAAATTATATGTAGTCCCTGTTTTACAAATCATTTGACAAGTTAGTTAGTCAGTAAATTTTAAAATAGCAGCTGATTTAAAAATTAAAAAAATAACCTGTTATAAACTCTCCATCTAATGATGCACAAACGCGTTTTATACGGTAAAAAAGTTACTATTAGACTACAACCAAATTTGTTCAAACATAACCTCAAAATTTTAGAAAAATCAGCCATAACAGTTATATTTTTTATTCAAATTTCGCACGAAATCTAGGTTTTATTTAGTATTGGGTGAATATGATTACTCAAATATTTGTGCTGTTAATAATTTTCTTATTTTCAATAGTTCTTTTTAATCTAGGTCTAATATGAAGTTATATTACTCATTTTTTACAGTTTGGTAATCTGTATAACCTATATTAATACAAAGTCCCATGTTGGATTATTTTGAATCCGCTCTAGACGTTCAAAATGGCGAACATAAGTTACATTTTTCAATATTAATGACTAAAATACAAATTTGTTTATAACGTAATTTCAAATTTTCGAAAATTCAGTAATAATTTTCAGGAACTATTTTAATTATTAGACTACTATTGTCCAGAATTCTAGTTAAATTTAAAAAGTATGTTAGGTTTTATGATTCGTTGAATATGATATGAAAATATGTACAGTGTTTCGGTAGCTACTGTATTTATATAATATGGCCTTTGTTTATCCAGTGGTCTCTACGGCTTATCTAATTATAAAGTTTGAGGACGTAATCCAACTGACATACACAAAATGATATCAATGTATCAACCACGTGCTGAATATTATTGTTATTCTTATAAATATGATTAGTAATGCATACGATTTTCTTTGAAAATTATTTTGTTGTGGATTATGTTTCTTAACGATGTCGCTTATAATATTTAATAGACTAATCAATATCAAAAAATTGTCGAACACCGTTAAATTGAAATCAAATACAATTTAATTATATCTGAATGAAAAAAAAAATGTTCTCTCTTTGTCATTTACATTAGAGGAAGGTATAAAAGAGGAATCTAGTGTTATGAAATTGAAACAAAATTCCTTGCATAAACCTTGAGCCTAAGGTCAACCTATTAATAATAATAAAGGCAATGGTTAACGCTCCTCTTGATGTGCGAGAATTTATGGGTTCAATCACCGAGAGAGTTCAAAAAGTTATGGTGATGACCCTGCATTTTGAGTAATAGTGTGGAGCTAAGGTTGGTAGCGAATTCTGGTTGCGAAGGGTAGAATTATAGCGACGGGAACTCCATGGATTGGCGATAAATTACACTACCAACAGGCCTAAGCACTCCACTAGCTGTTCTCACATAGGATTATTATTATCTCCCTTTAACCAATGGTAAATAGAGCAATTCTAACTTGTCTTTGCAGAGTTTTTAGTCTTACCACAATATTTCACAAAATTAAACACTTAATAACTATCCTCCTGAAATAATGCCTAGATTTAGTCGCGCGATAAAAATGAATCTTAATAAAGATGCCCTAATATGGTCAATTCATATCAGAAAACCATAAATCCTATGAAAAATTTTGAGGTTATTTTTGAACAAATTTGTTTTTAATTGTAACTTTTTTTATCGTATAAACGCGTTTGGGTATCATTAGATAGAGAGCTTTTTAACAGGTTATTTTGTAATTTTTAAATTGGCCGCTATTTAAAAATGTACTGACCTATTTACTGTCTAACTAACTTATCAAATGATTTGTAAAACAGGGCTTACACACCTAATTTTAGCAAAATCGAACTTTAAATGTGGAACCTTCATTACTTTTTCACCGAATTTAAAAAGCCGTTTTGCAAATTTTGAAAATGGCTGTCATATACTTTATAATTCTTTACGAACTCGTCTTAAAAATTATCTTAAATATACTGTAAAAAACAAGGGTTTGACTGCAACACAAATTAGTTATTTTAATTGCCTTCCTGCAATGGTATTCACACTTCTTCAACTATGGCTAATTAAATTTTTGGATGATAGAATTATGGAAATTACGTAAAATAACCTACCAAAAACGTATCAAATTTTCTAATTATCAACCGCCTTTAACTCCAAAATGAGAATAAAAAAGTCTTAAAATTCAGTATACAATCTGAAAACACCGTAAAACATAAGGGTTTCCATACATAATTTTAATGTTAGCTGCCCTATTGAAAAATGGCGGCCATTTTCAAAATTTGTAAAACGGCTTTTTAAATTCGGTGAAAAAGTAATGAAGGTTCCACATTTAAACATATTCAAAGGATCAATAGTTTACAAATTACCAATATTGCCCATAAAAGGTGCACTCTATTTATAGATAGGGAAAATAACCATTTCTATGTTCAGATTTGCATGAATGTGTAGGTGTTTTTTTACTAAAATTTGTACAATGTTTGTGAATTTCTAAAATATCAAATTAAATTGACTAGTAGTTTATTATTACAATAGACTTGTAGGTTATTTACATTTTATGTTTTAAACTATCAAGTTCTAAAATTGTCTGTGGTTAGTCAAAACATTTTTATGGATATTTAACAAATTGTGAAAGATTGGAGGATACTTTATACTTATATATTTTCTTTAATTTTGGAATGTCCGTCGATCTACATCATTACTATTCTAACCTCGCGTGTGTCCACAACCTGTCCATGAATGTTTACACGTATAAATAATTGACCTAAAGATAATAGCTTGCGAAACAAAAAAGCACACAATAGCTACATATTTGTTTAATCGTATCTCTTTAGGATCATTATAGTTAAATATTTTCATTTCTTATACTTGTATTCGTCATTTTGCCATTTATTAACAGAAACACGTGATTTTTTTTATATATTTTACATCCCGTTAGCAATGAGAGAAAAATTTAAAGCTAATTTAAAATGTTTTACAAAGGGTAAAGTCGAAAAGAACATTTATAATTATATTAAGGAATGTAACCAATGTAATGCCTACACAAGGCGTGGGTTTACAGCTAATTCATTAACTCTTAAATCTAGGCAACGTGCGCGAGGCGTGTGTTTTCAGCTAATTAATTAACTCTTAAATCTCGGCAACCTGCAACGAGGCGTGTGTTTACAGCTATTTAATTAACTCTTAAATCTCGGCAACCTGCAACGAGGCGTGTGTTTACAGCTAACTAATTAACTCTTAAATCTCGGCAACCTGCAACGAGACGTGTGTTTTCAGCTAATTAATTAACTCTTAAATCTCGGCAACCTGCAACGAGGCGTGTGTTTACAGCTAATTAATTAACTCTTAAATCTCGGCAACCTGCAACGAGGCGTGTGTTTACAGCTAATTAATTAACTCTTAAATCTCGGCAACCTGCAACGAGGCGTGTGTTTACAGCTAATTAATTAACTCTTAAATCTCGGCAACCTGCAACGAGGCGTGTGTTTACAGCTAATTAATTAACTCTTAAATCTCGGCAACCTGCAACGAGGCGTGTGTTTACAGCTAATTAATTAACTCTTAAATCTCGGCAACCTGCAACGAGGCGTGTGTTTACAGCTAATTAATTAACTCTCAAATCTCGGCAACCTGCAACGAGGCGTGTGTTTTCAGCTAATTAATTAACTCTTAAACCTCGACAATCTGCAACGAGGCGTGTGTTTTCAGCTAATTTATTAACTCTTAAACCTCGGCTATCTGCAGAGAGGCGTGTGTTTTCAGCTAATTTATTAACTCTTAAACCTCGGCTATCTGCAACGAGGCTTGTGTTTTCAGCTAATTAATTAATTCTTAAACCTCGACAATCTGCACGAGGCGTGTGTTTCAGCTAATTAAGTAACTATTAAACTTCGGCAATCTGCACGAGGCGTGTGTTTTCAGCTAATTAATTTACTCTTAAACCTCGACAATCTGCAACGAGGCGTGTGTTTTCAGCTAATTAAATAACTCTTAAAAACCTCGGCAACCTGCAACGAGGCGTGTGTTTTCAGCTAATTAATTAACTCTTAAACCTCGGCAATCTGCAACGAGGCGTGTGTTTTCAGCTAATTAATTAACTCTTAAACCTCGACAATCTGCAACGAGGCGTGTGTTTTCAGCTAATTAATTAACTCTTAAACCTCGGCAATCTGCAACGAGGCGTGTGTTTTCAGCTAATTAAATAACTCTTAAAAACCTCGGCAACCTGCAACGAGGCGTGTGTTTTCAGCTAATTAATTAACTCTTAAACCTCGGCAATCTGCAACGAGGCGTGTGATTTCAGCTAATTAATTAACTCTTAAACCTCGGCAATCTGCAACGAGGCGTGTGATTTCAGCTAATTAATTAACTCTTAAACCTCGGCAATCTGCAACGAGGCGTGTGTTTTCAGGTAATTAATTAACTCTTAAACCTCGGCAATCTGTAAGAGTGAATAAAAGTTTCATTGCGCTAGTTAGTATGAACTCTCTTAGATTATGTAAACTCTCCAGTCTAACTACAGCATAGCATATGCCAAAGTTGAGCAGACATGTTTCAATTTTATAAAGCTAGTTTTTTCACTACAACTTATAAATAAATATTGAGCTTGACTTGTGAGAGAATATTAGATAGAACAAACTCGAACACAAGATCTCACAAAAATTCCTTTTACTTAACAAACCCGTTTCAACAAGAAAGTCGCCATCCTCAATGATACATGAGCTACAATACCAAAACTGTATCAGTTATAGTTTTGGCATTGTAGCTCATGTATCACTGAGGATGGCGACTTTGTCGTTGAAACGCGTAAGATTAAGTAAACGTAATATTTGTGAGATCTTGTGTACGAGTTTTATCCTAACTATAAATTATGTTTAAATAACTAAATTATGAGTGGTGATTTTGGAACAGTTTTAATATCTTAATTATTTAAGAATTCAACATTTGATTTTAACTTAAACTATTGTCAAAATAAACCAAAATATATGTAGGCCTACTTATAATGCTCTTACATAGTTTTCCAATCATTATTATTGCTGTCTTCTGCTCAATGAAAAGCAACTTAGTAAAGTTGATTTGTATACAATCTTGTTGAGCACTGTGGTGAAATTCACAATAATGATTCGAATTTGCCCGTAACCACAATCACTAGAAACTTTAAAATAAAACAGAATTATCTGATTAATTGTTCTTTATTTATTATTTCTACTAAATGCCCTGATGTACATTTCGATAACATGGTTATCATCATCGGAGGGTCTTGCTTATAAACTAAATCTAAACTAACATATCTACTAATGAAATAAAATTTTATCATTTTATCATTATTATTGTACATCATGGCATTTAGTAGAAATAATAAATAAAGAACAATTAATCAGATATTTGTGTTTTATTTTAATGTTTCTAGTGATTGTGGTTAGGGCAAATTCGAATCATTATTGATTTAGTACGCTATCGCCAACGATTTGTCTAGCAAGACAGCTATAATGAGATCCCTATGGCAAACCATTAACTCATTTTTACCATGGCCTCAACGTTTATCAAATACAAATGCAGCTACTAACATGGATCGTCTAATGTAGGCGATCTACAAGTGTATACAAACACTTTGGCGAGTCCTACAAATTTAATCGACTCATTTCACCCAGTTAAATTGGGGTGAGGCTAATTAACTTTTTTTAATTTTAGAACTTTATTTTGATAAAATAATATTTATGAAACTCTTTAACGAATTTGCCTAAACTTCCAGTCTAGTCAGATTATTTTTAGCTTTCATATTTTTGAAGGTCTATTTGACTGTAAATCAGTTTCATTTAGTGTTTTGGAAAGCTAAAAACGTAACCTATCCTATACATTCTAACTAACTTAAAGTTAAACAAACTATCCAATTTTTTTTACTCAATAATAGTTTAATTATATTTTTAATACATTAATTATGTTATATTTATGACATATGATATAATGACGTGTAGTGATTATTTAAAACTTTTACATAATGAAAATGAAGGATCTATATAACTCACGGCAATAAAATAACTCAGTAGTAGATCACAACTACACAACATTGATGTAGATCTTCTTAGTTAAGTTATTTTTGCACGCTGTTATTTTTTTATCTATCCTGAACAATAGATAATGTCACTGTACAACCTTTGTATAATTTTTATGTATGGTCATAAACTTTTTTAATGTACTTTTGTATATGGAATTGTATAATTTCTTTTTAATACTCTTTAAAATTGGTAATAGTAAACAATTCCCATTATATTGTATAATCGCATAAAGTTTAAAAAAAATTTTTTTACATGGTCATATTCGTTTTAAAAACACACAAATATAAAAAACTCATTTCAACCATTAGTAACAAAAATATAATGTTGTTTTTAGCAACAGATTATTCAACGAAACTAAGTATTGTACGTGTGTTATTGACTTTTAGCGAAATGTTATGTTTTTTAAGATTTTAGTGCTGCTCAGGCGAGGCAGACAATCAGTGGGAGCCTTGAATATCGTTGCACGGGTCTCCAGTTCTTGTGAAAGAAACAAAATGACAATATCTCCGCTATTTTTCATCTTGCACACTAATTACAATTTTTATTTTTTAATTGTAGTGATTGTCTCGGAGAAACATAATTTTTGAACTATTGACTATTAAATTTTTTTGTATATTTATTGTAGCCATTTTTATCTTTATACTATAAAAGTACCAATTTGTAAAAAAATATAGAATAGTCGTTTTTTATGTTTTAGAGGTGAAGTCATAGGTTACAAATATGGCAGTTTTTCAATAAAAAAAAGTGTTATTAAATGATATAATAAATGTTCTTAAAAAATAGCATTTTTCGATTTTGTATCTTTTCAAAGCGAGACTTATAAAGCCCAAGTGGCATAATTAATTTAAAATGAATCCTCATGATATTTATTTAATTGTAAGAGTCAAAAGAACTCATAAGAAAATAGGCGTTAATCAAACCTCGTATTTTAAAAATTAGCCTATTGTTGATATTCAATTTTATGATTTTTTAAAATAACTTTTTCTTTCAACAATAACTGAAAAATATATTGGGCTGAAAGTTTATGTATGTATTCATTGATAGTAGAAGTACACTTTACAGGTACAGATTCTGTTAAATGATGTTTGTTAACATTATTATTTCCTTGTTTTACACAGTGCGTTTACCCCTACAATCGATCAACAATTTAACAATTGATCTAATTCAAAATATCTGGAGATCATACAAATTTTGATCTTATTAACTCTTTTAGAAAATATTTTTCCATGAAATGCGATATTAACAAGTTTATGCTATAAAAACGAAACAGCATTTTTTTTAAAGCAAGGACATTCCCAACCGGCCTGCCACAACTCGTAATATTCTACGAGTCATTACACACATATTGCAAAAAATATCAGCTCCTAATATTTTTTCAGAACTTTTTCTTAACATGGTTGAACTAACAAATATATCTTTCTATTCTACATAGCCATAATATAGTAGCCTACGTTTTGTTTCAAATTTCTAACTGCAATTATTAATTATTACAACAATTATGAATAAAATATGAGTTTTATATAAAGTTTAAAAAATCCTAACCTAACCATTACTTGTACTATATTAAGGTTTTCTTCTCTCCTTATAAAATTAATTCCTTTTTTGAACAATGCATTAAAGAATGTTTAACTTAATTATCAAAGTTATTATTTCTTTGTGTCAGATTAGCGAAAGGCTAAGTTATTCTGTTTTAAACAATGGTTTTCTCGTTTATTGCTTCAGATCTTTTTTCTGTCTGTCTATCTATGTATATGTCGCACTTTTCTCACGCATTATTTCAAAAAATGAGTGATCTGATTGACACACAATTTTGAAGATTGATGTGGCACGGAATGATTAAAATTTTCCCCGTGTATAATACCTTTCTTCTCTATTGTTTTAGATCTTCTGTAAGTAATTACTGCATCCATAGAATTTTCTCCCACATTATCTCAAAAACGTGTGGTCCGATTGAGACATATTTTTGAAGATTGATGTGGGGTGGATGTGTCATAGAATGATTGCATTGTGGCCTACGTAAAATTTCACTTTTCTTAGCAGCTTCAACTCTTCTTGATGAAAGTGTATGAAGGCTGCTACACCCAGTAGTATGCAGGTGGTAAAACAAATCTACATTATACTATTTTAATATAGTTGTTTTTTCCACCTATATGTTTTAACAACGACTGCTTTCGGTGTTGACAAGTTGTATATTAAGATTGTTGTTAGTATGTGTTAAACTCGAGACACTTATACAACAAATACAATAAGTAATACAACATTTACCCTTTCAAAACAATTAAGGTATAACAATAATATTAATTTTTCCCCTTTTATTTATATTTGTTTCTTCTACACACACAGGAGCTCATGGATGTGATAATCCCGTGGCCCTTAGCTATATTTACAACTTTCTTAATCTAGTATTGAGTCTGATCCTTCTCTTTCATCTTTCCTACCAGGTCTCTTTTGACCAAATGTTGTTCTTTGCTACGCTATCTGTAGTTATTCAAGGATTACTGGTCTCTTTTCTTATAATCTTCCCAGTTTGTAAATATAAATAGTGAAAAGAAGAAGAATTGAGGGGGGCCGCAACCATAGTTTGGTTTTGCTGTTTGGTTTTTGGTTTGATTTGTTAGCTCTATGTTAAGGAGCATTTTATCCTCTATTTGTGTTAAGGCAATGGTCAAACAAAACAAATATTTATTTTTGACAATATTTTTTGTCAAAAGCTATGAAGGAAAATCCTGGTCTTTATTTGAAAAAATGGTCAAGAATAGCCAGTAAGTAACTTATTGGAATCCTCTACAAATACCAGGATTCCAATAAATAGAGGGCATAATAAACTCATCTGACTCTTGACAACCCTTAAACTACTATTTCCCATTGTCATACCATATGTGAGAATTCGCCAACCTTCCCTTATAAAACCGTCATCCTTCGCAACAATAAAACACCCTTAATGAGTTTGTACAATATATGAAAACAAAAAAAAAGAAATTTAAAGTCATACCAACCTAGTGCCTTTGAATATGTAAAAAAAATCAATCTAAGTATTGGTACAAAAAATAGATAATATTTTTTTATCACTTCAAAAACCTACGTGTCTTTTATTTTAAAACTCAGTTGATATGGCTTTTATTAAATTCCTAGATTTTAAAATGTATTTTTGACTTATATTTTATAAAGAATGAAAGTTGATTATCACATTTTTATTAGTTAATGATTAAATATCAATTTATGTAATATAAATATTAAATATACATTTTATTCAAGTTAATGAGTTATTTACATTGATTTTCTATGTCAAAACAATATTTTTTGGAGGGAAGAATAACGGTAAATATCGCTTTAACTTTATTGATTAAACAATCCTCAGCGCTTACATATATTATGTTTAAAATAAATTTTATGCTATAAGTTTTAACCTTGAGTGTTATAATAATAATAAACTATTTTTTATTGAAGATCATATATAATAAACATTTTGTTTTAATATTTAATTAGACAATACTCATGCTCTGAGTCGGAGTAATTGTCATTAATCAATCCAATAGTTAATATAGTTATGTTGAAGTAGAAAAACAACATAAAATAATGAAGTTAAGAATGTAAAAAAAAAATAATAAATACAATTAATAAAAGAAAAAGTTAGTCTTGAATCAAATTAATGCAGTAATATGTGTTAAATAATTAAACAGTAATTCTTACAAGAATTTTCTCACATAAGTCCCGTTATTTCCTATTAAATCAATAATACTCTAAATAGGCTTCTTTTTTCAAATAATTTAACCTAATTTCCCTTAATACAGGGCACAATACAACAATTATAAATCCAATATAAAATAGTAAAGTAAAAATTTCAAAAAAAAAAAGTAAAATACAGTAACTTCATGCATTCATGCACGAATTTACTCACACAAGTCCACTTATTTCCATTTAAATCATTAATACTCTAAATACATTTTTTGCATATAACTTAAGATAATTTCCCTTAAAACAGGACACAATACAATAAAATGAATAACCTCTTCTTGTTTGTCCTATTACAAAACGAAAACAATATTGAAATACTGTATTACGAATGTTTGTTCAGGAAGATTAACTCCGTCTTCCCTTTACAAAAACACATTTATCAATACAGTATAAACTTTTGTCTACTACATATATAATCATTTTTAGAGCACAGTTCCTTGTATAATACTAACCTCCTACACAACATTCCCTTATACTCTTGCTTTCAATTACACTCAAAATCTCAGCCACTTTCAATTTTTCAATCGTCAATAAAACCAGAAACATCATACAACGTAGACAAAGCCTTTATTATGCGAATAAATCTTCCTAAATTTTTTCTCTTTAATTAAGGTGTTAGGATATCACTATGATTACATCTTTTAATAAATTTTAAATCCTATTTTATTATATGCAAAAAGAGAGGCTGTAATTTGGTCTCATGATACATAATATACTACAAATTCTCTTGAAAAAAAAATTATACAACTTTCAATTTAACGTACATTTTATAACTCCAACTGTTTGCCACATAACAAATAATCAAGAAGAAACAGTATTCACCACCAGTACTATCAATACACATAACTCACTTTTAAAGAACGAATTGTTTTGTAATTTGTCGACACATTATTTATTTTTGTTTTGTTTTTTAGATGCTGTTTATTTTTGCGAATGAATGTGGAAGAAAGTTTCTAAAGAGTTAAAGTCAATATTTGATGTTAACACTTGTATCCATCGTACTTTTAAATAGTTATATAACTGTCGTTACCATAACTCCAACAAGTGTAAACAATTAACGAAATTACTTTCGTTGTAAGTACTACACCATCAGGCTTTGTATTTGTACTAATTAAAGTTTAATGTTCACATAAGTACATTATTAAAAACTATTTTGAGAAATCAAAACCGTTTTACACAAGGATGTGAATGAATGTAGGCTACAACTGTGTAATATAGTTAATTACCTTAGAGGTTGTCCTCAGTCCGTATATTGGTTTTAGCTACAGCGCTGTTTCGCCGAACACTGTCGGCTTCATCAGGCCCGCACTAACACATAGACACGTAACACAAAACACTAACACATATAAAATCGGAGTATGACTCGTCGTACATAAATAATAAAATTGTTTGTGGCCACATTATATGTCTTACTTGTCCAGCTGCAGGTATGGTACTGGATCTATACAGCAGTTATCAGTATGATACTGATAATTAAGATTAGCTGAAATGAAATGTAAACATGTTTGCTATGTTTATTTAGTTTTAATTTTTGTTATTATATCATATATAGGGTTGGAAGAAAAGTTCAGTTTGTCATTTAACATGTTGTCTGGGTTCTTCTTATATTCTGTATATATTTGGAATTCTTCTAATATATTCATTGTTGTACCTTTATTGGTTTTGTATAATATTTGCAAATTTGTGTTTATGTCCGTGTAATTGTGGTTCTCATTAATCAGGTGTTCAGCATAATTTGATTTTTGTCTGTCTGTTGTTGTTTTTTTATGGCTAGGTAAATGTTCCTTGAATCTAGTCTTGAACGAGCGCCCTGTTTGTCCTATATATATCTTGTCACAGTTGTTACAGGAAAGTTTATAAATTCCACTATTCGTGAATTGGTCTTGGTTCTTGTTTGGTTTGGTTTGGAGGAAGTTGCTTAAATTATTTGAAGCTCGATGAGCAATTTTATAGCCATGTCTGTGGAAAGTATTGCTGATAGGACGATCTAGAATACGGTTGAATTTCAAAGAGATGTATTTTGGTTTTTCGGTGCTTGAAGTATATTTTTTGGATTTCCTTCTATGTTTATTTATTATTTTGTCTATTAAAGAGGGGTCATATCCATTGGATAAAGCTATATGTTTTATTGTAGATATTTCGTTGTTGTAGTCTTCTAAGTTCATTGGCGTGTTAATATGTTAATATAATAACTCGTGTTATAATATAATATAATAGCGTGTTAATATAATAACTCCGATTTTATATGTGTTAGTGTTTTGTGTTACGTGTCTATGTGTTAGTGCGGGCCTGATGAAGCCGACAGTGTTCGGCGAAACAGCGCTGTAGCTAAAACCAATATACGGACTGAGGACAACCTCTAAGGTAATTAACTATATTATATATTAAACAGTCCAAGGCAACACATTATACTTTATAAAATACAACTGTGTGTGTGACTCTGAATGGTATGCAAGTGTTATAAATGTGTATTTATTTGTAGTATGAAACTGTTTTATTAAAATCCTCAGCACTCGTTGTGTGTCTAGGCACGCTGACGGCTTTCCAGCACATCGAGGTCCCGTCACCATAATCTGGTTTTCTTAACCACGATTCGTTACCAATTGTTTCACCGCACTTTCCTCGCAGTGTTGGATCAACACCGTAAATTTTTGAGCATCTTATGTGAATCGAACCTGGACCCTCTTACATTAAAAGCGAAAGCCTAACGACTATACCAACTGGGGGCTGAAGCTATATGATTTAAACATTAATAATACTTACAACAAGTGGGCACATTATTATTATTTTTAATTGTTTCACGATTTGCTGGAGTTACACTTTAACTACTAAATAGTCAAATCCTCATTATGAAATTGAATTATAACTATTAAACTATTTAAAGAATTTTTTCTGGCTTTTAAAACGAAAGGCTAGCTTTTTATATTCTTAAAAAAATGGCGAAGACTAGACTATATGTTTTATTTGTTATATTATTTTAAAGTAATTTTCAAAACGATACCAAAGTTTGTGAACCGTTTTTCTGGGATTTCTTTTATTTGATATGTAAACGATCAATATAATGATTTTCACAACAATGTGCTTACTTCCAACCATCTATCTAATGTCCTATTTATTTATCTAATTGCATACAACCTAAACAACTTTTGTAAGTATTCAGGTTAAAAGAAATTTTTAATTGTGATTTTCCATTTTTAGTTAAAATTTGTCACGATACTGTATAAAACAAGTTGAAATTTTAAAATGAAATTGAAATGTTATTATTTTTTAGTTATAGTAATGGTTGTGAGAGTATTGTTTTGTTTTTTTTTAAATAATTTCATTTTTCATAAAAAAGCAGCAAGCTAATAATATTACGAAAGACTTCACACGCTACACAATTATGTACTTTATTATTACTGCTAATGATTAAATCTTTCATTTATAATAAAACTTTGTTGTATACAAAAGTCAAACACTTATTTATTAGTAGGGTCTAAATCTTGTCTCCCTCTATTTACACTTTCACACTTAACAAGTTTAATTAAATAACAATTATATCATTGTTTTTCCTACAAACATTATGTATTATGGTTGAATATTCTAAACTAAATGATAAACAATGTAAGTAAATATAAACGTTTTCAACAAAACAAATGTAGCCTACCGTATTGTGAAGCGATGCCCATTCATAATTGAATGGCATATTGAAGTTGCATAAAAATAAAAACAAACATAAAAATGTCAACTTTTGCTCTAAAATCTTCGTTATCAAAAGATTGGAGTTTTCTGTGGTAAATTTGAACGATGATGCACCTTATTTATACAGGGTGTTTCGGAATTCCAAACCAATCTCTAGAGAAATGATTCTGTGGCTAAAAATTAGATACAAAGTTAATAGAAACGTATATACAAAAACACTTTGATAACGAGTTACTACTAGTGAAAGATTTCGCCCAGATTTTTTTTCCCACCTGTAATATACCCATATTGAATTTGACGGGGCATGAATTACGACGCAAATTTGGTGGTCATATATTTTTATAGCCCGAAAAATAGGTCCCAGAATTGTAGCCTACTCTTGTAGTTTTTGAGAAAATGATTGCAAAACCCCCAAAAATGTAGTCGGAAAAAGAAATCGAAAAATTTAATTCTGAGTTAATTGGTATAAATAAACCCAATAAAAAAACTCATACGATGTAAATAGGATTTTTTATAAATAGCCTTATTGGTTTCTTAAGGCTTAAAATAAAAAGATTTGTAGATAAAAATTATCGTAATTCAAAATGTTTTATTTTTAGTCTATTCTTGACAATTAGCAAGAAATTATATTTTTTTGTTTTCGTTGATAACGTGGTTATCTTTTAAGTTACAGAAAAAGGGGAAAATGTATTTTGTTTTTCGTTAAAAGAGGAACTATATTATCTTTTGGAAATATTAATTATATCTTTTCTAGATATTCGACCTTAAACGTTTTAAACGTCAGCCATTTTGAAAATACAGTGTATAAATACTGTAAGTGGATACTTTCCAAATTTTCAATTATTGTTTTGGAGCTACTATAACTCTCAGAGGGTTTTACTATAGTGAATACGAGCGTGACAATTCCGAGGAACCTAGTTGAATCTACACATTTTCTGATGTAGTCTTGGGTTAGATCCCTTTCTTTCATCTTTCCGGTTGATTAACTGTTGTTGTCTTCAAACTTTGACACTATTAGAGTATTCGATGGCTATGGGGTCTTTATTTTTCCTTCTTTTCTTCCTTTTTTTTTATAAGGTGCTGAATGACAGAGAGGTTTTTCGCCTTTAACAAGGAAAAAAGGAACTCCTAAGTAGAATAGTATTACTGTACCGCAAGCCTGGATAGGCAGTCCTAGATTTCTTGTTGCGTTCATAATTAATTACGAATCACTATATTAATGTCAGCTCTAATAAGCTTCACAGTAATTAAACATTTATTATTGTTCTGTTTAGAATGAAAATCCATTTTATTATGCCCATTATTCATTAAACATTTTATTGCCCATTAAACATTCCCTCACCACTCATTCTTCTATTTTCCATTGTCTAGTAGCCTATATGGGACAGATAAGCAGCTAAAGCTACTTAATTAAATTTATGTCAACTATAGGCCTATTTGATTTTAAAAAAATTAATAACAGTTTCATCAGAGTGCAACGGTAGGTACTATTAAAGGTGCACAATACCAGGACGAATCTGATCTATGCAGTTATCTGTAACACTTCCTTATCAAAATGTAAAAATAAACTGAAATCCGCCAATCATTTATAGAAAACACAAGTTTTAAATGTTAATACTATCTCGGCTAGAGTGAACTGATATTTTCTCGTGCTACCGTGAACTCTCCATCTCTCTCAACTAATGCAATCTCTCTCTCTCTCTCTCTCTCTCTCTCTCTCTCTCTCTCTCTCACTCTCTCTCTCGTCGTACGATACCAAGGTATACATGCAAATTGAGCGCGGTAATAAGCGCAAGTAAATTTGTTCCCCATACTTTATCCAAACTTGTTAGAATTATTAAAATTTAAAAATAAATTAAATTCTGGACGTAAAATCCAGTTTGGTACTTCTCCATTTTAGAAATGTGAAATGAGCAGTGTAAAATGAAAGTGCACTGTTGCCAGATCTTCTGCAATGTTTCTTCAATGGCACTATTTAAATTCTCGTATTTTTATTTATTTAATATTTTACAATATTTAAAAGAATAATTATAACAATTTCTAATAAACCAAATTTTATAAATGCTAAATTGATAATTAGATTTTGTATTCTTCTAACCTTTAACAGGTCAGACATAATTTTCCGTTGATTGCTAATTGACTAATCTGTTCACGTCTTTACATTGTTCTTATGGACAAGGAATTCAAGATGACGGGTTGGTTCCTTAAGTAGTTGGAAATTTTCTATTTTCTACAAATATGAACTTGCCGTTACATATAAGTTATTAGATTGAATTCTTGTGAACTTTGTTCTAGGCACTGTATGCAATACGGAAGTAGCACATTATTCTTCCGGTAGTATCAATGCTCACCAAATTACCTAGATAATCATTGAATACAGTACCAGTGGCTTAAAATTTTCCTCTTGGATTGGCAAGTGCGTAGGAGAGAAGGAAGGATCGATACCCCCTGATTATCAGAAAAAAATTGGATAATATATTTGCAATTATGTATCAACGTTTGCAAATTGTGTAAAAACCTTAATGGCTCACTTTAGTGAATCCAAAGGTCCCTAGCTGGATCTACACTTTTTCATGTAGTCTTTAGTTAGATATCTCTTACCTTTCCTATCAGGTCTCTCTTAACCAACTATTGTTCTCCTCCGACCCTGACCCATTAGAGTATTTGAGCGCTAAGAGGGTATTTTATACTTTTCTCTTCTTTTATTTTTATAAGGCTGTGATAACCTAGAGGTTTTTGCCTTTTAAATAACAAATAAAAACAAAATTAAAACATCCTTAAAATATATTCTATATTACTGATGGAAAAAAAAAACAAGTTTTATAATTAATTGCATATATAAAGGGGAATGTTTGTTCATGTAATTGTTGTAGCCTATAGCATAGTAATTTATCTGAATGATCAAATTACATTCAGTACACATTTTTAATAATAGCCTACGTTTTGGATAATTAGATTGTATAATTTATTACACTACAACTGTTAGTACAATAATTGAACTACGTATATTATTTATAATAATAGACATCTTCACTAAAAACGCAAACATGTTATATTTTTATAAAAACATGTTTCTACCAAGGAAGCCTGATAAATGACGCCTGTCATGCGCAGTGCAGAGCAATGACGTCACGCATTACGGGCATCATTCAGTCGTACCTTACAGACTTTCTAATTTTGAGGCGAGCAGTGTGAAATGAAAGTGCACTGTTGCCAGATCTTCTGCAATGTTTCTTCAATTACACTCATTACGCTAGCGCAGCACGATGTCTGGAGTTGCTGAGGCCATGTAAATATTTCCTCAATCAAGAACTTCTCTTTACATAATGTCTTTATCTATTGAAAGGTCATTTAAGAGATTACACGTTATCAGTAAAAATATAAACACTTGTATTAATAGAACTTGTCTTGACTCACGTCGTATTCAAACATTTGTTTGACAGTCTTTTCTTGTTTTCTAAATCTAAATTGACCGATGATTAATATTTTTACGTGTAGATTCAGTTGATTGAATAACCTAATCGCCTACGATTTATCAAACTAGAGATCACTATGACTAACCGTCAACTAATTTTGAGTTAGATGACGTCAATTTTTATCTAATACAAATGAAGATACTGACATGGTTGGTTTACCTACGCAAACAATTTACTGAACCTTACAGATCTAATTAGTTTATGTTACTCGATTAGATTAGAGCGAGACCAATTTGGTTTATTTTTAATTTTAAGACTTTATTTTCATAAACATAAAATAATGTTATGAAACTCTGACGAATTCGCCCGAACTTCTACTATAGTGAGATTATTCTTAGAATTAGGTTTAATTTCATATTTTGAAGAAGGTCTATTTGATTGTAAATTAGTTACGGCAAGATATTTTAACTATCTTTATCATAGCCCAAACTAGCCAATTTTGTTTCCTCAATAATTATTTAAATTATATTTGTAATACACGAATTATTTAGTTTTTTTATGTATCAATTGTAGTGGTTATTTAAAAACATAATGAAAATGACGGAACAATAATTCACAGCAATAAAATAACTCCCTAGTAAAGGACAATTATACAACACTGGTGTAGGCCTACTTTAGTTACTGTATTTTACATGCTGTCGTTTTTGTATCGGCGCTTCCACTCCAGTTAGATTATTTTTAGGTTAAGTTTCATTTTTTAAACAAATTTATTTGACTAAATTTTTTTTTTAACGTTTTGGTGATCTAAAACGTATCTGGAATTAAATTTTAATTAATTTAAAGTTAAACCCAAGCTAGCCAATTATCTACTCAATAATTTGTGTAAGTTACAATTTTAACACTTGAATTATGTAATATTATATTTATAACACGTAGAGATTATTCAAAACGTGTACATAATGAAAATAACTCCGTAGTACGCACAACCGTAATACGTTAATGTAGACCTAGTTTGTTAAATTATTTAAGCACGCTGTCATATTTTTATCTATCCTGAATGTACTGTACGGCCTTAAAATGACGTTGTAAAAGGTAATATGTATGGCGATAAATCGATTTCCCCCTCTTCTAACCTAATTCCCTAAATTTATACCAGCGTTCTGCGGCTTCAGGCTTTGCAGCCCTCCATTTTATTTTCATTTGCTCATAAGAACAATGTTAAACTCTTAAACATAATTATAATTAGGCCTATCTTTTTTATTAAAATATTTCTTGAGTTCTGTACTAAATTCGTTTCTTCTTTTTTACAAGTAAGGACGGTGTGATTTTCCTCCCATATTTAAATGTAAGACTGTAAATTCCAGTTTAAAAACAAACCATGAATTTCATTTCTAAAGTAACTCTGCAGGCTTAACCGCCATCATGATTTTAATGTCTACAGCTTGAACTGATTATTGGATAATAATGATCGGAAAATGATGTGCGACATGTTGATTTAAAGGTTAAAGCAATACAAATGTTTTTATCTTTTTAACTAAACTTTTTTTGACAATAGTTCAAGTTAAAATTTAATAAACTATGTATTTTTTTTTTTTTTTTTTTTTTTTTTTTTTTTTTTTTTTTGTATTTTTTTTTTTTTGTATTTCCATTATTAAAGACAATAAAGGAAAGGATTAACCCCAAAACCACAACAAAAAATACTAACAACACAAAAACTGTATAGTTATGTTAATTCTACCTGATGAACATTTCAGTAACATAGTTACCATCCTCAGAGGTTGAGTAGGTCTATTAAACAAACAATCTGTGTTGTTAGTGTTTTTTGTTGTGGTTTTGGGGTTAATTCTTTCCTTTATTGTATATTCACCACAGTGCTCTAGTGATTCTTATAATATTAAAGACATTTAAAAATGTAAAATCCCTAGGGTTGGAATTAGTTACCTTAAAATAATTTAGTTCCAGCAAGTTCGGACAAAACATCAGCTTTACAGCTGAATCACGGCAGAGTAGAATTTGCATCTAGTTCGATGGTAGAGCTTACGTCGTTTGAGAGAGTTCGTGCTGGAAATTTCTGTTCACTACTGCGATGGTTACCTACCATACTCATTAACTGGAACTGTTGGGTTTACCAAATAAAAATCGGCAACGAAATGTCAAAGATTTGCGTCGAAACAATTGGATTCTTAGACAACTAGGCTACAACTTAAAATATATGAAAGAATTGTAGGCTAAATTTAAATTTGACCAGTAAATTAAATTGTTATTGGATTACTTACTTTTCAAGGAGATTATGTAAATAAGCAGGAGGGAATTCATGCCAATAGACCTATTATGCGACACAATAGAAATCATATAACCTATATATTAGTCTATAATGTAACCTTTTGTTTATTTAGCTGTTTTTTAAGGCGGTAAACCATTGCTGTCTACGTTGCCTTAAAAAAACAGAACATAAACTACTCATCGACACAAAACCAAAAACTTTGGAGATTTATATATAAATACCAAAATGTATATTTAAATATATATACCAAAAATTGAGAAGATTGTTTTGTGGTTCGGGGAATCCTTGTTTAGTTAGGAAGATATGGTATAAGAGAAGAGGCTCCTAATAGCGTCAGGGTCGGAAGACAACAAGAGTTGGTCAAGAGAGGAATATCACCCAAGATTAGTTGAAGAAATAAATTTTAAAATAAACTTCCACATAGGTTTCGTGTGTGGTTTCCCACATAGGTTTCGTGTGTGGTTTCCCACATAGTTTTGACATTTTTGATCAATTATAACTTTGGTTTCGATTTAAAAATTAAAAATCTCCCCTTGTCACGACCATTACATTCTAAAGTTCTAATTTTGAGGGAAACATCGTGATAATCAAGGTACATTCGTTACATTTGGATTATTATATCTCATTTTCTGAAAAATGTAATTAACAATTTTAATTAATTTGTAAAATATAGGCCTAAATTTTGAAAATAAACTAGCAGGAAAATGAAATATTAAAAGAAAAGTTTGTAAATACAGCTTTTCATAAACTCCAAACAGATAAATAACACATTGAATAGCGACCCTTTAAGATGAAATAAGAGAGAGGGGAAAGAATGTGTCACAGCTAAAGGGGGTTTTCCTTCCTTTCTCCCCTTTTATACTTCACCGAAAACCTTTTCTAACCAATGATAACTAGCGATAACATTTGTCCTCTTCTATTAACCGATAATGAATACAATAATCGACCAACAAAACGTGTTTCTTTATGACCGCAATAACGTCTAGGGCAACATTATATTTGCATAATTAAATTTTTGACATTTTATTAAACTGGTTTAATGGACATTCTTTTGCTTAGGTTAAATCTTTATTTATTAAAACATGTACGATATATTTTTAATTATCAAAGATGATTTGCAAAATGAACACACTGTTTTGTTTTTGTTATTTTAGAAAATCAGTTAAACAAAGCAACGGTATAAATTAGGTACTTCTTTTCGTGAGCTCATTTGACGGCTTTGACATTGGCAATACTATCGTCAGTTTCACAAAATGAGCTGTTACAGGCTCATGTAGAACCCAGATAAGAAGCAACTGTTTAAAACAGCCTCCATTTGAAATTTTACAGACATTTTTTCAATCTCATTTGAATAAAAATAAAATTTTGTACTAAATATTCTAATAAAAATTTTCACCAGAACTAGTTTTATGTTATTATATTTTATAAATTCGATGTAGATTTATTAAATAAGTTATACGGTACCTTGTACTAACAAGTGTAAAATTATTCTATTTTTAAATTTAAAAATCTTCCCCCATTTTAAAATTTGTCAACCAATTTGCAGTAGGGATAGATAGACTACGAACATTCTGTGTTCCGTCTCCTCTAACAATGTTCATGAACTTACTCTCGTCTAACACTTAACAACCCATATTTTAAAAACACTTGTTCGTAAAGAAACAATCATTCCAGTTTGTTCAACGACATGATGCCGAATGGTACGCTCCGGTCCGCTGCACTCTCTGTCTGTAGAGTCCTTCGCGTCACACCGCACCGCGTTGCGTCGCCCCACTTCGTTGCATATCACTTTACGGGTGCATAAGTTCTGCAAGAAACATGTTCTGAGAAATTTATAAAATTCATTGATCTTAAAATTTTACACACATTATTATTGGGGTTGTTAAACATCTCTTAAAAACAGTCCGTTTATGAGAGAATCAGCAGTCCGGTTTTAGAAAGTGATCATACTGGACGTAATTTCAATGTGCGCGCTTGTTTATATGTTTCTATGTGTAAAGATGTATTTTTTTAAATGTGTAAGTGTTTTAATATGTGACTAAAGATAATAACTATCCGTGATAAATACTTGAAAATGACTGAAAGCCAAAACGCCCGTCGTGATGAGCACGATAAATATAACTATTATATGGTGAGTTAGATACAAATTGTACATAAATAACAATATTCGGAATGGAGAAACAAAAAATAATAACACTTTACTGGCAACCCAACCTATCCCCATGCTCCAACTGCGTATATCATAATGGGCACAAATACACCATTGTATATTGTGCTCAATAACTCACGCCCTAGTTCCCAGTCTGTTCTTCGCAGTTTGAAGAACAAGTTCTTTGTTTTTTCAGCCATTTTGGTAACATGGATTCCAAACTGAGTCTATTGTCAAGGTACACTCCTAGGATCTTGATTCCCTTCACCATTTTTACATTCACTTAACACATTGTAATTATGTGTATTCTTTCCAGTCTGCCTTTTAGCATCATAGAGTCCGTTTTCTTACTATTAAATTGCAATTTGACAGTTCTTGCACAATTTTCCATCTTTTCTAAAACAGACTTTGTTTCATTCTCCAGTTTTGATCTGCTGTTTGCTCTTACAATAAGAAGTCCATCGTCTGTACTTTCGACGGACACATCTGCTGTCGAGGTATGATTGATCAAGGTAAACATAGCATGGAGGAAGTGGACATTGTACTAATTTCTACAATAGGCAATGTTTTAAGTATTAAATGTTTGCTGTTATCCAAGACGACAACGGTGGTATGGTTGTCCTTGTCTGCTAAGCTCTTTACGAATTTAAGTGTTGTGGAGTTTAAGTGTTGTGCGAAAGGAAACCTACTCCGGTCGGAATGTGCCTTTCTCTCTCTCTCTCTCTACTAACACTAAAATTTGTATTACTTCGGATTTAACAGTGTAACCTGATATTAGACAGTCTTTAAAGGAACAGATTGTATTGAGATTTGCTGCTAAGAAATAAAAGAAACTTCAAGTTACTGGTTCGGTCATAAGATTGAACAGTATTACACAACCACTTCATGAAAGTTTCATTGAACTTTACCATTGCAATTCAATGTTGATTTAATAAACGTATTTGTGACAAACTGTTTTATTTTAATTTAAAAAATCTCCCAAGCTCAATATTTATTTATATCCACCATAAAATATTGACGAGAATCAATAGTGAACAGACAACATTGTGTTTATCAATCTTCCTTATTGGTTAAAACACTAATCTCTAACTACTATGATAATAAATTAAATAAACTAACCAGCAACATGCTGATTTGATTATACTGACATTTCGAATTACAACAAGAAAATAAAAGCACAAAAGTAAGATAATAGCCTTAACACGTAATCTCAAATTAGACATTTTGTAAGAATCAGTTTGAGGTAGATAAGTAGATACTGAGTCATTGTTATTGTTAGTTTCTTAGACTACTGTTAAGGCTCTGAGGGAGCGAAATAAAATTTGTGAGTCGATAACAGCGAATCCTTAGTACAAGAGCTCGTTATGGGAGAAACACTGCTAATCGGCATCTCATCAGGTGATGTGTGCACATCGCCGTAATTCTAGCTTTCGTCGTCAGGATTCGCTTTCCACTAACCTCAAGATGATAGGTCAACAACGAAATTTTTCTTCGCTCTATGTTGATCAAATCCAAAACATCTTCCATAAAAGGCGAGAGCTTTAACCACTCCATCAACCGGGAGCTTCAGATAATCCGTATGTGTTATGCTCAATTCCATGCGTAAAATTAGTAAAAAACATTGTAAGTTCTTCATTCGTTAAGTTTTAAGACAGGCAGTGAACGTTATTTCTTTTAATAACTCCGATTATCCAGTATCACATAAATAATTAACGAAATGAAATTCAATTTACACTGGGGGGGGGGGGTAAATGTATCTTAGTATTTTTAGTTAAATCAATGTATGCAGTACATTCTTTCTTAAAAAACATTAATATGAATATTGAAATATGCAAAATAAAAGCAGTACAACGGTTTTTTCTGGATGGTAAATCCAACATGGCCGAGGTGGAGCAAAGTTTAAAAATGTAGAACTCCTTAATAAGATTGGATTTTAGCTGTGTACATTGCAAAATTAACATTCGATTAAAACAATTTGTTCCCTTGTAAAAAACGCTTACAAAAGCAAGTTTAACTTTGCTCATCCCCAGTCTGAAATTAATCAGAGGAATTACGTTTTGTATTTTCGTAACTTTTCTTTACTGTTAAAAAAACATAAAAAATATTGTATCAGACAACTACGTCTTTTAAAGAAATTTAGGTGATCATAGCCTTCAGAGGGGGGGGGGGTCATGTTTTAACCGAATTAAAATTGAATCTTTAACCGAACTAAGGTCTCCAATATTTTGATTTCCCCCTGTATTTGTAAAAGTGCAATGGAGTTTTGGACTGTATAATCACACTGTATCTATAGACACAGAGAGACGTATTAAAGAGATAAAGGGAGCGTGACAACAAATGTATAGAAAAGGGGATAAAGAGATAATGCCCTTGAGATTTACTCCATTCTACCCAACAATTCCTTAGGGGATCTGGTGTGGCTCTATTGCTGGAAAACCCTAAAGAATGACAACCCGTGCTGTTGTACCAATTTGTTTTCATAAGACAGTATGCTTTTGAAGCCTCCATTCAGGTTCAGGACTTTGAAATGAGCACAGTTCCGACTATTTGAAACATTTTGACTATAAATTATAAATACGCTTTTGCGTTTGTATAGGACTAATTAGCACTCTGAGAAAAATAATATTACTACACCTTTATTTAAATCGGTGAACAAATAAAACTTACAATTATTGCTATTTAATGAAGCCATGTTGAGTTAACAGTTAGTCATAAGAAGTTGAGAAACATCTCAATCAAACCAGCATCGCATAAAATTTGGTAATTCCAAATTGGCTTGAAAACGTTGACTGTTATTTTGGTTGAGTTTGACTCAATTCATTTGACCAATTCCGACGAGACGTTATTCATTGTAATGGATAGTGTGATTTTTGAGACACTTTTTTATGGTATTTTGAGTATTTTATCCGATACCCGTTGCAAACCCCCAACGTCACCCTTCGTTGTATCTTATTAACATATCTCGGTTCCTCCGGTATTGTATCACCTCCTCTAAATAAGGGATGCGTATCGAAGTTCTGATTCCACCACCCTTCTGTAGCTTGTCCTCGCCCCTCCAATAAGTCCACAGAGACATATAATCCTTTCAGCTTTTCAAGTCTCACATGTATTGCAAGCTTTTTATATTTGACAATCTAATCACTAAAATATTTATTTAGTAGCATCTTTAGAGTGAATCTTTAAGCCTTCAAGTCAAATGGCCAGTTGTTGACCAGCTCTCTCGGTGAGAAGAAAAGTCGTTTTGGTTTACTCCGGTGCCGGTTGTAACTCCGTTCTTTCCATGATCGTACTTATGTGTAACAATGACCACTTTAATAGTGTTTCAAGCCCTTTCCGGTATCTGGACGTCACAATGACAGCCAGATCATCCGCGTTTGCAATTGTCTCTACTCCAGGGGTTTTCCACGTATATAGGGGTAGTATTTAATCATAGTACATACTCCACAGATAAGGTCCTAGAACTGACCCCTGCAAGACACCATACTCTCATTTTTAACGCGCAAAATCACTCCACAGGTGGCAGCTCGTATTTTTTATTTATTTTTCTTGTTAAAATCTATCGGCCATTATCGCCTCATAAAAAATAGTATAAAATAAAGACCCCCAGCCTTCAAATACTCTAACGTCAAGGACGGAATAGAACATGAAATCAGGGGTTCTAACCCAAAACTACATGCAGAAAGGTGTAAGTCCAGCTAGGGCCCCACGGGATTGCCACGTCCTTACTTTATATAGGTGAGTTCCTCGGTGTTTGAGAGAGAGAAATTAACTTTTTTTTTGTCTTGTGTGTGATTTAGTGATGAAGCGAAATTTGTTTGATTCAGTATTGAGTGTAGACATAATAGCCAATACAGGTCTGATTAAAACCATCATTGGTTCATAGATACTCTGTATTTTCAAAAATAGATATTTTACAGTTGATCAAGAGAGACCTGATAGGAAAGATGACAGAGAGGGTTGTAACTGAAGGACAACATAAAAAAATGTAGATCCAGCTAGGATTCGGGATTGCTACGCCCGTACTCTTTATGAGTGAGACCCAACTTAAATTATACAATGAACAAATTTATTAAATCTTGTATAACATAACCTAAAATTATTGGCACTAAAATATAGTTAATCAGATGTATTTTAATGGTAGACTATATTTACCTAAAAGTCTTAAATTAATCCTATCAGTCGTAAAACATTTTTACTACTTAACTCAAATTAAAAAGATGTTTTCAAATTGTAATTAATTCAGACAAACGTTAACACCGTAAATATCCTTTAATGATTAAAATTACATCTAACCTATTTGTACATTTAAACATTTAATTATTTGATAACCGAAATAGAACTTTTTTTTATTTACAAAACAAAAACCTTTGAATACGGCTATTGTTCAATTTTGTTTTTGCGATATTTTAACAAAAGGCAAGAGAAAGGGCAAAATGAAATCAGTGTAAGGGGAAACACTACATTGAAGTGGAACAAGGTCAGTGGCCAGGAGTGGACAATGGAAGCGCCACAAATCGCTAGTTGTGCTTGTTATTATACCATTACTCAAGTTGTCCTTCTGGCTAGACATCGCGGAAACTATTTGCACATGTGGACATCTATACCATTAGTCTTCATTGTTGTAAGCCTACAGGAGTATTCATCTTTCAAGGTGGGAGGACAATGAAGAAGATAAAACGCGAAACCAATCCAATGAAAACATTTTAAATGATTTGTTAGTAGGATAAACGGCTTGATTCGGCGCTCTTTATCATATAACGGCAGTTGTTTAAAATTTAATGTTGTTATAAAACTAATTATTCTAGGAATTCTCGTATTAAAGTCGTTATAATTAATACGTACTGTTATTAATAATGTAATTTTCATTTTTACTCATAGTAACCTAAATAATGATTAATTTATTATAATTATATATTTCAGTAGTAATATTAATAATCATGTTTATTTTAAAGACTTCATAAAACACATACATATACAATTTTACAGAAATACGGCCAGGTTTATTGTTCTTAAATTATATTAACTTAAAATTAAAAACCAAACATTTCATTATAACATTAAGTATCATATTCCTTTTCTTAAAACAAATATGCTGTATAACTTAAAAGAAGAAAATAAATATCGAGATGTTTTAAAATAAAAATAAAACTTGAACACACTTTTTCACAAATAATACGTTTATTAACTCAAACGCGTTTCAACAACAATGTTGTCATTTTCAGTAACTTATAGTTTGATTATAAGCTCATGTATCACTGAAAATGGTGTCATTGTTGTTGAAACTCTTTGGCGTTAATAAACGTATTATTTGTGAGAAATTGTCTTCTTGTTTTAAACAAAAATAAAGTAGTACGCGGAAAATTAAAACATAATTATTTTACATTCTTAAACCATCGAAATGGAATAAAGTAAAAATCTTGAAATGATGTTTGATCATTTTTTTAATAATTTTAAATTAATTTCAACAAATTGAGTCATTTATCGATTAATTGAAATTTATTTTAAATTGAAGTAATATTATTTATTTTTTTTAGTTATGTCAAAGGAAGAAACTGAAATGAACTTTAAAGATCCATACTACCCTACTCATAAGGATAAAACAACAGAATGGTATATTCGTCTATTACAGTGTCTAAAAAACATTTAGAATCTTACCTCTGGCAACCTAACTTTAATTAGCAAAAATTAGAAACGATAATTGGCTGTATTTAACTAATCCAACTCAAAGTAGCGTTATCTGTTCCATTTATATACAAAAATCTTTAATTAATACTGAAAACTTAAAACTTGTGTTTTCTATAAATGATAAATTAAAAAAATTGTTTCATCAGTTTAGCTATAGATTTCAATAAGAAAGTTGTAAGATTGTAAACGTCCATATGGATATGTTACGTACTTGTACTGCTTACCCTCACGAAGTAAAATTCATGGTTGCTAAAGGTTCCTTTAAATTTAATAGAAATACATTTAAAACTAATACCGAAAGAATTATAAAGAGAAAACTGTAATTCTAAAACTGTTAAAAATTTATTAACTTATATAAATCTGTATAGTATTTGAGGAGAACTGCAAAAACATACATTATTGATCTAATTTTGTTTGGGAGTATGAAGATCTCAGATTTGTAGACATCCACGCACAGAGTATTATTGCGCATGTTCCAGGTTTTCAGAATAGTGTCCCTTCAGTTGTTCCGTAGACACAGTAGAGCACACGTCAGTTGAATTTTAACCTAAAATCGTTGTCAGAAAGATTTGTGGAAATTTGTACACTTATTACTATAAAGAGGCAGGTGGAAGGACTCCAACGGGAATATCCATTATGTGGGTTTAGTTTTCTTTCTTTATTGTTTATAAGGGAAAAACCTTCGCTCATCCTCATCTTAAAATAAAAGATAGAAAAGAGGTTATAAAAATAGAGATATCTAGCCTTCGAACACTCTAACAGCGTCATCAAAAAATAGAAGCGATCAAAATTTTAAAACGAATGCTTTACCGAATGTGTTGAATCGTTTGTGTTGAAAACTAAATGTCTGGACATCCCCCGAGTTTTTCGATCGATTTGGCGGATTCTAAATAGGTCAGAAATGGAAAGTTATCCAGTCTTTCCTCTTTTTCAGACATTAAAGATTGTTTGTCGACAAACTTTGAAAAGTTTTGAATGAAGTTTTTTGTTTTGCAAATTTAAAATTTGTCTTCAATTATTTGAATGACAAAATATTTGCAAGTATTGGTAGGTTTATGTGAACTCATGTCTATTACACTTTATCTTTTCTATCATAAATTGATTGTAGATTAATCTAAATTAACTGTTGACTTTTAAACAAAATACATTCTGAGATTTACCAGTTGTCTGTAGTGAAATTAATTTGTTTCTTGGAATAGCTTCAATATATAAATTACGACTATTAAAAAATAAAGATCATATTTTTTTTCGTATATCTGGTCATACACATTAATGGTTATAATTTATACTAATATTAAATATTAATCATTCCCTCAGAGGCTTACTGTGCTTGGCAATCCCGATATACCCAGCTGGATCTACACATTTTCATTTTGTCTTAGGTTAGAGACCTCTCTTTAATACAAGAGACGTGGGGCGCAGCCAGTAAATAATACAAGTAGACAATCCGGATGAATACACAGCTAATTTCAGTGAATCGGAAATGAGATTCACTGTAATTTAATTTATTTACTCCTCCTTAACTATCATAGATTGCCTGCGCCCCACGTTTTTCTCTCCAAGTATTCCAAATATATCCATAGCCAATAACAATCCTCCCTCAAAATTGTAGAAGGGTGAGTATATTATACTTTTTAGTCCGTTTTAAAAACGTGGTATGTTAAAATAAAATGTTATTTGACTTATTATTTTTATATTTTAGTTCTTTCTTGTTCTTTACTTATAAGATATGTATTATTATGTATATTATAAGGAGCAATTCATATCTGATAACAAATGTCAAGGAACCAATAACGACTTCGTTATACTTATGATTGCAAATATTTTATTCTAATGCTAAATTCAGAAAGTGTAATATTTCACAAAGTTCATAAACCAACATTTCGTATTTGCGAGTTTCTGTTTTGAATGTCTTAGTCCACCCCCCCCCCCCTATATAATTTGTTACTATATTACTTTTCACGTAGTAATAGAAAAGTTATATTATGGGTGAAAAACCTGTATCGAAATTAATATTCGTTTTGACCTCCTTAAAGTCCTGAAAGTGGTTTATTATATTGTGTCTGTCTGTTTGTCTTCTGTTCAGTGCTCTACAGCCCAAACGAGTGGACAGATTTTAATGAAATTTGTAATGTGGGCATATTTCGGGGCTCTCGTAACTATTTTTATTCACAATTATATCGATAACTCAATATTAAGAATTACCTGTCATAAGGTAAAAACCAAAGATTTTCGATTTTCTCAAAATCGGATATATCGATTTCGATCAAATTTGTCAGTACCCAAACAAAACGTTGGTCACCACCCTTCAAAATTGGCGGTTCGTTTGTTTACGGTAGTAATGAAAAAAATCGACCACGGAGCTGTTATATAAGACGTAATTTCTCAAAATCAGCTCTACCGATTTCATTCACGTTTTTATGAAATGTGAAGATTCACGACCCAAACCAGTGAAATGCAAATAATAAAAAACGAAAAAATTTTTCAAAGACTAATTTGGTTTGATTAGTTGTGTAAGAAAGTTTGTTCATCTTTTGTGCACCTTTTATTTTTATTTGTAGTAAAATATCATGTTTCCAGACTCTTGGTTTATCAACAAGAACTAATTAAATGTTAAAGGGTTAGATGGTTTTCAAGACCAGGTATTATAGTGGTTGTGGTTTCCTTGAACATAGCTCACCCGTTAAAGCGACATACTCAGGTCTCAGATCGCCCACTTTGTGGTTTTACACTTTATACCATCACTATGGGGGAAGGGCCTTGTCTTGGTTTGAATCGTAAATAACCTGTAAATGACAAGCGTGGATTTATTGATTGCATATATCTTTTTAATGATTTGTATTAAAAGTATTTATACTCAAATAAAGTAACTTAATAGTGGTGTTTGAAAAAACTCAACAACTTGTAGGGAGCCATCATGGTATTTACCCAACCCAATTAAATAAGGAGATCCTCTAAATCTAAAGCCCAAAAGTTATTCTATTGGGTCTTGTAGCCCAATACTGTTACTATTGGTCCTAACGTGCTTTGAAGACGTGTATATAGGCCTATTAAAAAGTATCCACTGTCTTCGATTGTGTCATTGTGTCAGTCTTACCTAAATAAACTATATTTAGAAATATAAAGATAAAATTTAATGTAATAATACCCCGATTAAACTTATTAAAATTTATATTTATGTATTTAATGAACTAAAGAACTAAATGCTAAACTACCATGATAAAATTTAATATATTAATTACCCCAATTATAAGTACATAAAACTTATTAAAATTTATATTTATGTTTTAATGAACTAAAGTACTGTGATAAAATTTAATATATTAATTACCCCAATTATTAGTAGGCCCTACGTGATGGCGTTGTCAAACCATTTACCAAATGTCTTGAAAATTAATGACTATTTATGAAAAATATCTTGAACTATGTTTATTATGTATTTATACCACTTAATAATGTTTTTGTTTCACGTATATAGGCCAGTGGCTACTCTAACACAGGTTCGCTTCTGGAAACTTCTAATTACATTAGAGAATTGTTATTATGGGACTTATTATTTGTTACAAGTTGTATTTGGCGTGGGGGTTGGCGATCACATCACCCGGTAGATAATCCACCGTAATCAGCCTATCGGGCTCTTTGCATGAATCCACTGATAAAGCTTCTAGCCAAGAATGTATAAATAAAGAGCTGGATACGATGCAAAGGGAGAGGTTCTATCTATTTCGGAAGTAGAGGACGAACTTCTGAAAAATTCAGGAACACCAGGCTTCACTGATTCACTCGACATGCTATGCTAGGCAACTTAGCGGAATAAAGATGAAGAGAAATAATCTCACTACTGCTCAACGAAATGAGGGCGTCAAAGCCAAACTCCGAGAGAGTGGTGAGCAATGGGACCCTAACAAGTGGCGAAGGGACAGAAGAGCAAGTCAGAGTCGAGAATCACTTTAGGCACAAATTGGGGTTCCGAGGCTGGGATGGGTGTGATTTAGCGCTTTAGATAACCTTTCATTTAGTCATACGATGATAACACCGAAATTAAACAAACAAAAAACCAGTTCTAACGATTAAATTTGAATTGTAGCTTAAAGAAAAGAAACTTATTATCTCAATCGGAAAAGACAGATTCAAATTTTATAGAAATAAGCAGCCTCGTATGAAGTTACGTCGTTAAATTTAAACTGGTTCTGCAGATTTTGATAAACTTTTTGTATTATTAAATTTAATTACCCAACTACGCTTATACAAAATTATTTTCGAACATAACTTGCAACAAATCATTAATAAACTACACGATCTAATTATGTTTTAACTAATCCTATTCAGTGTTTAAAACCCTTTGCATCCCGACGTCCTTTTTTACGGACGTCACGTGTATGTGCGTAAAATCCCAACGTCAGTAAAAAAGGACGTTTAGAAAAAAAATCATATAAAATACAAATCATTAGTGAATCTATGTTTATTATATATCAATGGAATCGGAAAGAGCTGTTCTATTTACCTCTATGATATTTACTTAAGTTATAAATTACCTCTATGTTCACTACGACGAAGATTTTTGTGATAGACGTGGCTGTGCTTTTGTCATCTGTCAGATGTAAATAACTTTACTTGTGCTTGGTGTACGTTGTTGTTTTGAAACTTTTTAGTTTGTTTAGTTATTTTTATTGTGATTGTGATAATGATATTTCTTGTATAAAGATATTTTTTTTGTGTGTCATTTTCAAGAATAAAGTGAAAATTTCTGGAAATTTTTTTGGTAAGTAACAATTTTAAAAATTTCATATCTAACATGCATTTACACTTATTTTAAAAATATACTACCTTATAGACCATTTCATTCCACACAAAATAAAAAAAAAATCATCAAAATTGATCAGTAAATAAATTTAATACAATTTTTTTTGCGAAACACTGAAAATTTGCTAAATTGAGCCCGGGATTCTATGCACATACATAGCAGATAATGGTTGGGATTTTTGGAACATATTGAAAATTAAATGTCGGGATGCAAAGGGTTTTAAGAGGTTTAAATTTTGTCTGATAATAGCAGAGAATACACAAGACCTATATTACAGAACACCTATATGTGTACAGGTCTAAAAATTAGTTTTTACTCCGGACCTGAAAACGGCTGTAAAAGCAAACAACTTTTTTGAATGATCACATAACTTTCTTTATACTATGTATGGCATATGTGAGAAAAAACAAATTTAAAGATATGAATATGAGGGAAACAGTACTTTACTAAAGCACAGAGAGTAGATAAAACAGTCAACATTTTTTATGATTTTCTGATTTTTACGGATTATAAATTGGAGTTTTCTTCAAAATTTGTCGCTGCAGAAATGTGTCTAAAATTAAAAGAAAAAACCCTAAATTTTATGGTTCTTTCTTTCTTTTTTATAAGGCGATGATGACCGAGGAATTTTCGATTTTAAGCAACAAGGTAAAGAAAATTAAAAATAACCTTGCGAGAAGTAAAATCTTTTGCTAGGTACTGCAGTACCTTACAACCTTACAACGTTTATATTTCTATGGTAATCTCCACTCTTAAGGTATAACTATTAACTCCACCAGTACAATTTATGTATTGCAAACATTGATAATATACACAAAAACAAAAATATTCAACATGAATGGAAGAGGTTTTCTTTTAGTGTTTTCTACAAATTCGATCGTTTGCTGTAATGACTTAGGAATTACTATATAACAGTATAACAACATACACAGAATAAGCTATTATATGCTTATATAGGATTTACATTTGAGGAAACTATCTAAAACCGTCACAATTTAAAACAATTTGCGAACATTATTTCAAATCATAGCCTATTAAAGGATTTGTAAAACCTAGCTTTCATTCTGGTTGAAAGTTATATGATAAAGTTGTATAGATGGATAATATTATTAATATGGTTTAATTGAATATTTTATATCATTTTTGTGTATAAAAACTAATACACGACGTTTCGAGAGTATAAATCAACTCTCGTTATCAAGTGATAAACCTAGAGCATAAAAAAGTGATAATTAGCTTGTCTTCGGTTCCTTTCATAGGTTATAGTTTTAGTTTCCATTATGGTCTTAGTCTATGGTGGTCTTTTTTAATTTGTTTTATACTCTAGATTCATCAATTGATAACTGCAATTGATTATTATTCCTGAAACGTCGTGTATTAGTTATGAGTTGCTTTATTAGGTTATAGTTATAGTTTTAGTTTCCAACATGGCCCAAGGCTACTAGGCTATGTTGGTGTTTTTCACTTTTTGTATACTCTAGATTTATCAATTGATAACGGCAGTTGATTATTATTCTTGAAACGTCGTGTATTAGTTTTTATTATATACACATACACGAATGGCAAATGTCCGATTAAACTATATTAATAATACTAGTTTAATTGTTTAATTTTACTGAAATACACTAAAATTCAGGACAATTTGTTGACTTTAGGCCTATATAATTTTGAGGTTATGTTTGAAACCATTTTGATTTTTAGTTCTAACTCTGTTATATTCCAAAGTTCGGGCATCATTGGATAGAAATTTAAAAGCTGCATAAAATTAGCTATTGTATAACATTACAGGCCATGATAAAAGTTAGTCTATCATCGAAATATGATTTTTGTTTTTAAATTTATAAATTTTAAATGGCCGCCATTTTATAATTTATCTAGTTAATGACTATAAGAACCCTAATATTAAATTTGATCAATGTCAAACGCACGTTGCAGCCTTTAGATTGTTTATTTCCCTCCCCTACTTATAGTAATTCAAAAATGATGCCATATTGCTTCTGTGATGTAGGATCGGTGGATATGTTCACCTTCTCGGATGTCAGTGTATTCCTATATTAGTAACTAGCTAGTTTATCATCGTGCTCGTGCACACATAAACACACGCAACCACAGAGACTATTTTTTTTGTACATCTTTAGTTCAAATGTTGTAATGCAGTTAGTTCACTTTCATAGAGGTGGTGTGAATATCACATTGTTCATATCTTTACAAATTGTAGGATCTGAAAGCATTGCTTCTAAAATCTCCCCTAAATGGATATTACACCCCTAAACACCCTCAGTGCCTGAGGCTAAGTGGCGCTTGTATGTAATTACAGCAATATCATTGTAAGGGTGCTTTACAATGTTTGTCAAATTGATTTGCCTGGTCTTTGAGCCCTTAAGCTCATTTGTTTTTCTGTTTCACACACAGTCAGCCGCACAAAAGGAATTTCATTCCACGATAGGAAACCTATGTAAAGCTGTCGTACAGGTTTTATAAATGCCAACTTCTGCTGTAAAAGGTTAACTCTATTTGCAGGCCAAGGTCGCAGCTTCAAAATGTAATGAAATACTGGATTTGTAAAGTAAAAAGTTTAATGGAGGCTCAAATTACCGAGTGTAAATAACTATAAATAAAAGCTTAAACTGGAATAATGAAAAGGCAAAACATTAAAAATAAATGTACGTCATGCTAAAGGAAGAGGGAGGTTTGTTTGTGACAGGTTAGCGATTTGTTTAATTACAAATAACCCCTTCCGAGAAGACTGGTTGTGCAGGCAGTAGGACAGTTTGTACTTCCAATATTTTTGGCCTCGAACTATCCAAAAACTTGATCGATAAAGAAATTATCTTTATGTTTACTGTTAGTACTAACATTACCGATGAAATATTTTTTATTAAATTGTTGTTACATGAAATACCTAAAGCAGTTCTTTTTAAATTTGTTTTTAGCAATAATGATCCAATGACCAGATTTTCATGTAATTTCCACATTGTTTACGTTATATTTCAGGCAGAATATTAGTACAGAATAGACAGACAACTTCAAAACATCAGAAAATATTATATAGTCTAGATAAAATTATTAAATTTGGTAATGTTTCACATGATATTCATGAAAACTGAGATTTCAACACTTCTAATGAAAGGCAACCTCATGTAAACAATACAAGCGTAACAAAACTACTTCAATAAAACAAGTTAGACGCCAGACTGAAATTTTTGTATTAATTTATATATCCATGAAAATTCGCACAGTTTAAACTATTTTAAAACATGAAAAATAGTTAATTTTAACAAATTGAAGAATACATTATTATGGATCTAAATTTTATTCTTAGACAGTTCGTAAGTTAGAAGCCAGACTGAGATATTTTTTATTGATGTATATTGTATACTCATATAAATTTGAGGAGTTTATATTATGTTACAATCAATTTTAAAACTTAAAAACGCTTAATTTAATTTTAACATATTGAAGAATACAGGTCTAAGGTTCAAATTTTCATTGTAAGTTCTCAAAATTAATGGAGAATTTGTTATAAACGTTCATAGCAATGTGAATAAATAATTTCATGAAAGCTGATTTATTTCACAAGTGTCACACAAGACGGAGTTATTTTTATTAAAGTATATATAAATATACATTTGTGGAGTTTAAAAATTATAACAACCAATAATAAAACTTAAAAATGAGTTAATTTTAACAAATCGAAGTAGGCTATACATTTCTACTATATAAATTTTAGTCTGACGTTTGTAAACTGCACAACAAAATTGTATAAATCCTGATTCACTCATACTTCATAAGTTAGAAGCCAAATTGAGATATATTTATTGAAGTATATTATATATCCATACGAATTTGTGGATTTATATTATATAACAATCAATTTTAAACTTTCCTACAAAGAGGTAATTTTAACAAATCGAAGAACATTTCCACTTTTCAAATTTTACTCTCTATGTAAACAGCACAACAAATTGTATAAATGCTGATTCAGTTCATAAGTTAGAAGTCAAATTGAGATATTTTTATTGAACTATGTTATATCCATAAAGGTTTGTGAAGTTTATATTACATAACAACAAATTTTAAAACTCAAAAAGAGCTAATTTTAACAAATCGAAGAATACATTTCTACGGTTCAAATTTTACTCTGACGCTTGTAAAGAGCACAACAAATTGTATAAATGCTGATTCAGTTCATAAATTAGAAGTCAAATTGAGATATTTTTATTGGAGTAGGCCTATATTATACATATTGAAATTTATATTATATTATATAACAATCTATTTTAAATTTTAAAAAGAGTTAATCTTAACAAATGAAAGAATGCAGTTCTACGTTTCAAATTTTAACTTTGACGCTTGCAAACAGCATAACAATATTAGACTACATAAAAACTGATTTAGTTCACAAGTTACACGCCAGACTTCGATATTTTTATTAAAATATAGCCTACTATGCATAATAATATGTGGAATATAAACTATATAACTAGTACTGTATTTCAAAAGTTAAAAAACATTAAATTTAACAACAAATCAAAGAATACATATTTATTCAATAATGGGTTTTTATTTTATTTTTAATTACATAAAATTAACTATAATAAGACAAAGATGTGTAATAAATCATATTTTTGATCCATTTCAATCAACTCTTGAACAAACAAAAATTGTAAACGAATTGTCAATCAGAAACTTACAACCTATGAGATTTACATATGAAAAATAGTTGCACAATTTAAGTGTAATGGAAACAGATCAAATTATACTAATTTTAGATTTGATTCAGACTCAAAGGAGCTAATATCCTCAGCAAAAAAAAAAGACCACCGAACTGAGTGTTGTATACGGCTCATTTGTATGATCCACATACATAAATTTACCGCCAATAATGAATCCAAATGACTTTTTTATTACCATTGCCCCCTTTATTCTACTCCCAGTAACCATTGGCTGACCCAGCACTATGTTAGAGTCTTCATTGATTTACCTTTAAAATTATTTTCATAGAAGTATTGGCAAGGGTGTTCATTAAGTTAAATTTGCTTTGATTAGCCTTTGTTCTTTTAAACCTAATCATGTCATCAGCACAGTAATTATAATTAGAGACATATTATAATGTTTGTATATTATTAACTCAATATCAATATTTTAACTATTTGAATAGTCACTACATTGTACTAAAACAATCCAAAATCAGGTTTTCATAGCTTTAGTAATGTTTTAATACGCCTTAAAATTCAATATTGCTTTGTATTAACTGGTAATTACATAGATTCGACAATAAAAAACAAGAATTGTTGTTTTTAAATAATAGTACTGTAATTATTATAATACATTATTTAATTATTTTACTCTAAACTATCAAGATTTATTTACTTTTAAAAACACAAGATCTCTTTCGACCGATTTTATTAATCAAATAGTCATCTCAATGACATCGCCTTGTATGATTATCATATATCAACTTTAAACATTAGTAATTGATGACGTAGTGAAGACCAAACCAATCATGATGAAAGTCAACTTACTAATCGCACAACGAAGAAACCTTAGCAAGAGGAAGTGCATCTGTAAAAATAAGTAATTACGACGCTAAATGAAGGACGCCAGCTTGGGGAGGGGAGATTTTATTCCAAGACATTTAATTACGCAGCCCTATCAATGCTCCAAGGAACAGCGGCACCAGAGTAGTGAGTTAAATCGTTTTGAAGCCAAAACATTTACTCTTAGCGAGTGCATATAATGGGAATAGTTAAGTAGTTCCATTTAGATATCACAAAACAAAATGTCTGTCAAGTAAAACCACACGAATGTTGTTAATATCTGTTACCATTAAAAATTGAAACCCTTTTGCGTAATTTGTATAAAAATAGTAATTTTAATGTTATTAATCACAATTAATTACAAGAATATATTATAAATGAATCCTTTTTATGAAAGCTGTCGCTTGTTTATCCATGTGTTGGGATAATTTGCGGTTGTTACGTATGAGGATGAAGATTAGAATCTTTTGGACTTAGATACGCTCTTGGACCTTTTCTAGTGCCTCATTTTGTTTTTTGTACTTATGTTGGGGTTATAATGTGCGTATGTTTCCAGTGTTGATCATTTTAAGTAAAGAGTTGTGTTTAGTATTTGTATGAATTCGTTCTTGGAGCGCCCAATTGGTTTAGTGGTTACAGTTTTTTAAATTAATAGCAAAATACCTCGCTGTGATTATCCCCTAATGGAAACAGAAAATAGAGCATAAATTTAAGAGTCCTACCTCTTGAATACTCTAATAGTGTCAAGGTCTGAATGGAATTGAACAATAGCTGGTCAAGAAAGACCACCCCAAAATTAGATGAAGAAATTTGTATGAATCTGTTCTTAAATTAACCATTTATTTTGTCTTCTTGTAGAAATATCAAACACTAAATAAAGGCAACAAACAATTAATTATCCTAACAAACACTTTATTAAAAACGTTGTGACTAAGTCGCCATCTTCAGTTGTTATTCGTACCTTTGTGACACTGAACTAGAAGAAGCAAGGCTGATAACAGCAGTGAATCAATTTATCTTTCTATGTTTATAAATTTACTATTCCTTTTCAAACATACCAGTTATTAACGACATACTTTTGTTGTCTGTGAAGTTGTAATCTTGTTCTACTATAAGTGAGTATATGTTGGATTTATAAATAAAAGTTTGTTTAATTTTAATTTTTGTCTTTGTTTGAATGTGAAAAAACCTTATAAAGAGAGGAAGGAAATAACATAAAATAAAGACGACCAGCCCTTGAATATCCCAATAACGTCAGAGTCGTTAGTCTGATAGGAAAGATGAAAGAGAGAGATCTAACCCTACAAGAAAATAGTGCAGATCCAGATAGGGTCCCTTAGGATTACCACGCCAGTACTAACTCTAAGTTAGCCTTTGAAATGTGTTCGTTGTAAAATGCGAATTAGACTAAACTTTTCTGTAGCATTCCTACTTACCTCACATTGTTCTGTTTAATCTTAGTTTGTACTCCGATCAAGTTATGTGGATCATGAATATCAGTAACTTTTAAACCAGTGTTTCTCAAGGTTTTTCAGTTTACGGCACGACTTTTCACGGCGACCAAAGCTAGAACGCAGCGCCACCGTATCCATTTATTTTTCTTCACCATAGTTGTATTTTCTTTTTTGAAATTTTTCACTAATTTTAAAATATGCCTGTTATTCAATACAATGTAAGCGTGCACTCCAGTGCTGAAATCTGTAAAGCCAAAATATAATCTAAAATCACGTGGGCTTAGTGTCATTTCAGTGAAGATATTGATATATTTTGCGTCGTTAAGTCACCCAAGGCGCTTGAGAGTTAAAACGGTTAGGTCAGTTGTTATCATATTTGAAAGATGTTTATATTTGTGTTGTAAAAGAGTATGATAAAATTAGTCTGGTACTTATTTCAAGAATTTCGGTTGTCTGTTATATTCTGAATTTTTATTTTTATTTATCTCTGTATTTTTTTCTGCTATGTATATCTATTATTCTATTTAGATGTTTGATAACGATATTTCTTTTTTTTTTGTGTGGTCGATACAACATATTTTAAGTTGTGTTAAAGAAGGTATTTGATGATGAGAATGGATGGTTTAATTAGTTTTGTATTGTTTTGCTAGTTTTGTTGGTTAGGTATTTTCTTTGCTATTTGGTTTAAGTTGATTTTTTTCAAGTGTCCATAAAAGATCAACCATTTCCTTCTCGTTATCTTTTCTATATTTTTGTAATTGTTGCTTCTAGTCCTAATTTATTTTATTATATTATAGGGGTTTTTTTTAACGAAGTCTTTAAAAATACAATAAAGCCGCTATCATAAAAATCTTGTTGTCATAAAAAATGAACATTTCCCATTAATAATGGAAATATAAATGTTTTTTTATTTATAAATAAGCGTGGTTAGTACTGTATAATACAAGTTAACCTTCAGAACGAAGGATATTATAATAATGATCTTTATTTTTGGAGGCTAAGTTAGGACCATTAGGTCCTCATTTCCACATAACCTCTAAGAACATATTATAAAATACATCAAAATGAATAATACAATATAAATTAATAAACAAATAGGAAACTATAAAATATTACTTCTAAAATATATTACAAAATACATTAAAATTAATAGTGAAATTAAATAATTAATAAACAAGTATGAAACCATAAAATAATAATTAGGCTACTTCTAAAAACATAATATACTAAACTTGAAAAACTAAAAATAAACCCATTTATCTTAAAAGTAAAATATAACTAAAAGTAAATTGTGCTATAGAAATTTAGTGTGTTATAAGTTGAAAAACATAAGGAATATTAATAAAAAAACTGTTTAAAAGGGCACATTTTGTCACTGTCATTTCGATTTTCCTAAAATTCAATAGTTTTTAATAGTGTTCTATATGAACACGTTATAGTTTCTTACACAAAATTTTATATTCCATCTAAATTTTGTGGCCCTTATCATTCTTACATATAGACGACAATAACAACAACTAAGACGGATGGACAACGGTAGTCTATGTCTAATACTCCAGTTTATGAGATCATGAAATGTGAAGATCAGTCAAAAATCAGATGTCAATTTTTTTACCTAACCCTATACTAGTATTATGAGTAAGTAAAATGAACCTTGTTAAATGTTCATCTTCATTGATGAAAGAATGTGGATTGAGAAAATAGCTCTAATATTTTCAACAGGTGAAAGAAGATGGGCAGCATGCAATGCAGGCTAATAATAGCTTTATGTAAGCAAGTTTAGAAATAAGACCAGCAATACTTTGAAACTTGTGTTCGCCAATTCTTTGAAGATTCCAAATTAGTTTTTAGCCAAACATAATTTTCTTAGGCGATTATCTTCTTGGTCTACTAATTTTAAATTATACGGGTTACCGAATAAAAATGTGTTGAGGGAGTCAATTTTGTTTTTGTTTTAATAAGAACAGAAGGAATAGTACATATTTTAAATCCAATTTAATTTTTTTAAGAGGCTAATAATGGATTGTAATTTTTTGTGAGGTTTATAAATAGCATTTTTATTACACTTATTTAAAATATAGACCTACGTGAAATAATTAGACTTCTGTCTAAATGACATATTTTTAGGTTTTTATTTAACAACTTTTGCTTTATTTGCGAGACCAGAACTTGATTATAATTTTTAACATTTACTTATGATAAGTAGGTGAACTGTTGAATATTAATGGTTTGATTTTGTTAAATATTAACTTCATTAATCAATAAAAAGAATTTTAATATTGATATAAAGCCTTTCAAAGTAGGCTACTTATCTGTGACGATACGAAATACCACAGTTCTAAAATTATAAATAAAAGGAAAAACCTCATTTCACACAATAATAAAATTGTAAATAATCATATTTCATACATTATGATGCATTGATATAAAATCTTTTCATATCATGCATTGTAATCATGATTCGTAAAAGCGAACTTGATTGTACAACAACAATTTGAAAATATAATATATAAACAGAGTGTAGGGTAGATTTAGTTTGGGGCTTAACCAATATTTAGAGAAAGCTTAAAATTAAAACTTCACTTTTGGTATACGCTTGTTAGTACATCTTCATCATCTTATACTTTTGGAATACGCTTATATGTTTGTTGTACGCTTCTACATCTTATACTTTTGGAATACACTTATATGTTTGTTGTACGCTTCTACATCTTATACTTTTGGAATACGCTTATATGTTTGTTGTACGCTTCTACATTTTATACTTTTGGAATTTGGCGGCCATCTTAAAATCTCCATCGTGTAACTAACTTTAAAAATGTAGTAGGAAGAGACTTTGACACATTGTTTTTTTGTTACCTTTTGATTTTAAAACCATTGCTTCAATCAGCGTTCCTAAGTTATGGACTATTGATCGCGTTGGATTAAGGAACACACTTGAATATATTTTCAACTACTGCAGCATAATACAATTTCGGGAACAACTAACAAAGTGTTATTGTTTTTGTATATAGGCTACTTATTGTATATTCTCATGTTTTAATCTACTTACCAAGTACATGAAGTAAGTTTGGTAATGTGATAAAATATTGACGCTTCATTGCCCTAAAAGTAAATGTCCGTCGTAGATGTAGTCTCTACGTAGTTGCTACAAAAATTAAGATAGGAACATGAAATATGGTATAAGCGACTATATAACCCTATTGACATTCATAAAATTAGAGTTGATAATTTGAAAATGGCGGCCATTTTAAACAATGTTTTTATTATTTTTTTGTTTTAATGTTGTGTGTTATTCAACTTATAACAAATTATATTAAAATTTGCAGATGTCTCTTCAGTAGGTGGGTACGGAAGACCAGGTAACCTGGAGTGTACCGTCAAGTCCCAGGCGGAACATAAAGGGACACCGAAACCGTAGTGCTCGCGAATGATGGACTGTTTACAATCACGGGCCCGCGATCATTCTGGGCTTCGGGGCGACGCTGAGAAATCAGTTATAGCTTAAAATGGTACCACGGGGCATGGGAGCCCTGACGGAGTTTCACTCCGTCACCCATGCAGATGAGGCTGGACTCGTGGGGGTAGTGGTGCTGCTAATAGTAGATATTCTCCTCCCTCCTTCTTTTTTTGTTGGGTGTCGGTGTTGTGCCAAAAGTCTCTACACACATCGGCACTCCTAGTTATAGTAACTAGTTCTCTTGAAACTCTTAAAGTACACGTCTCTTCAGTAGGAGGCGGAACATGAAGGGACACCGAAACCGTAGTGCTCGTTAATTGGTGGACTGCTTACGATCACGGGCCCGTGACCATTCTGGGCTTCGGGGGGGGGGGAAGCTGAGAAATCAGTTGTAGCTGAAAATGGTACCACGGGGCACGGAGCTTCACTTCGTCACCCATGCAGATGAGGTTGGACTCATGGGGGTAGTGGTGCTGCTGATAGTGGATATTCTCCTTCCTCCTCCTTTTTTAGGTGGGTGTCGGTGTTGTGCCGAAAGGCTCTACATACATCGGCACTCCTAGTTCTAGTAACTAGTTCTCTTGAAACTCTTAAAGTACATGTCTCTTCAGTAGGGCCGTCTCACCGACACAAGCTTAGCGAGTGAAGAGAGGGCCGAGACTCTGACACGAGGGAAGCATGTAGAATATATATAGTCTACATCTACGAGGTTGTTTAGGGTAAAACCGATGTCAAGAAAGTAATGATAAACTTATATACAATTACGATATTAAAAAACCTGTGTAACAACTGTTTTTAAAACTTACACTATACTGGATAAGACTCCTTGATCTACCAATACAATTTAACATTTTCTAAAAGACCTAATAAACCAAATTTTGGGGATTACGTTTAGAAGATTTGCTTCTATGACACTGTATGAGAGGTTTGGAGAAGGGCGCTCATCAACTTACATGACCCTTGGCCCTCTGTTATCACTAAAGACAAGGCTGCGTTTTTTCAGAAACATTTATCATAAATCTTTATTGAAATCTTTTTTTTTTTGTTAGTTAGATAGAACAGGGCAAGTTTTATTTTTATAACATTGAACAATTCTAAAATGGAAGCAAAAAGAATAAAAATCATTAATTTGAATTTTATTTCATAACTGGTTAAATGTGATATCAATTTAACGCGTTCAATAACCGATGTGAGCGAAAGATATATTAAATCCGGGTTGCAGCGTTGATTTGACAAATAACTGATGAATTTTGTCAGACAAAAGTTCGAAGAACTGGGTGCCTTTCAGCTACATCACTGACACACACGCCTACGAATTTACAGGAGGGATGTATCCACTATCAGAGCAGTACCACTATCACAAAGAAATCTTACCTCAACACACTCCTGAAGGCGCAAACCTCCGACAGGCTGAGCGTGCTCCAGTGTTACCATTTAGCCGTGATCGTACATGTGTCCCATGCATGAAGCAATACGGTCTTCATATTCCGCTATGATTACAGTTGCCCGCTATTCCGAATCCAAGTATTACTTTCTAAAAGCAGAGCAAAACCATGGTAATTAATAAACATATCCCTCTATTTATTCCAAATTTTAAAATTAATTTCAAGATGATCGCCATAAATCAAAAGTGCAAAACTTAAAATATAACAAACGTAGACTATTTTGAAGTTTTCATTTTTGAAGTTCTAAATATGATGTACGTTCCAATGAGCGGAAAAAAGTTCTAAATTACTCCTGAGTGAAGTATCTATGAACATTTCATGGTCTCGGGTGTGAACGTCACAATAGATAGAATACAAAACATTCTCTAAAATAGTTTTCTAAAGTATTACGAGGTTACTATGGAAGCCCTATTGTCACCACGTTTTACCCGATACACATGTTGCGAAACACGTGTAAGATATTAATAACTGTTTTAATGAAATCGACAACTGCACGATTTTTCATGACCAAGTCATTAATCTGACAATTTAATGCATTATAGAACGTATCATTGTAGATTATATGTTAAATAATAATAAATTTTGTTAGATTTAAATTATTGTATCTTAATTACAAGCTGTGATATTGTTACTAAAATTAAAAATAATAAAACAAAATAAATTTATATTCTACAACGCATTACTTTTATAGTCACAGACCGTTCAGGTGTTGCATTTACTTTTATAATAAAAAACTTTTCAATCTTTATTATTTGAAACACCAAAACGATATATATTATTAAGTTTTTACATTATATTAACAATAAGTAAATTTTTTTAAAGTTACTACATTATAATTGTTAAATTCTTGTATCAAATAATACCCATACCGCCATGCTGCTGTGCAATAATCGCTCAGTAAACACCAATTCTTACCATTTAATTAGTCCTTCGTCTCTTCAAAACTAGGTACTTTTAGTTAAATACTTAAATCATATTTCTTTCTATAAATTAGAATTACATAGCGATCGAAACCGCAATCCAACTTTGTTAGAATATTTATTTAATTGTATTAGCTCAAGATTTGTTTTGAATAACCAGTTCATCAAAATCCCGTCCTCATTACTGTACACATAATCCACTTCAAAAACAAGTTCTTTAAACAATAAGCGATTCTGACTTCTCTGGGCATCTACTTTAATTTATTTCTTTAGAAAATTACCTCTCATTTTGTCAACAATAGAACTTGTAGGCTATACATTTTCAGAAAAGTTTTCTAATTGAAGTTAATTAGGCTACAAAAATTTCTTTATTACCTCTTCAAGCATAACATTTGAATGTATGTTACATGTACGACAAATAGAACTACGAATATAGCCTACCTACAAACATATGTGATTAGTTGTAAACTAATTTCCTATTGGCCTAATTATCCAGTTCTATTATATAAGCTAATCAATAATTAATTAACAATTATCAAGAAATCATCTAGTACAGGTTATTTTTAATTTAATAATAATTAATGAGTATATTGAAAGTAAAGCCATAATTATTGTACAACAATAGAACTAGCCTGGTATGGTACAAAATGGTCGGGTTTAAACCTTCATTAATAATTGAAGCCTGTCAGTTATTATTAATGCGGGCTTATTGTTACGCTCAATTAAACCTAATTTTCCCCTCTAACGTTTGATCATAGTTTGAATAATAATTATTGATTTTTACTATAACCTTTCTGAAAATATATTACTTTGATATCTGTAGGTCTAGTTTAAAGTATTTTGTGTTTTTATTAACGATTAAATACAATATTTTAACATTTTAGGCAGGCTGCATACAGGATAATCATTGCGATAAGCGACTTTTATCTTAAGATAATTTTGCTGCACACCAAAACGTTACGATTTGTTGGGAGGAGAAATTTTTTCAAATCAGTTGTAATAATTTGCTCTTCGAATGAAGATGCCGTGATGTACTGAAACTTGATGAAGGAAGATAAGGAAAGGCATCTGCATAATTTAATCAATTTGCGGCACAATTTTGCAATAGTTACAAAAGAACCATCTTAACAGGGAGGACTTTTTTTAAATTGTAAGATGGACCCTAGGAATTTTCATTTCTTTTCAATTCATGGTGCATGTCTTTCCTTGAAAAACGCAATTCCCAATATATACTGGCACATATTCTCTATGTGAAAACTATTTATTACTCAAATGCCTTTAATAAAAATAATCCATTTTTGTGTTTACACATGTAAGTATGTAACTTTGTATGGAAAAAATAATGGTATTTTTTTTGGTCAATGTTGACCCTTTGTTTGGTCCGCTGAGCCCACATATATTAAATTTATCATGAAACGGATAATATTATACTTTGTTTAAAAGATTAACAAGGTTTCACTATTTATGAAAGAAATTTAGAAACTTAAAATCTTCGCAAGATCGGTTACACCTCTAGACATTACTTTGAATTATCGCACGATTCAAAGCGAAAAAAATAAACAGAGCGTGTCACCTAATAGATGTCATCGTACTAGTGTACACCTGTTTACCACTTTGCAACACGCACTAGCAATACTTATCTTATAAGATAATTATTGTGTGTAGCTTACGACCTTGAGCAACCGGCTTTAAGCTAATAATTTGAAGCTCAAAAAGGAATATATATTTAAAACAATTATGTTTTATACTTAAAGAAACAACATGCCTTGTAACCCATACACATGGGTTACTACTTTGATTTTACAATCTTTTCCTGCATTCACAAAGTTAAGCCTATTCGTATTTGTTTGAACTGTCATAAATTTGTAATCTATAATTTTATTTATCCAATATTACATTGTCTTTTAAACGGTCTTTTCCACTATATTTTAAGTCTGCAATTTCTCCTCCAATAATGCAGTGTTTTCAGTAGTCTTTATTTTTATTTAGAGCATATTCTATGCCCAAACACACAATTATTAATTTAGTTTTTGTTCAAATTGTACAATTTGTGAAGCAGTCCTAATTTTCAAGATCACGTTTTATATATTCTAGTAATTTACAGCAATTTCGGAATTACGCAATTTTTGCACATTATCCAGTAAAATTACTGTTTTAAATAATTTTCCAGAATTAGATTTACGAATAATTAAGAACATAGTATGTACATCAATCGACATTCAAAAAACAAAATAGTGAGCTGATTTGACCAATTTTAATAACTTGGGATCTAGACAAATCGGAAACTTTATTTCCGACTTTTTTATGGAGTTGATCTTTTACCACATAACCTACAATGCTAGGCTACTTGTATATTTACTTTAAGAAATATTAGGCTACTTAGAAATAAATGTATTGTTATCTTTTGAATTTAGAAAAATATATTAGATTTTCATTCTCTCAAATATAAACAATACTACTAGGGAATGTCTTATATGTTACAATTCTAGCTATTTCCCTCATGAAATACTGACACTCGGGGATACAAAATGTCTATTCATTCTAAAAGATAATATTTGAGACCACTCTTGATTCTCTGTGTGTTAGGTTAAAATTTTATCCTGGTTTATTCAAATTTAATATTTACACTTGGTTACTAACCTTTCCATTAGTTTGTTAATCATACAAATTGAATAATGTTAGGGTCAGTTGTTAAAAAAACAATTTTAAATTAGAAAAAAATCGTATCGGTCTAGTAGTTGGAACTGTTGCATTTCAATGATATTTTGTAAGGTTTCATTATTTTTTTAACATTGTGTAAAAAATGGTCGGGAAATTTCAAAATGGTAGTCGTTTTAAAAAGTATTAAAGTAGTTACTCCTTATCCAGTCCCTATAAGAGCTAATTATGTAGAACTTGTTGATTTACATATGTTAATACCAAGGTCAAAATCTGCAGTCGAGTGGATATAGTCTACATACAAATTCAAACAGAAATGCTAGTCCTATACCTCAACTAGTCCAAATGTTTAATTTCTTGCTTTATACTTACTAGAACTTATATTATTTTAGTTTTGGTCATCGTTATAATAAATATTTATTTTACAACTGTCTCTAAAGTATTAATTTACGACCTGAGAACAGGTTCTAAAATAGATGATTACTAGGCCCTACTCAGCGGCAAAAAAAAAAAAAAAAAAAAAAAAAATTAGCACACAAATAAAAACACGATTTTGAAATGGGGCGGGGCGATTTTGAGTGGTCAAACACTCCAACGGATGTAATTGCTTTAGCAAAAGATTATTGTTGAATAGAAAATCAAGAGATATATGAAGAGCTAATATTGTGGTCTACTGTAAATGGTGTTAAAAAAGTGTCGGAGAACGTATTGGTCGCATTTTTCTCACAAAGCTTAGGTAATAAAATCTGTTACCTTTGGAGCTCATCTTCTATGTTAAAGTGTACTCTTAAAGTTAAAAATTATATTCATATTAAAGTTGTCATAAATTGACAGCGTTTTTAAACTCCATTTAAAGCAAAAAAGGCTAAAGCTTTGTCTCAAGAAGAGGTAACTAAATTCTTACTTAAGGCACTTGATGGTGAATTTTTGTTGAAAAAAAGTGGCTCTGTTATTGGTATTGCAGGAGCTTGCTGTAGGGATGAATTAGTTAAAGTGACAGCTGAAGACATTAAGGATAAGGATTTGATTATTATTGTGAAAACACCAGTGTCTAAAACTAATAAAAGCCGAGATTTCACGATTACCTACGATAATAAAAATAGATTATTTGTCCAAATATAGGAAATATTTTAAGTTAAGGCCTCAAAAAACCTCACCTATTCGTTTATTTTAGAAAAACAGCAAAGAAGTTTGTACAAACTAGGTTGTTGGCATGAATACTTTAAGTAAAATCCTTAGACAGATAGCTCAAAATATTTAGGCTTACAGAATATACTGGTCATTGTTTTCGCCGAACATCGGTTATATTGTTTAGAAATGGAGGAGGAAACATCACACGTCATGGTGGGTGGAAGGGCGCAACTGTGGCAGAGGGCTACATTGATGACTCCATGATAATGAAGAATGCAACAGCTCAAAAGATGCTAGGAAATCAAATTCAAACTAACGTATGAATCCCGACATTTAGACCTAAAGCAAATATTTCACCCTAGTTGTGTCATGTGGGTCTGGACTTGTTATTTAAAACTGCAAAAACTCTAAATTTAACTTAAATATAACTGAAAGTAAATAACATGTTAGCTATTGTTCTGTTAACACGCCAACCTATATTGTATAGCTCTACCATAATTTAAAAATAGTAGGAAATATATTGTATACTGCAGTCGTAGGCAAATTTTGTTTGTAATTAGAGTGTAAAGCGTCTTTATTGCTCTCAGCTACAATTTTTTTTTCTCTCGTGCAATGAAGACCTATTAATTTTGCGCTCTTAATATATCAATTACTATTAACAATCACGATGTTTCTCGAGTAATAGGAATTAATTTTAGTAACTTAAGAGACCAAAGAAAGTTTCGTACGATAAAACATTCATACTCACTACTACAAAAAACAGTTAAAATTACATAAAGTTCGGGAAGGCCAGAAAACTATACGTATATTGTCTGGTGTCCAAATTACTACGAAAAACTAAGTCATTTCAGTTAACACTAGTAATAATTCTAAGATAATCTATTGTGAAACTTAGAAACTTTGGAAATGGAAAGACAAAACATTTTAGAGTTCTAGGAAGTGTTGTCAACCAATGAAAATCTTGTTTTCGTTACGGTTTAACCTTGAATATTAACAAAGAAAACGAAACTTTCAGTTGGCAATAGTGAATTGTTGGCGGGGAATAGGGGAGGGCTGAGGATGTTAGGTGTCATTAGATCTTGTATGACGTCATGACGAGGGGTTGGTAATGGCGGCTATAGGGCCTTAGGCAGTACACAATCAATACTGCTCTGACAGGACAAGACCCCTACCCAGGGTTTTTTTTACAATAAGGGTAATACAATAGGGTTCCAGTGACTCACAATATAAGCCAACACCCTTGACAATGTAATACGTAAGGCTTTGTCTTTGAAATGTTGGTACGTTCCCATTGGTTGGATACATTTATATTTGTTTTACATTTGCATGCCTATAAAGAATCGAAGCACATGTCTATCCAGGATGTATATTGTGATGGACAGTGCATCCTTTTCTTACATTCAAATTATAGGCTACTAACAGATCTGTGAACATTAGACCTTTCTCCTTGATATATTTGAATACATTAAATACATCTTTTTTTGTAAATACAATATGGCTACTGTCTAGCGCACCAAGCGAAGCAAAGTAATATTCATAGATTAAGATGAAGGAACAATTGAGCTGCAGGTTGGCTAACTTGAACTATCTCCGAGTACAGGTAACTAGTAACGTTCCGGGTTAGGTCTTATGTCTTAAAAGATTGTCAGGATTGGTAGCGAAACATGATCACGGAAGGTAGAATTACTTCTACAGGAACTCGATGTGTTGACTTTACATGACTCGATGAAAGCCGCCTATCAAGCCAAGGCCCACAACAAACTATTCCGCTATGATTTATAAACTTTATTTTAAGAAGTAACAGTAAATAATACTCTAGTAAACAGTAGCACTATTAACAGGTGGAATAATAAAGATTAAATGCTTTATGAATGGATTGATTCTTGTATTATGATTGTGATGCACTATTATTTGGAATCACAGTGGTAGTAAATATTATGCAGTGACCATTAATGTTTATAGAATGGTGAAGGCCTTAAGGATTTACAGATCTAACCGTCATCTTGGATTCAGTGTTCATGACTTGGCTCGAGACCGAAAGTTGAAGTTGGACCTACTGAGCAGGGTTCGTTATGGCTTACGGCAGTGAACAGCTGATAATAAGTAATAACTGTAACTATGTTGAGCAGACCACGCTAATCAACTTGAAGAAGTAATCCGTCCGTTCTCGTAACCAGTGGTCGTGTGTAATGACTGTATCGTGTTCATTTTGGTTTAATACTTTATTCAAAATTACACCATGGCTGTTTAATTAATCAGGATTTTCAGGAGGTCCAATCCCCAATTTGGGCACGTAATTTTCTTAATAAAAGGGAAACGAGATGTAATATGTAAAATTCTGTTCTGTTTTTAATTACTTATTGTGTTGTGTAATTAATTAATTAATTTAATAATTAACTATAATTCGGTACTGTAATATTAAGCTACGGTAATCTTTTCAAAGCAGGGTATTCTTCGGTGCATGGACAGGACAGATCTGTGATGAGCGATTTACATTCGCGTGAAAAGATTACTGGAATAATCTGTTACTCAAGGTGAAAATAAGGTAAAGTAGTGATTTTTTTTACATTTCTATTATGAAGATACATTTCCCTTAATTAAATTACTTTTTAAAAGAAGATATTTTCAATTAAACCTTATCTACGCTGATTTTGTATGTAGTTAGACGGGAGAGTTTATGTTATTAAAGAGAGTTCATAACCAGCCTCTGTCGAATCTTAACTAAAAATCGATTCGTTACTCCCACACCAATGATGACCTCGGTGTCGGGGTGTCTTAAATTTGTTGGAAATATAAAGGGTCGAACTATTGGTTATAATATAGTAAGTTATAATTCACATTGATAGATATATACAATTTTATATGAAAGTTAAATTAAGTTTTAGAGAAAATCTCAAGGAATAAAAAAGTTTCACTGTTATCTAAATAATAGGCCTAAATAATTTGATATTTTTATAACCATATGAAACTCGAAAAGGCATAATTCATATAAAATTTCTCTTGGAAAATTTTTAGATTAAGTTATTTAAAGTTTTTTATCATACGACGCCTCGCTATGTGACGATATTAGGCACCGGAATCTTGATCGGAATCTGTTGCGATTGCTTGGTTTGATTTGGATGGCAGTGGCACACCTGACGATTAGTTTAAGGACGAGAAGAGCTGGATTCAGGGAGAGAAAATTGAAAGTGCTACGGAACACATAGACAGGCTTTTGTCCAGTCCTCTCAATTTATTAGTGGAGTTATGTAAATTATTATGTCGGGGTAAGTTTTCGGGAAATGGCGTTTCCGTGATTCTCGGGAAAGCCTATTGAATATGTCTATTGCGGAAATTATATATAAAATTATGTGAAGTACTAATAGGCCTAAGTCTTACGACCACCTATTGAAGTTAAAGGTGTGTGCAGTTACTTTTTATAATACAGTAATGTGTATGTCCTCCAAATCAGTTTAAATCTTTTTACCTAGAGTGGTTATTGATCTAAGGGGAATAAGGGTATTTAGACCTCAAATGTAATGGGAGAGTATGTTTTCAGTAGTTAACCCTATTTTGTGTTAGACTAATCCCGGTATTATATTATTTATTTTAAACCTAAGCGTTGCAGCTATGCCTCATTTAAAACATTGTTTAATAGGCCTACTTTGAAGCGCGCTGTAGTCGGAGCATCAGCATCCATCCTTTGGAACAATATATTCACTTTTAGAGTGGTCGACAATATAAAAACGAAAAATAAATGAGGTGAAAAGATCCTTATTACGAAATTTTATAACTGTTGATAACGCATTTAGTGTAACAATCACACAAACACAAAACGTACAAACGAAATGCCAAATGATCGAGTTAAAACAGAACAATTCTGTTAACATAAAATATTAAACACTCTAAATACTTTTTGCTATATCTGCTGTTATAGTTTTAATACTGAGGACAAATTCCTTAATTAGGCCTACACGTTTAATTAAATTTGAACATTTGAATAACACCTGACAGTTAATTTGCTGCATAGACGATGCATTCCAGCCAATGTATAATTTATAACTTATTCAGATATGCAACCTGATTAGATATCCTACACAAAAACTAAATACAGGATACAAGTGTGAATATTATAGCAGTAGGTTTTGAATTCTTTGAAAGCCTATGTGGAAGTATGCGAGATTCATATAAAGATATGAGATATGTGCCTAAAGTTTGTTATATATAGGTCTTGCTAAAAGTCTATTTAAATGAATATTTTGTCTATATACGTGTAGGCTAATTACTACAATAATAGTCTATCAAGAGATATGAATTAATTTTTTCTTTTGATAAAAATCAAAAAGAGAGAAGTAAAGTATTATGTATAAATGGCAGAACGAGAGTGGTAATTTATAATATTTATAAATATCTATTTTTTAAATATTTTATCTAGTGGAAATATTGTCTAGTTTTCGTTCAAACGATTAATAGGCTAGTTCTGTCTATCCCTTCAACGTAATGCACAGGTTATTAATAAACGGCGAGTAACTAATTAATTAGAAGTCAATATAAGCTAATTTTAGGACATTGGCTAAACATGTTTTGCACATTAATTGGACATGGTTGTATTTTTGGTTTCATATACACTTCTTCCTTGGATATACATACAAATGTGGAGTAACATAACACTCCTAAAATGGAGGACGTTTATAAGACGTCAATGTAACAAACAATAATTTCACTTACAGCCTCCAGTATTTTGATATACCGGTGTATTAATCTACGTCGGCCTTTTCGGGTAGTCAGCCATTTTCAAGTACAACAAAATTTATTGGCAGGATAGTCCATTGTCAATTGTTAAATACAAACACTTAATCAATGCACATCAACAATAAACACAAAAAACGTCAATACAAAACACACAGGAATCTACATTTTTGTTGTACAGTCAGTTTCATTTGTTATGATCGTTCCGCCGGGCCCAAGATTCCGATACGTATCGGAATGGCAACGAATCTTTGCTAATCCTCGGGGCTTTAAATAGATGACGTTGATAGAACATGTTGAGAAAGATGACACGTAGAAATAATTATTTCTTAAACGCTACTTTGTTGAATAAGCGGTGAAGTAACATTTTATTCATCTCCGGAACGTGGATTTTCATATAGCAAAATAAACTCGTCAAACCTTGGGAAATTAATCTAATAACACAATAACTCTAGTTAATATTTATATTCGTGATTAAACTTCTTTAGTACAGCGATTGAACACAAACACCGCGGCTAAATAATGGTTTCATAGAGAACACTGCGTTTTGCCACACATGCATTTCTCCCACACAGCATTGAACACCATTAAACATTTATTGTTCTCTCAGGAGTAAAGCGTATCGGAGCAGAGACATTCTACCATACTTGGCAGACTGGTAGTTGCACTTTATAAACGTAATGTTTCACGATCGGCAATCTACATCTGAAATTGTCTAAATTGAAATGTATGAGAAAGCCTGACATTATACTCGTATTCTACCACACCTACGTTTTAATTATTTCTTGCACTGCAACTGGCATTCTACACATGGATTTAACCACACTACAAATTGTAACCAAGGCCTGTGTGGTTAAATGTCAGCTACCCGTTTCACACAACTTTGTTGATTTTACGTACAAAATATTTAATCTCCACAGCATAGATATTGTAATCTCTAGTGCTATTTTCTACCTAACGTATGATATAGTTTAAAGCACAAAAATTAGAGTCTAAAGTGCTGCTGTCTAACATATGATATGGTTTGAAGCACAGAAATTAGAGTCTAAAGTGCTAATGTCCAACGTATGATATGGTTTGAAGCACAGAAATTAGAGTCTAAAGTGCTACTGTCCAACGTATGATATGGATTGAAGCACAGAAATTAGAGTCTAAAGTGCTACTGTCCAACGTATGATATGGATTGAAGCACAGAAATTAGAGTCTAAAGTGCTACTGTCCAACGTATGATATGGTTTGAAGCACAGAAATTAGAGTCTAAAGTGCTACTGTCCAACGTATGATATGGTTTGAAGCACAGAAATTAGAGTCTAACGTGCTACTGTCCAACGTATGATATGGATTGAAGCACAGAAATTAGAGTCTAAAGTGCTGCTGTGTATAGTATGATATGGATTGAAGCACAGAAATTAGAGTCTAAAGTGCTGCTGTCTATAGTATGATATGGATTGAAGCACAGAAATTAGAGTCTAAAGTGCTACTGTCCAACGTATGATATGAATTGAAGCACAAAAATTAGAGTCTAAAGTGCTGCTGTCTAACGTATGATATAGTTTGAAGCACAGAAATTAGAGTCTCTAGTGCTGCTGTCTAACATATGATATGGTTTGAAGCACAGAAATTAGAGTCTCTAGTGCTGCTGTTTAACGTATGATATGGTTTGAAGCACAGAAGTTAGAGTCTCTAGTGCTGCTGTCTAACGTATGATATGGTTTAAAGCACAGAAATTAGAGTCTAAAGTGCTGCTGTCTAACGTATGATATGGTTTGAAACACAGAAATTAGAGTCTCTAGAGTTGCTGTCTAACATATGATATGGTTTGAAGCACAGAAATTAGAGTCTCTAGTGCTGCTGTTTAACGTATGATATGGTTTGAAGCACAGAAGTTAGAGTCTCTAGTGCTGATGTATAACGTATGATATGGTTTAAAGCACAGAAATTAGAGTCTCTAGTGCTGCTGTCTAGGGCATTTTTACATTTTTTAAAAAAATTTACTCGGAAGTTGCAACAATAAAATATACATTGAGGGGTGGACGAATTTAGAATACCTTGAATAATTTATCAAAGTCGTAAAGTTATGGAATAAAATGGTAATACAGTATATAAAGTGTGCTAAGTTATAAACGTAAATATTTGTTAATAAGTTATATTTTTTGTACATTACCATTATTTCTGATAATACAGCATTTTGGTTTGTGTAGTATTTTAAAATTTAAGGTTAGGCCTAGCCTATATTAAATAAGCATCATATTATTATTTGTTTAAAAAACATTTCTAACGTTCAATTTAGTTTCCTTAAAAATATTTTCTTTCTCAATGAAATGTTCTATAAGTTTGAGGGGAAAATATTGTAATTCTTTTGATTCCAGAAATTGTTATATAATTGATTATTTAAACTACCATTTCTCAAGTTAAATGTAGGTTTCCATTAAATGCGTACTAAAAATCAGCTTAGTATATTATGCATGTATGACAACAACTTACAATTTATAAAAACGCTCCGAAATGCTGTTTGACGAAAGATAGCCTACTTCAGTCTGTATAATGATGACTTGTCATAAAAACCGTGAATCGTAGACTGTTCCTGCCTGTCTCACCTCTTGGGCGGTATCGCGGGACATTTAAATTGATACGATTTTATCTTGTCACTAAAATGGTTCCAATTCTTAGCATTCCTTTGGTTTTTAACACTCTAGTTCTCCGAAAGCGAAGTTAAATTACGATTCAGTCTTGACAGACATTCGAGACTAATTTTATCTTTAGGCCTTTAGGATGTTTAAAGTAGACTTTTAAAACTCTAATTACTGATACATTAAAACAAGTTGATGGCCGATATTATGGGATTTACACAGCCCCATTATACAAATCAGCTAAATATAATTATTCTTAATAGTTGATCATGAAACTTCGGTTTGTAAGTTACTCAAAATGTAGACAGGTTTTATAAGCCTCGCAATTGTTATACTTTCTTGACCTAGGCTCGAGCGGGCCCCTTGGATGTTTATATAATTAAATAGTCTCTACTAGCTTCATTTGTGTAAATGTCTCTACCTTGAGTGTAAATCAGGGTTCGAATTTACAATTTTGACAATAGCTTTCCTATTTGTCATTGTTGACAGCCGGGGTTGGTACCATTACATGCCGAATTGAAATCTGCAAATTTTATCGAATTTAGAGTGTTATAAGTAGAATAACACAGGAGATATGAACAAAAAACCATTTAAACTGGTCACCATTTTTACATTTTCAATTCGATTCTTTGAATATCAATAGGGTTATATATGAGCACACTATAGTCCATTATGCCAAATTTCATGTTCCATTCCTTATTTTTGTGGTTGCTATTCGTTCTTACGTAGTCAACAGACGACAACAATGGACGGAAGGCATGTCGAAAGTCATTTTTTACATTTTTTAAAGCTATGAACGTGAAGTTAAAAAACGGAGATAGATTTTCCTGCGATTACCAAACTTAACCTATAGACCTACTTAAAAAAAAAAAAAAAAAAAAAAAAAAAAAAAAAAAAAAAAAAAAAAAAAAAAAAAAAAAAAAAAAGTGTCTTGAGGTCGTGAAACGCGAAGAAGTAAAAAAACTTCTTATGAAACGACATTTTAAATACTATTATATGGGGGACTATGAAACTGCACCGATATTTTAGGTACGTTTGAAATGATCAAACTGTCCCGCTCATTAAAGAAGATCAAGGGTTCAGGGTTCAGTAACATTTCGTCCCGCTGCCAATTTCATAGAAAAAAGGAACATTTCAGCCCGCTCAGTTTTAAAAATGATTAAACAAACTAATTACATCATCTCGTCCCGACGAAAGTTTGACAAGGGTTGAGGAATAAATTTCAAAGTATTTTATCTAGTTTTACCAAATTCGATAAAAACATTTTCATACGAGAAGTGTTATTACTATTAACATATTTTTAAAATTTGCAAAAACAATTTTTTTTTATATTATATTATAACCTAACCTAACTTAGCGATATTTTTAAAATTTGTAAAAACAATAAATTTTTATATTATATTATAACCTAACCTAACCTAACCTAGCGATATTTTTAAAATTTGTAAAAACATTTATTTTTTATATTAGCCTATACAGTATTATAACCCAACCTAACCTAGCGTATGTGCCAGGACGAGATGTTAGGCTACTAGTGGGCAAGTAGAGAGTTCATCCCCAACCCCACGCTCGTGGAATCGGGACGAGATGTTACCGGGGACGAAATGTTACGATACCGGATCAAGAAGGGTCGCATCGCAAGACCAGAAATGCTGAAATTGCCCCGAGCGCAATTTCGGTAGTATGTGTTTAAATTTAACCTCAATCAAGCGTATAAGCCTGTAAGGTTAGGTTAGGTCCCTTAGCGTAATATGTAAAATAAAATTTTCAATATTATTTAGGCGCTCGGGGCAATTTTAGCATTTCTAGTCTTGCGAGGCGACCCTTCCTAATCCTCTTTAATGAGCAGGGTTCCAAAATGTCGGGGCAGTTTCACTACGCCCATTATATGAACTATTATCGTAGAAATTCATGCTGTTATTTATTCACAATAGCAACTGCTCTTCAATGGTATAAACGCCATTTCCCGTCCCTGAAGACCTATTGTTGTCACTTTGTGTAGGCTATAATTAACTCTTAGACAAGTAATATTTTAATAAAGGTCGATCATTTTGATCTCACCCGATATTACGAGTATCATTTTCATGACCACGAAAGATGACGGGATTTTAATCCTACGAATTTCTGACTAGAATCATGGAAAGGTTAAATTAATTTGATTTAAAGCCTACTATTACCTCAAACTAAGACGTGTTGTTTTTTGTTTTAAACTAGAAACTAAAGTTCCAAGTTATAGTCCATCATGATAGCTGCTTGCCCAAGATTAACGATAAAAGAAAATATTCACTAATTGTTTAAATAATAAAGTGTAATTTATTATTAGATTTTATTATCTTTAACGTATAAATTTTTAAGTGTATAGGATATTATTTTTTAATCATTATAAAAACGTAGGCTTTATGAATGTTAACAATTACGTCTAAAATCATGTCTTTTACAATCCGTAAAGTGTCGCCTGGACTTTCATAATGCATGTTAAGGTAAGTTACAGACGGGCAGAGATGTCATAACTACTACTGCTGATAAAGACATTGACTCAGCTCCATTCCGCTGTCAACGTTAGTCATGTTGACATCTCGTCTTATCGTCTGTTTGTCTGTCTTTATTTTGTTTATAAACAATTGAACAAACTCTTGAACTAGGATAATCGTTATATAAATTTCAAAATTGCTGCCTATTTCCAAAAAAATAGTAGTTTTTCAATTTTGTTTAAATTTGGTATTTAGACTCAGATTTACAAACAATTAGACAGAATTGTTCCCAAAAATGATTATAATTTTCAAAATCCCTTGAAATTTCTCCAAAAAGATGTGTTTTTTATAACTTTTTATTATTAGATATGATTTTTAATAAATTAGGTATTTAAGCTCATATTTACAAATAATTAGACAAATTTTCTAACTAGAAAAAAAGGTACATACATTTTTTAAATGATTAATTAAAGTTTATAAACTTTTCTGCTTCCGTTGTTTCGATTACCTCAGTTTTAACCTTACATGCTAGTTTAAAACACTGTACATTATTTAGAAGAAGTAACTGCAAACAGTCTCGGCTGGAGTTAAGTTTGAACTAAGTTCCAAATTATTAATTCAAAACATTTTAAAATTCAAGACATTAATGCCAACTTTCTTCCTGACATTTTCAACATCCATCACAACAAACCAAAGCAATGTTTTTAAAATGCACGTATACGAACCACACAGTAGAATAATCATAGTAGGACCAATGACTACATAAATACTATAAGACACGACATAGGATAGGGAAATAGTCTACGCTTTACGGGTGCTGTTCGTCACAAGTTTGACACACAGCTATCAGAAAGCGCTAGCAGCAGGTGCTTGACTGTACGCATCCCACTTGGTTGAGACTGTACAACTGTTGACCTCTCTCTCACAAAACCTTCTCACTTACTTCCATCAGCATAGTCAGTATTGTCAGTTCGTGCGCTGAGATAAGCGATTCTCGACCTTCCCTCGCATCTCTGGTCCCATATGTGGCATCAGTGCGTTTTCTCTTACCCTCCTAAAACATTGTTTGACCGTAGAGCCACCTAGCGCCAGTCACATCAACTTCAGATTCTCTAGCAGAGCGACCTAGCGGGTATTGGTCAACTCAAGAATAAGCGTAGAATATTTAACATGGCCATGTCGTGTCTTATAGTATTTATGTAGTCATTTGTAGGACTAAGCTCAGTGTTTCCCCCACTACACCAATAGGCTCAGAGACGACTGCGCATCTCCTTGACAGAAGTGACGTTAAATCTTACGAACTGTACTTTCTTTGCACGTGTACGAAATATAGGAGAAAGTTATGTGGTACGGTCATGGATATGTAATAAAAGATTCATTTCTCAAAATCAGTTCGACCGATTTAATTCAAATTTTGGTGAAGTATGAAGATTAGTGGCCCAAAACTGTGTGCAAAATCGGAGCAAAAAAGATATTATGGTTCAGGAATAATTGGCAAAAACAAACCTCGATCGCAGTTATTAAAATGTCGGTTTTAATCAAAATACTATTTACGATGAGGACAAGTTTATGACGCAAGAGAATCAACTATAATTTAATATTTCAATATTCAAATATTTTTTTCAAAATTTTCGTAGTTCATTTTCACATATTGACTGACAGTTACCGAACTGACATTTTTGGTGATTTTTTGAATATTTTGGTTGGTTTTATTTAGTTTTGGAGATGGGTGAGTTAGAAAGTGAGTATAATGTTTTTGCCTACTTGATTATATTTTATCTCCTCATTTCAATCCTACAGGAGTGAGGGCGGGGGGGGGGGTGAAAACAAACATATCATACCGTTTATGATTTAAGTTAATAGTGGTAGATTGTTCATTATTCCATCTACCGTATCAGAAATTGAAAATTTTATTTTTCATGTTTTGAATTTACGGCTACGAAACAGGCGGATGAGAGAAATGTCGATGGTAGGCTACTATTTCATGTTCTAGTAAATGAGAAAGTAACAAGGCATTTTCGCTGCTTGACACTACATTTTGTCACGGTTACAACTTTGTTCTTAATATTTATGCCAAACAAATTATAGTGTTATTTATAAGCATGATGACTGATTAGAACAATAGGCTATATCACTTCATTTTAATAAAAAACTAGTCAACATGCCTCTTCTACCTCTGTCACTTTTATTCATTTTCGGACTTTTGACTTCATTTTAATGAAAGGTTTTGCCAATATCTCTTTATTAATACAAACCACACCAGACTAAATTAGTTAAAATTAAATTATTTTATTCTCCTTCTAATTGAACCAGCCAAATTCTCTATTTTATAAAAAAATGGATATAATACATTCACAGATACTCAAACTGAAAAAAAAAACAAAAAAAAAAAACGCGCAATTCATTAGTAAGATCGCTGATGTTTATATTTTTCTGTCTTTTACCACAAGTTTAATGACACTTTTATTCCTCGATTGTATTTTTTGGGGTCTAAAATATACATTTATAATTATTATTTCCATCGTAGAGCATTAGGTTTGGAACAATTGCACAGTCTGACATAATTTATGATATTTTAAGTTATGTTGTAAATTTTTGATAAAACTTACTCGTAAACAGAAAGAAAGGAGAAGTAAGTTATTCAGCAAAATTGAGGAAAGTGTGATAAGTGATTTGGCGAAACGTATTTGAAATTTGTTTTTCAAGTTGAGCATTAGTTTTGGAACCATCGCAGAGTTTGACATAATTTATGATATTTTAAGTTATACTATTACAAACTCTGCACAAAACACTACAAAAGATGGCGGCGTGCCTTATGTATAGATTGAACTATATTAGAACTGGACATACTCTAAGAAGGAAGAAAGGAGAAACATGTTATTCAGAAAAAATGAGGGACATTTGAAGTCACTTTGACGGGAAGGATTTGAAATTGCATTATGTACTTTTTTACTACAAAGATGCTTTTGGTAAGCTTAAAATATGTAACCAAACTGTTGTCGATACTAATCTAAATCTAAATCAAAACTCTTAGAAAAGGCTGACACGCAGTTCCTCCGGCGGTTACTCACAACCTAACCTAACCTGAAGTAATTCTTCATCTTCATTACTAACTATACGAATACTGTTTAGAGCGTCATGAACTTCCGATATATTCTTCGGTAGGGGAGGTAATTGTTGCCGTTTTTCTTGTACAAGTTATTTTTTATTGTATTACATAATTTATTTGTTGCGTTAGCAAATAACGTTAATACTGAGATGACCGCCGGGGGAACTGCAGTACACCCAAAAAGGGGCTCCGGGGGAACTGCAGATACCCTTCGGGAGCTGCCCCTGACCGCCGGGGGAACTGCAGACCTCCCTTAGAAAATGATGTTTGTTTTTAAAATTCAAAGTAAAGTGACAAATGTATAGCCTTACTCAGAAGGACTCAGCCTTCCATTGTATAATTTACACTAGCACTTGTTTGTTCTTCCTAGAATATCAGGTAAAAAGGATTAGAATTCAAGGGTTGTTATTGTTAACTTACATATTTTGGCTTCTTGTTTGCTACAAATCATCCAGCCTGTAACTTTTGAATGATAACAAAGGGTCCCAACATGTTTATGGCAGTGCCAATTCGCCGACAAAGTTAAAAGATTCGTCGGCAGTGTTTGATATGTACTTAACGAACAATTTGTTTATTGGTTGTATTTTACTTTCTATATTTTTCATTCTTAATTAACCATTGCAATATAATCTTCGTTATTTAAGTATGAGAATGCCTACCAGAAGGGGAAAAAAATAGTTGGTCAAAATTTCATTTAAAAAATGATCAACTTTTCCTCAAATGTGACATTTAAAGGTACACTCCATATTACTGCGCCTAGTCATGTGGGAGGATTTAAGACCTTAATTTTAATTTTAGATACATAGGCTATGTCGAAGGAAACTTCAATTTATATTTCTTAGTAATACGAAAAAATCATGATAGATTTGTATTTACAATTTAAAATGTTGACAAATATAACAACTTATTTTAAGTTTCCGAGAGAATTTCTCTGAAAATAGCGGATCGGGATTGAAAATCATGGACCAAAATGTGAACATGAACCATGTGGGGTGTCGTAAGCATTGGATTACCTCAAAATCCAGAACGATTTCGATTACGTTATAGTAAATTGTGAAGTTTTATACTACATACCTATGTGCCAAGTGAAGTGACCACTATTAGGATCCCCCCTTCAAATGTCTATTGGTACATTGGTTTGTGTCATAAACCTTCACATTTCACCAAACTTGATTGATATTACTTGTGTCCATTTTAAGGTATTGTACCTCCAACACGTTGTTGTGATTTATTTTCATTTTTGGACCTGTAAAACGAATATTGTTTTTGGTTTTTTAAGTTATTGTATAATGATAGGTTGTTCATATTACTCATATAGTTTATTCACTAGACAAGCAGCCTACTTTCTCTACCACGATAAAACCGTTAGGTAACTATCCCATTGCATACAAACCCTGTTTATTAAGTGTTAGTGTGTAGTTCTGTTGACTTGTTTCCTGACCACGTTAGTATACAGGATGATGGAAACAAGTATGGTCGCTGTTTTATTCGAAAATTAGGAAAAGTTATAGTGATGATTATTATCTTGTCTCGTATAAAGAAAAAAAAGTCAACTTTTTACGATCACTAAGTTTACTAAATTCTACAACAGTGAAAGAAAACTTGAAATTACATAATACCGAATACCTTTCAACCAAACTCCCAAATAATTCCTTACCTTACACAACTACTAAGGAGAGAAAGAAAAAAACTTGTACTTGTACTTGTAAACTACTTTAATCTGGATTGTTGTAATTATTAGTTAGAAGATTAAACTTTTTTTAAAGCAAGGAAGTGAAAGTTGTCATAGAAATAAATCTTACAAGAACACACGCATTCCGTGACATTATGTAACTATATTGATCTAGAAAGACTTTGTGTTAAAGTTAAATTCATTTCTGTTGTTATTAGGTTGCTCAGTAGGTCTATCACATCTATAAAACACCAAAAAGATTAGGTTCTATGTTACAGTGCTTAGAAAATCTAGTGTAATTACTTAAAGTTTTTTTCTGCAAACTTAACCCTTAGTTAGTCTTGTGGGTTTTCTCACACTAAGTAACGTGTGGATCTGCCAGAGCAGTTTAAAAAGCATGCATTTCATTTATAAAAGTTTTTCCATGGATTTTTGTTGTATTATTAATCAAATAATGCTTTATTATAAGTTGAATTTGGTTTGAAAGAAATATCAAAACGATAATATTGTCTGTCTTAAAAGACACAAAATAAAAAGTTACACAAGTAGTCGTTTGGCTGATACTAGACCTGTGGACATAGACCAATGCAATGAATACAATATAAACTTAAACTTTCTTAGAGAATGACCTCTAAGAGGTTATTGGGGAGGTACTGAAAACCAGCATTGTAACTAATACAAATTGTGAACAAAAGCCAATTTTCTCATTGTCTGGGTCCGTCAAACCACCACTTGACTGTTTGAGGGTTAAAAAAACATTCTAATTTATAATTAATAAGAATCTGAAAACTAAAAAGACGATTTGGGTGTTGTCTACTACTGTAGTACATCTTAAAGTGCTGTTTTTCCTACTACTGTATTATGAAAATGATAGAGAGGATCTTTATGAACAAATTTCCACCTATTTCATTAGTTTATTTATATAATAAAGTAGTTCAACCCGCAGTCTAGAGCAGTTCCTTATACATTCTACCCATTTGTGTAGGCTTAGTGTAGCAACGAGGTGACCTTGTTAACATAAATTACCCAGGTCTCAGTCAGATTCAGCTAATAAAATATGGCGGAATGTTTTATTAAAAGTATAAAACTACAGATTTTTGACGTAATAAGTAGCGAGTTCAATTTTCATGAAATCTCAAACGTTATGGTGTTGACCCTACATCATGGGTTCTGAAATCTAAAATTGGGAGCGAAATCTAGTTGTGAAAATCAAGATGTAATATCCGTTTAACACGCATAGACCCTTTATGTTTATTTACTCCACAGAATTTTTAATTTTTAAAGCTGTGTGAATTTTACCAAAAACTAAATCTTAATATGCGCAAACACAAAAAAAATTGTTGGCAATAAATTTTATTCAAGTTACATGGATACATACCAACATAATTATGAAATAACGTTAACTTTGTGACCTTACTACAATCACAACTAACAATTTAAATTTCTTATTCGATTAATTCTTTAACAATCCATCAAAATTAAATGAAGGTTTCAAGAACAGTCCGTTTATTGATTTATCCGTGACGTACACTTTACTTCAAAACCTAAACCTCCTTACAAGCCACATCAAACGAATTTATTTGATATCAATGAATACGAATAGTGGGATCATATTATGACAACAAAAAACCCAACACGTGCTTGGAACATGTAATTTATTTTTTGTTTCTTGTTTGAGGTAGGTAAGACAAGTAGCCTACAGTTTCATTTCGTCTGCAGGAAATATCAGGAACGTATGAGTTTTAACGATTAAAATTGCAAAGTAGGGGGGTTGTATAGTGTTGTTTTTAACATCACGAGATCTAAATGTCCGAATTTTATTGAAAACAATCCGAAAATGTTCGTTATGAGCTTTAGAATGCGTCTAAATTATTCCCGTGCCGATCTGAGTGAAAAAAAATTAAAACTGGAAAATCGTCATTATAAACAAATTGCTCTAAGTTCACAATTAAATCATAAAAATTGGGTTTTTCCTCCGGAAGTTATGCTACTTGTATTGAGTAAAATACTACACCAAATTTCAGATAAAAATATTAAACATGTCCTTAAAAAAGTGAAAACGCCTAAATTTTGAGACTTCATAAAAGTATGTCATTTTAATAAAGATACTAACAGGGCTAAAATTTTAATTTTTGTCTTTATATACTTTGAGGTAATATTTAAGAAAAAAACAAAATTAAATTTTTGGAGACAAACTATTCTGGAATGTGATTTTGTATAATAACAATAAAAAGTAGACAAATAGATGAACAATGTAAAAAAAATTACTTTCCTTAACAACTCAATTATTGTTGTTATAATTGCACTCAACGTGAAAGTAACTGAATGTCGTAAAATAACTTTTTTAATCTGTTTTCCATTAACTTTAATGTGACGTACCGACCTAGGTTTCACCAAGTAACCTTCTGTAGCTGCGTAACCTACAGTAGGTCGGCACGGCTCAATAATTTGTGTGTGGAAATACAATTTGTTTTATTTATTAAATGGAATTTCACCAAGTACCTTCGGTCGGTAGTATAAGTTAACGTTTTATTACTTTTATACAAAATCACATCCCGACATTCTTCATCTCATTCTATAAATACCACCTGAAAGTGAGTTTAAAAAATGCTAGTTAGAACATTTTGTAAAACAATGGTATACTTTATTAGCGTCAAAGTTTAGTGTTTTAATCTCGATTTTTAATAAATTACGTTCAATATTTTAAATGAAATTTGGGTTTTTATCGATACAAACGAATAGCAACGACCGATATTATTTTTATCGATATTATTTCCGATTAGCAACGAATTTCATCAATTATTTGTAAATTATTGATTTTTAAAGTTTTTATAAAAACAGGCAGAGTACCCGTCCTTCGTACGGGGTTGACGTATAATTTGTATTGAGTGTTAAGGAAGTTAAGGGAGTGTCAAAGCCAGTGGGGCGGTGTCCTGATGGAATTCTAAATAAAAATAGGCCTAGACCAGAGGCAGATAATAATGTGTTAACCAGAGACCCTAAGAATGTCCATGTACAATTTCAGCTCAATGGGTCTAGTAGTTTTTACGTGATTGAGTACCACACACACAGACAGATGTAATAGTATAGATAACAACGACAATAACAATAGGATTGACATTCGAATCATTCAAAAGTATTCTAGAGCTTAAACGAACATTTTGGTACCAGTTTCATTAAAATCTTTCTATTTTGTCTCAAAATATATGCTTTTAAACATTAAAAACTTATTTTCCAACTCTAATCCTTATAAATAATATGTTCCGGGTTTTTTGCACTATGGAATGAAACTGTAAACTTGTCTTAACTTCCAAACATGAACAAAAAATAAATTGATTTCCCGGACCGAGTAGGCCTATTAGCCTATAATTTGACACCCACTATAACATATAGACTATGTCATTATTACAGGAAATTGTTTATAAAACAAGAATATATTTGTTTTATAACACTGATCATATTAATATTGTAGGTATTGTTCTTCTGATATATTTAAAAAATATTCACTGTAGTTATTGTATTAAACATGATGACGTGATTTGTGTGACCATTTGTGACGTTTTAAAGAATTGGTTGCCTTTGGTTGTGATCCTGCACCGCGTAGTAAAGTTTTTCTATTGAGAATCTCCTTGCTGGGACCGGTGAAGAACAACGCAACGTGTAAGGTTGGTTTTTGGAGGCTCCAGCAGTACACAGAGGAACAGCTCGACAAGCTTGTACGGAGTTCCTTCGATTTATTATATAGTCCAGTTTTATAAACTTCCTGTGGGTCTAAGTTTCGGATATATGGTGTTCCCCGAGATTCATGTTTCGGTTCGCAGGAATTATATATATTGATGAGTTACAAATAGAACACCCGTTTAAGTTAGATTTGTGTCCAGTTGTTAACGTAAGTCCTCCAAGTTAAGTTATTATACTTAACTCATTAAGAGCTGGTTGCCTACAGTGGTCTTATGGGAAATAAGTGATTTTAAACCTCTTAAGGGAATGTACAACCATAGGATAGGATAATCCTACCCCGGTATTTAATTAATTAATTTAGCCTCCAAGCAACCTTAACGTTTTGCATACTGTTCCAAATAACTCATTATTAAGCCCTTTACTTATAATATATAAAAATACCTAATAAATAAATTGCATCGAAATTGACGTCATTGTGAAACTGTAAATACTAATAATTAAAACATAAAACAAAAATCAAGGTTTGTAGCAAAAATTCCGCTTCGATTTAGTGACATATTATCTAATATCTTTTTAATTAGTGAAATGAGAAACATCAAACATGGTATCAAGTCTATATATCATTCAACTTACATATGAAAAAATGAATTAAAATAAGATATGGGATAATCCATCTCATTAGATCATACCTGTCCGACAGTAAGTTTAGGGTTGATGTAGACCAAACATCTTCTACACAGAGAACGATACTGGCCGGCGTCCCACAAGGTCCCTAATTGGGCCTGTACTGTTTGTTCAACATCTACATCAATGACATTCCAACACTTGAAAACACCAATGTGGCTAATTATGCAGATGATACCGCCATATTAGCACAGTCATGGCAACCACATATAGCCTAATACTCAGTAGGCTACAAAAAACATTATATACCCTTGAACCATGGCTCACAACCTGGAGAGTGAAAGTGAATGTGTCAAAGTGCCAGGCACTGTTGCTTTCCAAACGACGGACAATCAAACTCAACACACCTCTACTTCTATTCAATCAAAACATACAAGTTCGAATCAAGTTAAGTATCAATAGGAAACTGACATGGTCAGCCCATATAAAATACACACTTCAAAGAGGAAACATAAAATTCTTCCAGTTGCATCCATTGCTCAACAAAACAAGCTATCTCTTATTGAGAACGGCCACCATAGCCGATTGGGTATACCACAATTGATTATACTATATGCAGCTCCCGTCTGGGGACATCCACATCCGAAGACTACAACTATTCCAAAACAAAGTTTTGAGAATAGTGACTAAAGCACCAATATGCACCAAACTTAGAATAATACACAAAGACTTGAATGTGCCTTTTATCAAACAACACATTTAACATTTAGCAGTAAACCTTTACAAGGTGGTCACTCACACCCCACATTTACACTAATTTCGTCACTTGGCAGATACAAAACAACATCTGATAAACACAGACGACCGCTGTTTCTAACCCATGATAGACCATCTACTGGCCCTGTAATACCCACCACATCCTTATTACTGTGACCTTTTCCTAATTGTTATGCCTATCAGATATCTTTCAGAAGCGGTAGGGGCAACGTAGATGCATGAGACAAGACCTTCAGTAGCCTAGGAGAAGATAATGCTTGCAACTACTTGTTGCAGGCGCAGCTATCAGCACGGTTGCATGCAGCATGTCTCTTATTTCAGTTTCGAGTAGGCAGCAGAAGAAGATGATGTAGGTAGGGCAATCCCACATTAAAATAACTAACAAGGTATTTGTAAGGTAATCCCTTCCTTTACCTACACAACACCCCAACCAGGGATCCCGCATGATCTGTCGCGAGGCTTTCCTTACAGGACTCTGCCTCTCTTTTCGCGTGGTACATAAAGTTCTGCTCTTTTCCACCATATCTTCTAGACATCCATAGAAAGAGCTTACTTACTACTGTAGCTTGGTACATGGAAAACCATTCCTGAATCCTTGTCCTACACGATAGGGGTACTAACATATAGGAAGGTGGTTTTTAGTGAGCAAGAATCTCACACTGTTGGAAAGATCGGATGTCTCCCTTCGTTTTATGAAGATTTTCCACATCTCCTAAGAAATTTAAAAAAAAAAGAAAAATAAAGCATGCTTTGCGGCTTCTACTTCCAGGCATAGTAGGTAGAAGCCATAACACAGACGAAATCGAGGTTGATCGAAAAGAACTTGAAAAGAATTGGTTGTGACGACAATGACTGCACAAGAAATATGCGGGAAGGACAATGGAATGACATCTGATTGGCGAATAGCGATCGGACAATATCAGAAGAAATTTAAAACAAGATTTATATTGTATAATGATATTGAGCTCATAAATTATTTATTGAAGAGTGTCGATAAGCGAACTGTACAGACTTCCCAACGTTAGAGTATACTCGTCCAAATGTAGGTAGGCTTACATCAAGTGTATGTAAATTATCCATGCACATTGCTTCAAACTGGATTTATGTTCATTTAAGGATAGGATTGATCGATGAATGGATTTTATCTACATTCACATTCATAAAGTTGCCGAGAAGGCAAAATATCACCAATTGAGTTTTGTTATTGGTAAAAGGTTTTGAAGTTATAGGATTCTTCAAGTCACGAAGTCATTTGCATTATTAAAACAAGAGGACGTGAATGGTGATGTGAATGAGATATTGAATGAATATATGGTACTCAATCTTTATCCCTCGTATATATCTATAAAAAAAACCAAACAACAAATTGTAGATATTTGGACAATTGTTAAGGTTCATGTTTAAATTGAAATTGCTGTCGCGTTCCTGAAAAAAAAAACAAACATTCATTCGCTTTGCTTGTGCAGCCATTGTGGGTCCAGTGAACCTCTTATTAATTAAATAAAGCTCCCACTTGTTTTAATCCTAAGCATACCTAATAATTGACTGTTATATAGTGTTTAATGATAGCTGTCAAGTATCAGATTAGTTTCTCATTAAATACTCTTTAATTTTTTTATTTAGGTTTTTTAATTTTTGTTTTTACTTAAGTATTATAGAAATTGATAGTGCTAATATTAGAGTCCTTAGCTGGTCAACTTGTTTTCTCCCTCGCGTCACAAATGTAAGGGGCAGTTTCAATCCCCGTGGGAGACTCAAAGCATTAAGACAATTGGAAAGCTACAATTGGTAGCGAACTTAGGTTGAGAATGCTAAAACAGTAATTTTGGTGTTCTAACCACAGATTACCCGATTAAAAAAAGTAGTCTTGTATTTTTAGAGTCAATTTTAAAATACTCCTAAAATTGTGTATGGAGGTTAAAAAGTCTTAATATCTTAAAAGCTGGGTAAAAATTTGAGTAGAGATTTTTGTGGATATAAAAGTCATCATTTAATTAAAATAAAAAAATATTTTTTAACCAAATGTCTTGTATTATGTACGTTTTGTACATAATGTCTTGTAATGTAAAATCTTTGTCCGTTTGCAATTATTTTTTAAAAAATTACTGAGTTAGTTTAAAACTAGTACTCAAGGAGTTTATTTGACGCCCTGACTATTTTAAACAAATATAAAACGCTGTAACACCAAAATTAGAAGTACCTGTATTAGAAAAATATTTAAAAAAACAAAACGGTTATAATGACTTAGATAAAATATTGTTTTAAAAATGCAGTTTGAGAGTTGTAATAACACAGAATTGTTTATGGTACTTATAAAAAGCTCAATAATTCCCAAATCGGTGTTGATGGAAGCATGGCGACCAAAGTGTTTATTTTGTAACCTCAGAAGGCACTTCTGAAAAATATTTTATAAAAATAGTTTGAATATTTTGTGTGTGTACGTGTGTATGTGTATTTTTTTGGTGAAAACTACTTTTAATTACTGTACTTACTATTTTGTACGGGTGTGTGAAAAATTTTGTGCAATGTTTTTGCTCCATTTATAGTTAAATATATATTCTACTTCCTTTCCTAGTTTGTATTTCATAACTTTTAACTTAACCAAATTCAATTTTGTAGTATATGTTGTGCAGCCTAACAAAATTTAAAGAGAAAAAACACCAAATATATTAATTAAAGGTAGGAAGAGTTGAATTCTTCTGAAAGAGCAATGAATTACAACATGGTGGAATAATTTAAACTGTAACAAGTAACAATTCTCATTTCAGAGCCGGAGCGGATTGAATTGTTCGGATAATGAAATGACGGGACAGCTGCTCCCTCCACACCTGGTCTGGTCGAGGTCTATTGTAGGCATAGCGGGAGAGGAGGATTAAATTTTAGAACTACAATTGTTTAGTATAAAGCCCATTATGGTCTTAAATTAAACTATTTCATGTGAAAAGAGTTGCAATAGTTTAAGCATAAAAATGACTCTATATAGGCCTATATTTGCTGTATAAATAATTGTGTATTACAGATTAACAATCATATATTGCGATAAAACACAATACGTTTACTTCAATAATTTACATCACATTTATTTTCATGTAGTAGAAAACAACACAACGATATAAGAATTTATAATTTTTCATTTAAGATGTTCAAATTTTAACGCGTTTAAGTAACATATAAATATACCAAATAAACCGTTGGAAAAGAAACAGCTGATGATTTTTTTAAAGAAATAGTATACATAGGGTATAGGGTAGTATGTAATATAATTTCAATTGTGAGTGACGCATGTGCAGAATATCTGGTACCCCCATGACTACCTAATTTAATGTTTTACAGGACGCCAAACAATGACTAGATGTCGAAAGCAGACCACTTATTTGTAATCATTTGGAAGTTTGTATGGCTTGATTATATTATTAATGAAATTTGTTTTTAAGTGTAGTTTTAAATATTATTCTCATAATTAGTTTTATACTGTGGTTTAAAAGTATAGGCCTAAAGTTAGTGAGATAATACTCAACTTGGTAAATTACCTTAATTCCGTACTATTCCTTAGTTTCATAAGAAAATATTTTTTAAATCAAACAATTATAATGTAGGTATATTTGTTTAAAAGAAACAATAACTTCATTAGATAGAATAAAACTCGAACAAAAGATCTCACAAAAATTACGACTACTTTATCAAACGCGTTTCAACGACAAAGTCCCCATCCTCAGTGGTACATGGAGCTACAATAACTAAACTATAACTTAATGAATTGTTATAATAATCTTCAGTATTGTAGCTCATGTATCACTGAGGATGGGGACTTTGTCGTTGAAACGCGTTTGATAAAGTAGTCGTAATTTTTGTGAGATCTTTTGTTCGAGTTTTATTCTATCTAATATTTTCTCATAAGTTAAGGTCAATATTTATTCTATTAATAACTTCATTATATATGACTGCTGAATTAAAAACTAAAAACACTTTAAAAAAATTTAAACTAATTATTTAATATGTTCATAATCTATAACCTAATTGTAATGTACAATTAGTCATTAAACTCAAAACTGAATTGACCGAAATTAAAACTACCAGTTTTGTAATTTAAATGTAAGTTAATTAAATTAGGGATTATTTGTTTAATGAACCAATATATTAACTACAATCGTCAGAACTTAACCGTCAATGTTTATTTGAAATAGGCTAGGCCTATTTTTAATTAAAGGAAGAAAGATTATACGCTAACGGTATTTTCGTGTAGAAGTAGTAAATATTTGTAAAGTGTTGCCACCAATCTGTAACAATAGCGTTACGTTTAGGCGTAGCCTAGGCTCTACATGTTGGATACCGATAATTCTTTAGGCCTATGCCCATTTGAAGGGGAAAATCGCTCACCCAAGGCCTGCCCATGTACCGTAGGGTATCCAGCTTCGAAGAAATTAACCTATTTTAATAATACATTACCGAATTATAGCAATTTATTAAATATTCACTCGCAAATCACAATAACTAATTAAGAACTGAGTTGAAGTTGGACGTTACCCATTATCATCTCGTCTCATTTATATTTACAAATAACGTCCGAATTGATGATTGAGGTATAACCCTGGAACCCTTGGCCTCAATTAATTATCCAACCGTGGTGTAATTTATAATATAGTTAAAACCAAAATTAATACGAGACAGGCACTCACACGTCTGACTGCGTACCGACTGCTCACTTCTGACGTTGTTGCGTTGTCTGCACAACATAGCTAAGAACCAAATTCTGGCCAGCTGTTTTCTTCAATAAACAAAACGAACCCCGCTCAAGTAAGTCTCGCTTAACTATCCGACATGTGCCTAGTGACAGTAAAAAATGAGAGTGGGGGTTATCCCTGTTTCCTCTCCGTCTTGATTTGTATTTTTCTTGAAGTAGGTATAGCCTATGGGTATCTGTTTAGTTGAAGGAATTGATAACTCATAGGTTGGTTATTTTCCAAGACAATAATAATCCTTTGGATATAATAATGAATCTCAATAAGTCTTTTAATTTGAGACTGGGGCAAAACATTTGAGATGTTCAGCTTTCATAACCAGTAAACAATAAGCCTATTGTTTGTATTAGTTCGACGAATCATCCAATATAGTTCCCTTTACATAACAATGATAACAATTACAAAGAAAGTTATCAGCTATGACCGGAGATGGCTAAATAAGAGGAATACAACTTGATAAGTTATCTGTGATAACAATGAATGACTGATAACTGTGAACTTAAATTGGTTGGTTAATTTGATCTTTTGTTTAATTTGTCCCAGAATAAATTTTCTTGGAATGATTTGTAGTATGATTAGCAAATATTTTCGCAACCGGAAATACAGCTCCCCCATTCCTTGAAAGATATCACAATGTGGTCTAGAGTAACACGGGTTCGTGTTGGCTTAAACAGATTGATACAGCAAGGGTTCATGTAAGGTATTCCAGATGGAAATCAGCTGTGTTCTCTTCTATGTCAAATTAAACTGGATTTACTACAGTGGTGTTGAGAAGAGAGTTAGTGTGTCCTCTTTCTAAAAGTCATCGAACCACTGAGCTGCTCGTTAGTGTAGTTTACTAATTACAATAGCGGCATCCTGTTGTCCGACCTGGTTAGGATATCCAAAGTCTTCTGGTTCTTTTATAGGTGGGTTGTTTTATTAAAAGACGTGTTGCGAAACCTCTAAACCATATTGAACAGTAACATGCTTTGGGATCTCGTCTGTGGGCGTAGGGCGTAGTCGATCGCAGATAGGTAAATGATACGAAGTGTGTGTGTGTGTAAGACTTGCTTTGGGCGCCAATTAGGTAATGACACGAAGAGTGTATAGTGACTACTACCCCTAATGTTGTGTGTAAGACGATTTCGTTTAGATTTCGTCGGCATCCACCACCACCTGTTCAGATGCCTTGGGCGTATAGATTGTTGCATGGAGTTTGACATGTAAATATCTAATACATCACTGCACTGAACTTTGGATTATTAATTTCACTTGGATATTAAGTAATTGCCATAATTGTTAGCCCTGGTAAGTAATCGTAACGCGCCAGCTCAACTAGTAAGAGCCATAAGGATTTATCATATGATTCCACTAAGCAGTCTACTAACCCTAAACACAATAATGTTTCTTCATATGGTTTCATATTTTGGCCTTTCGCCTTTAAAACTCCATCAAGATTTGTCATACGACTAATTAATCTATTAACTAAAAATAATAGTCTCTGCTCATAAGTTATCGTATTTTGCTAGCTCGTCTATAAAGTTCCGTCACGATTTGTATATGATTCCGCTAAGCCGTCAACTAACCCTAAACACAATAGTCTCTCCTCATGAGTTATCGTATTTTGACAGCTCAGCTACAAAGCTTCTTCAAGATTTGTCGTTTGATTCCGCTAAGCAGTCACTAACCCTAGACACAATACTACCTCCTCATAACTTATCGTATCTCGCCAGCTCGACTAATAAGCTCCGCCAGGATTTATCGTTCCTTCCCCTCTCCTCTCAACATCACTCCCCTCTTGTCTCCAGACCACATGACGAGTTTCCACTTAATGAGGCGGATAAATTGTCCGCAGCAAAACAATTATGTGTCGCGCATAACTATCATTCCTCATTTTCTGTGGAGTAGCAACGAAACAATAGATTTTAATGAGTTTATGATAGATTATGATGTTTAAATGTTTTCTTAATTAGTTTTGATGACTTTATTTAAGGATAATATTTTCATTGTATTATTATTCTTCTCTCTTTCAACCTCGCGTGTACGCGCAAACGCATGCACGTGCACATACACATAATCATTCATTCTCTAATCTAGGTGGAGAAAACAAAGCATAGGCGTCAACATCTCAATTTTTTCTGTAAAGACTTACAAATGGATGTCAGTCATTTCTTTTATATTCTCGTGTATAGACTACTTACTTTAGAGAAATTTATATAAAACGTTAAAAAATATAAATTAATTTGTTTTCGTGGACATTTTTGTTTTGATGTCACCTGTGACCAAAAACATGGTTTAATAATTAATTATAGTTATTATTTTTAGTGCTCTACAGCCCAAAAAAATGAACCGATTCTGATCAAATTTGATGCGTCAGGACATAATGGTGCTGGTGATTCAAAATATTAGTGAAATATGAAGAGTGAAAAATAACTCAAGTTAGTATGAAAATGATCAAAATACGATTCTGGAATATTTGGCCTTGTTACGTCATTTCAATCATATAACATGTATGCTTAGGACAAGTTTATGGGCCAAGCTAAGCAAGCTTACGATTTAAATATATAATATCCCAAAATAAGTTTATATAGGAACATCTTTCTATTTCAACTTAGGCCTATATTCCATAAGAAATACATTGAGGAAAACTCACTAATAGTTTCTTCTTTTTTACTCACATAACCTATAAGTAGTCGACATTTTTATGGAGATGTCAACAATTATTATTTCTAGTTAGTGATTGGTTTTGTGGATGGTTGTGTTGGACTATTAATGTCATGTTTTTGCACTGTATATACGATTTAAGACATATCATGAATAGTTATTGTGAATAGACAAACGTTACCTAAAGCGCCACCGTACATCGCTTTAATGTAGGATCAAAATTTGTATGTAATAAAATTAACGTAATTTGTATAAAACAAAATGTTTAAGTTATATTGCCTTTACACCAATTTTACCCGCTGAACAAAACACAATATTGAAAAAGTTTTGTGACTAGATAGTTGTTTATGAAAATATCCATTTTGAGGCCCCTGCGTCCAATAAAAGTGGTTTGGTGATGTCCATCGTCTGTAACGTACCTTACAACCAAAACAGTTTCTTAACTAATTCAGACCCTTAGGGGCTCGCCTATGTGGTTACGGACATAATTATAACCCCGAGGAATGATGCTGTATCTACACTTTTTCCATGTAGTCTTGGGTTAATATTTTTCATGTTTTCTATCAGATATCTCTTGACCAACTTTTAATCTTTTCAGACCATGACACTATTAGAATATTCGAGAGCTAGGGGTCTTTATTTTATTACTTTTTTTTTTTTTTTTTTTTTTTTTTTTTTTTTTTTAATGGCGTTGATGATCGAGAGCTTCTATGCCTTTAAACCATAAGGAAAAAATCAAAAAAATCAATATGAGTATATTTCGTTCGTATTTTGAATGTCGGTTGTTTTGTTTTTAATAACTCAAAACGTTTATGGATGCTACGTGCCATAAAAACAAAATATAAACTTTCTAAAATCGGCTTTAACGATATGAAATAGAGCCTCCTTAAAAATTACTGTTATCTATCAAAAAGTTTAACCGAACCATCGTCGATATTGTTTTGGGTTTTTACTAATTTACTCGTAAACAGTATTTATTTATTTTTTCGTTGCAATTTCGGTTTGTAAGCCTCTAGATTTAATCGACATTGCTTGTGCAAAGTAAACAGTTTTGATTCCATAAGTGCCTTGAAAGACCTACTATACCCACTACACTCCCTACTGTTATGATTCATCCCATTACCTTCAAATCGATCTTCCCTGTCCCTATTGCAATCTCTCCTTACAGGAAACGACCTGTTACTAGACGAACCTCCACCCCCTCAACCCACATTGGTTCCACCCCTTATCAAACCTTCTCTCCTTTCGTGGTCTTCACTCCGAAATTCTCACAGCTCTTATTTCCACCTTGGTTTATAACCATTCTACCAATTAAATATAAAATTCTACCCGTTCGCCTATAAGTCTTATGGTTCTTTATTGAAACGTCCTTAGTCATTGAATTTACCCCTAATAGATTTTACAACCTGAAACTTGCCCGTTCAAAAATGTGTATATCCCCAAATATATTCACTGTTGTGTTATCTACTTGTAGGAATATTCTTGGATTTAAACCTTTTAGAATATATGACAAACTTTGTTTCGACAAATCTGATACAATTCTAGCAGTATAGAAGGAGTCCAGGTACTTTTTGATTACTAGGTGTGGTTTTGTTTATGAGAAAATTCGTGCTTTTAATGTTTGTGCACAGTTTATTTCTAAATTGATTGCATAATGTCCATATATATACTAACGTACATTATAGGCCTACCATCTGTTATGCGCAGAAGTTCTGTCCATTTGTTTTGAGAAACAAGCTAAGTATAACTTCAAAATATATATATTTTTCTTGTTATTTAATCTTCTCGTTCATCATCACCTTATAAAGACAGGAAAAGAACATAAAATAAAGACCTCTAGTCCTTGAATACTGTAATACATTCAGGGTTGGAAGAGAAAATTGGTCAAGAAAGACTTGGATAATAAGCAAGTCCCTGAGGGATAACCTCAAAATCAGACAATAATAGCTCCAATAAATATGTGACAACGGACCAGAAAAAAAGGTGCTTAAAATTGCTTAGTATAATTACTGACTCCGTTTTAAGTATTTTCTCTACAAGTTTTTTAAATGGATGTTTTCGAAATTCGATCGATGATAGAGAAAAATACATAGGCCTATATAATTTTTCTGTACACCACGGTGTCGAGACCTTTAAAATGAGGGTTTGAGATATTTCGTATAGGAAATCAAACATATAGATTGACTATAACAATCATTTCTACAACAGTTTGAAAATTACGAAAAAACTTTTCATGTTATCCACTTTGATAGTGCAAAATATAGGCATACTAGGGTTATATTTAACACAGGCAAAATAAATTTCACAAAGAAGTCATAAATGACGGGGATCAAAGTTAATTTTCATTTTCCCCCAAATTATTTCCAAATTATTACTTGTAACTTAACATATGATTAGAATTCAACAAAAAGCCAAAGCATGGAATGGAAGCATTGTAGTTTTCCAGCGAAGAAAAAAAATTCAAGACCCAATCATCAGTCGGTAAAATTATTCTAACTTTTGGGATCCCAAAGGCACAATTTACTGGGATTGTTTGGAAGGATAATACACGATCAGTAGTCAGTATACTAGAGTGCTGTTCTGGAAAATAACGTAAAACCTTCTATATTGGTAAATATTCGGCTTACAAAGCAAATAAAGGAGATAGTAGGTTTCTTCGTGGTAACGCCCTCCCGCATACTGCACAAGCAATACTTGAAATCATCATTCATTTAGACTGGAGATTCTACCACAACCTAATTATTGGAACAGGGATCTTTTTGAAAAGGGTTAAAATCGAAATGTAACAAGAGCTAAATGTCGAAAACTATTTGACCGATGATGTACATAATTAGAACGTTACAGCTGGCGAAGGCAGATTTTTAATTTTGACCTGCACCAAAAGTTCTAATATACTAAAAATTGCAAATAGACTAAGGCATAGAAACTAAAAAAGTAGTTTAAAACTATTTCAAAATTCGTTACCATAACAGGCAATGGTACAAATTTAATAACAGTTGGTTAATTAATAATCATAAAATCAATTTGAGGTAAGATTAACCAACTAGATCTACTAAAAAATACCATCATAATGTATGTAGTAGTAGTTTGTTGGGGGTGAAATACATTGTAAGCTTTAGAGATCTATTTTGCTTTTTGATCTACTTATTCTAAGAGAGGGATTTCCCATTTATAAGAGCCCGTCCAGTCCCCCAACTCCTTTACAAAGTGCAGCTCATGAAGGGGTCAAGTGTATATCCTCTAGAATAATCTGAACCTACCCAGACGTCTAGCGCTTTTGTGTATTACTGCGTCGCATTCGACTAATAGGGAGTCTTCTCCCTCTCTCGGTAGAATCTACAGACCCCATAATTTTATATTCCGATCCTTTTAATGTGTTCCCTGAGTCTACAATGCCTCGTTTGAAACTCTGTTAGCATTTTCAGTTTGACTCTACTTAGTCTGATGCATGCTGTCGATTTTCTTTGTTATAATTTCCCGGCAGTTTTTTGGCTGTCGTTTCCTTGGTATTCTTTCCCATGTTTCTGTTGCCTTTCTGGCCTATCTTCCCTTGCAGTGTACTTCGTCTATCAGAAGTGCGATACCTCCTGGGCCTGTTTGACCTTTCTCTAGTAGGATTATTATCTACGCGTTGTCGAGTCCACTAGAAGAAGTGGAGGACTCCTCATGCTGATATTCATCCCGGAGGATGTGCTCCATTTTCATCAGGACCTTGTGTTGCGGTGAACAAAGTTGTCATTTTTATTTCTCTCTCAATGTTTTCCCCACATGCAGCTAGGGAAAGGATGGTTTATCTAGCCATAGCCCTGCTTGGTCGGGTTAAGCTAAAGGTCACCAAGTACCTTACAGGGCCTGTATGCTACATCTTTTGCCTGGTACCATTCACTTCATCAGAACACGTCGTTTTACATTTTAGGGTTGAGCTGAGAAAACAAAAAAGGGGGGAATGAAGGAAGGAGTTAAGGGCTGACAGTATAGATCATACATCTGCACGTGAGAGGGAAATAGTGCGAGTCACAGGAAAGATTTCAGAACTACCTGAAGAGTAGGACCATGAGGAGCCTGTTTCCAATGGATAACCACTGTACGGTTCGCCAATCCTACATCCCAATTCATATGTACTATTTCTAATGTGTTAAATTACATAAGAGACGTATTGGTATGTGGTCCTCTTTTAGATAACATAACTATCATAAGAGGTTTCTCACTCTATACATTCATTACAAAAAAGCATGGATTGTTTTCAATGAAAAAATGAAAACGCTCTTAATAAAGACGATCAAGGTTTTAATATAAATTACTTAAGAAACTGGTTTTCTTCCAGTCTGTCATTTGTTTTGTTTTGGTTTGGTTTTATCTAGTTGTTAAAAACCACTCGGTCATCATCGCCTTATAAAAAAGGAAGAAAGAATATAAAATAAAAACTTCTAATACTCTAATAGCATCAGGGTTGGAAGAGAACAAGAGTTGGTCAAGAGAGACCTGATAGGAAAGATGGAAAAGAGACATCTAAAAAAAAACACATAAAATAAGCTGTAGATCCAGCCCTGAGGAGTGAGGACCTGAGGAGGGTATTCTATTATTTAATGAGACTCCAGTAATTTAGATCTCACTCCATATATTGTTTTGTCGTTTGGCTCCCTCAAAGATTGTTTATGTTGAGTCACATTTCACAATAACAAAGAAGTAAGTAAATACTCGTGTGGAGAACTTGCTTCAAGATAATGAATTTTTTGGTGTTTCCATTTAAAAAATCGTATACAACGATAGTGCAAGTATGTGTTGCAGCAGGACTACGTGGAAAGAAAGAAATTTTGAGATGTATTGATTAAGCCTTATCTCAGACGCCTATATTATTACTGAATTACATTCGTTCATTAAAAATAAGAGGGGGACATGGTCAATTTTGATCATTTTATTTTTTTGTAAAATCAATTTGAAATATTTAAAAATTTTAATGACCACCGTTTTGGCAATGATCTACATTATTTGTATTTTTCCTGAGAACTTCCGACCGGGAAATTTTTAAGGGTTGGTCCCCAATAGGATTTGTTGATTCAAATGCTATTTTGAAAATCGGAATTTTATGTTTTGTTCTTATTGCGGTACACCAAAATTTAGAGTAGTCTAATTTATAAAAAAAACAATAACTAAATATAAATTTGAATTCAGTCGTTAATGTATCTCTACTCCAAACAAAGTTAAATAATGCAACTGTTATCTAACGATTTCTTCCACCTCTCTCTTTTTTTCTGGTACACGGTTATTGAGGACATCGGTATATTCAGTCAGTCCTTCAATTCATTATAAAAGCTTCAACTTCAACTCATAGTGAAAGTAGGATATGATTCCTAACCTCAACACTTTCTAATGCCGACGACAAAACTACTGTGGACTTTATTCGTTCTATTTATTCATGTTTTTTAAAATCGCTTCGAATGGCGGTTTCGTCAAAATCGTAATAACTGTTCACTCAACTAGAAAACAAGCTGAAAGTTGACGCATGAAGAAACTGTTTATGATTAATAGAAGAAACTCGTTTCCTGAAACTTTATTAGCGAAGGTATTGAACCGCCCTCAAAGAAAGTTGAAACACGGCAGTTGAAACATTAACATTGATGACACCTCTGGAAGTCATTATAGTTCTACAGGTTGTAGTTTTTGTCAGATTTTCTTTAAATTTGGCAGAAATGTATTTTTATTATAATTGCTTGGAAAGTTGGTAGCAGTAACACTCGGTTGTGGATTGTAAGATAGCTGATCTAAATAGTTGTTTTAGAATGCTGTCTCACCTATAGACCCTGCAATATTTCACAATAGTTGTTTAAAAATCTGCATTGATATCTGTACTCAGTATACGAAGTATAGGGTACTGTAAGTCTGGTAATCTCACAAAATTTGGACTTCCGTTTTTTGTCTAATTTTCACGTTGTATGGCCTCAGTTGAAATTTAGAAAAAAATATTAAAATGTTAAAATGGCGACCATATTAACAATTTTTTGTTAATATCTGGTGTGTTATTCAACTTACACACATTAAACAAGATACAAATTTCGAGATTTCAATTGTCCATGTAAAGAAACCAACTATAATAAGTAAAGTTATTGACAAAAATTTAATTTCGAACACTGATTGCTTAAGAACATGTTATATTCCTATTTTAAGAAATCCTGTAGGACAGAGTCACTGAGACGAGCGTAGAGAGAGGAGATTTTATAATTTGTATACACGTCTATGAGACTCGAACCTACGTCAAGAAAGTATTGATGTAAGCTACTTTTTTTTAAAAAATTTAACCTACTGGTAAAGAGCTCTTGGTCTACCAATATTACAACTTAATATTCGTTTAAAGCTTAATAAACCAACTTTTGGACTTGCATTTACAAAATCTACTTGTATTGATCTTGTGATGGGGATGGATAAGTAACATGATTTAGTCCATGAACTTTTTTAGAGCGATGCCTCACCTTAGGGACTACAATATATTACAATAGCGATATATTACTACGACCTAACCTAACCGATCCTAACCTAACCAATTTTACTCTTCATTTAATATGTTTGGTAATAAAAAATAAGATTTTCAAATCTTAAATATGGGGCTATTGAAATGCTTTTGGAAGTTTTATCTTATATGTAGATTTTACAGTATATGAGCTCGTACAGCTTAGCGATCTGAACATACAGCTACAGTATGTATAGGTCTTTAACTAACCACAAATATCATTAAACACATATTTTCCTTGTTGCTTAAAGTAAAATAAAGACCTTTAGTCCTCAAATATCGTCAAAGTCGGAAAAGAAGAGTTGATCAAGAAAAACCTGATAGGAAAGATGGAAAAAGAGGTCTAACCCGAGACGGTATGAAAAAAGATGTAGTTCCAGCTTGGTTCTTTCGGGGTTGCCAAGCCCGTACCCCTAAAGGAATCATTAGCGTTCCATCACGTGATTGCATTACTAAGTTAACACTTACCGTCTTTTGACCGTTAACTCCTGAACCTGCATTTCTTGGGACTTGATATCTATAAATTGTAAGTTCCATTAGAATTAAATTTGAGCAAAAGGGACAGTAGTGTTAGTTCAGTGAATTTCATGTTTCGATTTTATGGCCGACAATTAAAATGTTTAATACATTTTGATAAACCTAATGATTAATTTAAGAAATAATGTTACTTTGAATTTCGATAAACCTTATTCAATTTCAATATAATGGGTTTTATTTTATATTATTCATTTTTATGATAGTAAAATGAAATAACTTTTAGTTATTCTATTAAAAAAAAGGCTATTTAATTCAACATAAACATTTATAAATATCGACTTTTCCGTAGTACCCCTTAGGGGCTGACTATTGCGAGTACGGGCGTGGCAATCCAGAGGGGGCTAGATGGTTAGACCCTTCTCTTTCCAATCAGGTCGCTCTTGACCAACTCTTGTTTTCTTCCGACCCCTTAGAGTATTCGTGGGTTCTTTTCTTGGTTTTTTACAAGGCGAAGATGATCAACAGGTTTTTACGACTTTTAAAAACAAGGAACAAATCTTCCAAAGTCCACCCGGTTGATGCTAGGAAATAATTTTCTAAATACTCATAATTTTTTGGCGGAAATTTGTTGGTAGTTTTCCTAGCATAGGGTGGGGGGCATATCTCACTATACAGAAACAACCTGTTGACTACTTCCACACTGGGTGATAATGAAAAACCACGTTGTCAACCAGTGTTTACAGTCTAATCAGCTATCTGAAACATCGAAAGGATATAATTTGGATCCAGTTTGAAAAACATTTCTGTAAAAACATCACACTATGTAAAAATATATGTAAATTGGTGACCAAAGAGTTTTCAAATTGTATAAAAAATAATGGTGGACATTTTGAGCAATTCCAATAGCATTTTATTAAAAGAATGTAAGTTAAATGCATCATTTAACCTAATTATCTAATCAAGTAACCTTCATTCAAATTTATTTCTGCATTTCTACTCTCTATATTAAGAAAACTAGCAAATAATTTTCCAATATTAAATTTATAGTTTGTAAAGAGTCAAAATTTGAGTCTTCAACGTATTTTGTCAGCTAAAAATAATCGATTTTGGACGCCCTTACATCACTATGATTTGTAACCTCACTCCGGCAATCCTTTCTCCAAAACAGCATTGCATTTTACATTAGTGCAATGTCCTTGACTCTTACGAACACGCTGTATTTGTTAATTTAATCAAATAATTGTTAGTTTGATTGTAAAAAGAAGTTTGAACATTTTTTCTCCTTTCCAATTTTGTTCTAACGTCACTGAACGAGCGAAATGTTGGATTGAGCCCCCTCACGGGGATCGAATCCAAAACATTTTGGGCATCGTCTATAAATCTACTAGACAAACCAGGGACTCAACTTGTTTATATTTACTTCATAAATCAAGGTTACATTAATATAACTAATTTATGAATCAGATTGATAAGCTTCTATATCTAGTAAAAGAGTTCACAAAACATAAACTAGAGTTATAGTAGTTTATTGACTTTTAAGAGTTACCGAGTGCATGCAATGTAGGCTACACGCTTTAGAAACGTCATTTAGAATCATTTAAACTGGTTTTATTGTGAAGAGTTGCAATGAATGTAACTCATTTATCATGTTATATTGCTGTAACGGTGAATGAAAGTTGATTATATGATGCAATAATTTGTGAACTGCAAAAATCTATTCTATTAAACTTGAAAATGAATGACAACTCGTCCTAGATTCAAGAGTAACAAATGCAAGAAGTTGGTACACAGCAAGTATTTATGTACATACCTATGACTAAGCTATCATTGTGTAGTACATGTCGGTTTTATACTTCTTATGAATATTCGGCTGTTAAATGAACAGCTTTCGAGCGAACAATCTTCTTCTAAGTATCTCCCTCACTGTTCCCAAATTTTGAAGAATGCCAGCCCTGAATTTTTGGTAAATATTACACTTTTCGAGAGTGTAGATCAACTGACATCACCGAGTGATAAATGTAGAATATAGTATTCGAATAAAATCAATATAGCCTAATAACTTAGGACTATGTTAGAAAATAAAACTCCCTGGAATCGTCGAATATTAAATTTATATAAATATTAGAATAAAATATATTAATAATTGGTAAATTATATACAGCTTGTTAAATAAGCCCCGGGACGGCTTAATATTTTTAACCATTACAGATAGAGCTGCAAAGCTTTGCACATTGTTAACGGACATCAAAACCTATTTTAGTTGGCTACTTATTCAGTGGACCGCTACCTTTACTGGGGGATGGACCACAAGGAGTAAGTAGGAAATCTTTAATGAGAGAATAAGTCGAGTTGTACATCTAATTAAAGGCCTTTATGAGTAGAACACAATGCCACAAAGCCGACTTCAAAAAGTTCACCCTAGCTAAAACAGCATGGGTTTAAAGTTCATATTAAATCAAACAAGGAAAATGGATTAACCATGATGGTCCTAAAAGAGAATGTTGTTTGTGACTGATAGTGGGTATTCCCGCAAACAGGAAACATACTTGCATTAGGTAGTTGTTATTAGTGGTATTCTACTCGTTAGTGAAGACAGATCATAACAGTTTTTAACTTCATTTGTTTTGAGTTGAAAAAATTACTCCTTGAGGGCCGCCACCCATTGGAGGTAAAGAGCGAGTGAGCAGTCTAAAAAATAGTTTTTTAAAAACAGATATTAATTTGCAAAGTTATTATTTACTAAATTCTACCTAGTAAACATTATTACGCTGTTTTCAACATACCTGATGTTGTAGTTAGTATGAACTTTAAACCCACGCTATTTTAACTAGAGTCAACCTTTCGAGATCGGATTTGCGGCATTGTGTTCTACTCATTAAGGCCTTTAATTCGAGATACAACTCTACCAATGCTCTCATTTAAGATTTCCTACTTAAACCCTTGTGGGTCGTCCAGGGGGAAAGGTAGCGGTCCACGTACTAAAATAGGTTTTGGTGTCCATTAACAGTGTGCAAGGCTTTGTAGCTCTATCTGTAATGGTTAAAAAATATTAAGCCGTCCCGGAACTTATTTAACACTCTGTATACATAATTGATGGAACTAGTCCGATTAAACTGTACAAATAATAATCCATCATTATTCAATAATTTTATTTATTTTTTCACCCTTGTTTCCACATTCACAAACTAGTTTAAAGATACGTTCCATTCATATTCGCTCTCAACTCTTCAATAAAATTCGTTATATTTAAAAAATATATATAACAACCCGCTACCAGTATTGATTTTGTCTATATTACTAATGTATGTTTGTGAACTGTACTAACAATTTGTGAATGTGCCTGAATTTAATTGGTTCTTTAACCATGCTACAATGCTACAACGTTTAATGGGGGTCGTACCTGAAGCTTGGCCAAGTCAACGCAGTTTCTGATTCAATGGATTCAATGAAGGCAGGAATACCTATTGATACACATATCGCTAGTAATTACAGGCAAAGGTTTTATGAAATTACTCTTTTTAAAATTTTAATTATATGTTTCTAATCATCATGTGTAATGGCCGTCTGGAAAATTTCTTTTTTTGTCAATTCTTACATTCAATTAAGCTACATTATTTGACAAAATAAAAAGTAGAAAAACCTCTCGGCCATGATCGCCTTATATAAAAAAAGAAGAAATAATAACGAACCATAACACTCGAATACTCTAATAGATTGAGGGTAGTACAAAGTTGTAGACCCAGCTGTCTCTCGGAATCGTTACGCTCGTATTCATTCTAGTTAACCTCCGAGGGTTAACCTTTAAGAGCAGAACATGGTTAATGCTTCTCTGCTAGATACTAGTTAACAATAAAGCTCAACATCTTGATAATAGTGCTATGCTCATTCAGTAATATAACTTTAAATTATATTTCCACTAAAATAAAAGTAATAATTTAAAGTTCGTTGATGGGAAGAAAAAGAGGAAACAGCGTTTCCAGTTTTAATATGGATCCGGAGAATAAGGGTGTGTTAATGGCACTTGCAGGATTTATTTATAATAGTAGTTAGATAATACAATAATTTACGGCAATTACAAACTCTTAAACCTGATCCTGTTGCCCCCGTTAAACCTGTTATAAGAAATTATAACAAGAGCTTACCTAGCAACACTGCTTGCCGATTAAATACATACTTTTCTTTATATTGAGAATAAAAGGTCTCAAAGAATATGTACCGGTACTTACTTATTTACATTACGTTAGTCAACGCCCATCCTTGGCATTTCTGCAATCCGATGCCCTGCTTCTCGGAAGGCGCTGACAAGATGATTCCTTGCTGTAAAGTCAAAGTGAGTGATGTCAGCGCAGGTCAGTAGGTGGTTGGTATCCTGTCTTCCATTGCTTCAAAGGGGGGAGACCTCTGAATCCGCGATGCCGAGTCTGTTGAGATGGGTCTACAAATAGTCGTGGCCAGTTAAAAAGTCTGAACTCCACTACGCCCTCTCCTCTTGGTTTTCAAGGAATAAGAGAAAAGATTTGGTTCTGAAATTTTGTTGCTACGTATTTAATAGTGTGATTTTTTTTTTTACTTTCACACATACTGTATATTAGTAGGGAGATAAAGTTTGACAAAAATCAATGTCGAGTTACATATGTTTTTGCGGATATGTCAGTTTTCAGGTCTCCTGAATCCAAAAAAAGTAGTTTTTAGAATAATGTTTGCTTGTCTAGTTCCTGTGGTCTCTAAATCCCAGGCGAGGGAGAACTGGTTTTAATCAAATTTGATATATCCGAACACTTTTATAATTTGTTCGATAACTCCAAGTTAGAGAGTGTCCATAAGAAAAAACACAAAAATTGACAATAATGATTCCGTTAAATTTTTTTTTGTGAAATGTGAAGATTAATGACCCAAATCAGTTGCAAAATCGGATGTAAAATTTAATTACTGGTCAGAAATAATCGGCAAATCAAGAATTAAACCTTGATTTCATTCAAATAGTATTTAAGGTTAGAACGAGTTTACGACAAAAACGAAACAAGATTATGGGTCTATTTAAAAGATTAAATATCTTCCAGATTAATAATAATAATACAAATACTAACAAAAGATAAAAGAAGACCTTCACATCAACTTGTCTCCCATAATAAATACAAAAAAAAAACCACTACGCTATAAATAAATTACGTTTTGGAATTTAATATATAGGCTAGTAGTCCTAAGATTAAACCATTCATAAAAGTAAAAAAAATATGGCGATTTTATAATTTGGGAGTGTTGCAAAATGAGGAGGGAAGGTGACATTTTATTAAAAGACCGTAAGAAATACATGGGGAAATAAATTGCAGGTTTAAAAGCTGAACATTTTTGTTCCGTTTAGTGTTCAAGGGATCAAATTTCTAAACATTTCTAACGAAAAAAGTTTCAAAAGAGAGTCGAAAATTTGTAGCTTTTTCTTTTTTCAACCGATTTTGTTTAACTCATTTTTGTTTATAAAAAAAAAGGTTATAAGGTGATCTCTTACGATTGTAAGAAAGTTTTTACAATGTTTTTGTAACGTTTGATTTTAAAACGGTTTATAAACTAGACGATTCTAGGTTGGGTGTAAACATGTATTTAATCTATTATAGATTTAATTTTAATCATCAAATAACCACTTGAATAAATCATTACCTTGTAGTTGTAGCTGTCTAACCTTAGACCTACAGTACGTGTTAAAGACAAAAGTATTTCATTAAACCCTGGTAATTAATTGATAGAGATGTTATCAAACTAACACACGTGCGGATAGCATCGGAGGCGTTTTCTAGAGGGCGTGCATATCATTATAGTAATTAATGGTCGAGCAATCAATTGATTGAAACATTTATAATATTGTATTTAGTGTTTTCTCTTTCAAGAAGTTCAAATCATGCATGTGGGCAACAATAAAATATTAATATTTCTAATATTTGATTGAAAAAAATAACTGAAATTGTAACCAATATTGTTAATATTTTATAGTAATAAAAGCAAATTTATTACTGTGTTGGCATCTGTGTGAAGTGGGAACGTAAGGTGTGTATCGACCTGATGTGTATTGGTTATGAATTTGGGTTTTAACCTCAAAAGTAATTTTGAATAACAAACAAAATAGTAGTTAAATATATATGATATTTTCTATAACAAACAAAATTACACATTTCTTGCTGTTAAAAAAGATTATTAAACCAAAAATTCAGTGAAATAATGTATCTATTTACATTTTATCACTTACGATGCAAAAATTAAGTAATACAGCGAAACAATGAAAAGGAACTTTTTGTAGAGGATAACGTTTTCTACAAAAATGTACAAAATTAACAATTTACTTTTGAGAACCGTTCCAAGTTGACTTTTCGAAATAGATGCATGGGTGGGTCAACTTATTACACCAAAATGCTTTCACTTATCCATTATCTACGATATATAATCGTAAAAAGTCGAACAATATTTTTTGACTGACCTTTAAGTTTCATGGGCTCAGGGAACCAAAAAAGGGTAAGCACGATAGCGGCCACAAAAATTAACATAGGAACATGTAATTCGGCGTAGGGGCCTGTAGTGTAGCATATAGAACCTGTAGTTATAATAAAGTATGTTGTGATCATATGCTTAGTAACAAGACAAGAAGAAAAACTAATGGGAGGGAGGGAGGGATTGAAACATGGCTTGATGTAGCTGGATTTTGAGTTATTAATTAACTGAATAATATTATCCCATTGTCTATACTTTGGTATTAGGTATAGGTGTATTTTGTTGCGCCGGTTTGCTTCCAGCTTCGGCTGGTGGACTACCTTATCCCATCTTGGCGAGTAACGGGCGTCGCCCTTGGTATATAATGTGAGGTAAAGCATCGCGTGAGCGACCTGACGGCTACTCATTACACGTTGCTTGGGAAACCTTGAGAAGGGAACCTTCTAGAAATCGGGTCGTTCACTTCACCCCACGGTGATCGCCCAAGAAAACTATCTGGCACGCCATACCAGCGTCCAGCTTCGGCTGATGGCTACCCTACCCCATGTAAGTGGGTAACGGGCACCGACCTCGATAGGTGATGTTGTGCGGGGGAACCTTGCCGACATGAGTACCAAGGTAGCATCCTCAGTCTGTCCAAGGGTTTCGGCGCCTGAGAACATGCGCTGAGGAATGATTTTGTGGTATGCTAGTGGTAGATTGCTCCCTGGACTTTTCTTAGTAAGTAGAGGTTAGGTGATTTGCCGAGAGGCTCTAGGTACACCTGCTCTCCTAGTTCCTTGGAGCAGGTTAAGTTTTAAACTTTGAAACTCATAAGTAAATGCATTTAATTCAATAGAAGATCTGCTACACATGTTGGCAGAAGCGGGGGAGATTTGATTTTAAAGTTATTAATATTATAACTTATAATTAGTTAACATTGTACGTTAAGCATAACCAAACTAATAAACGATGATAATAGTATTTATATAATTATTGTATTACTACAAACACGTTATTGGTCATAAAAATGACATGAAATTTTGTATAGGGGGGGGGGGGGGTCAACATTAGTATGTTCATATAGAACGCTATTGAAATTAAGAAATTGGAATTAAAACTGTCTCAATGGCGGGCATTTTAAACAGTTTTTTCGTTTTTATGTCGTGTATTATTCAGCTTATAACACATTAAATTAGATAAAAATTTGGAGATTTCAATTCTGCATGTAACGGTACTAACCCTACCTCTCCATGAAAACAAATAACAAAATTATTGTAAAAAATGTAATTTCACACCTTGACCTCACAAGAAATAGTGATATTCATATTGATACAAGATCCGGCAGGGGCGACTCAAGGTCAAAGTAGTGGATATACAAAATTACGAGGGTTAGAAAACCTAAACATATTTTGACCCTACTGGAAAAAACCCCTTGATCTACCAATATAATTTAATATTTCATACAATGCCAAAAAACGACTTTTAGCCATGAAACTTAAAGGATGAATATATATTAGTTACCTTTATTAGTAGTCAGAGCAAATCTTTTTTTTTGTAGAAACACTACAGCGCTGTTTCGCCGTTCACAGCTTCGTCAGGTGTAGGCTTAACACTTAAATAAAACACATAACGACACTGAACACACACGATAACACGACACAAAAAAACAATATAAAATCTATCTAAGGTTAACTCTTCGTCAAATGTCATAGAAACTTTATACTGGCGTGGCCTCGGCATAGTTTCTGTGTTTCTGAACAAAGACTCAAAAAAAAAAAGAATTGCTCTGACTACTAACTGTATATCAGCAATTCGTAAAAAGCGAATAAACTTTATAGTTTTACATAAGATTATAAAGAATATAATATTAAAGGGTGTGTTTTTATTAAATTGCATGGTGAGGCTGGGTAAGTAGGCCCTACTATAATGGCTCCGACGAACTCGTCTAATTTATCTTATTGTTGTTTTTAAATAACTAAGTGGCTATACATAATTATTCAGTTTTATGAACTGTTATGCCTTCACAAACTGTGTATAATTCATTATTGATTTAATAACATTTAAAATGATTGAAAATGATTAAAAAGAAACAATAGAAAAGAATTCAAATAGTTAAAACAAATATAGTAGAATCCTTGCTGGTTAAAAATATTTATTATTATATGTAATTTCTAAAACTTTTTGTGTACAACAAATTTTTAATAAATACTACTTCTTTTGAACACAAGACAAGATCTAAAAATTTTTGTGAGATCTTGTGTTCAAGTTTTATTCAATCTAATGTTATCTCACAAGTCAAGCTCAATATTTACTTATATAATTTCTATTGTTTATTGTTTTGTTTAAGTGGAACGATTCCATTTAAGAATCAATAACAAGAAAAAAAAATTATATTATTTTATTACCTAAAAGAATACATAAAATTACCATCTGACAACTAGTTATAGAGATGAAAAAAAAAAAAAAAAAAAAAAAATGTACCATTTACGTTGCAATCTTAAAGGAATGAAATCGGAAAAGCATACATTATTTTGTAATATTCTAAAAGGCTATGTATTTCTTCGATTTTGATTTCATATTTACGTCCCTTTTTAAACATGGATATTGGTAGAAAACAGTCTTGAACACCGAAGTTGATATTTCGAGTAGGCAATTTTGAACTCTCTCACATCTATTTTTTCTAGTTGTTTAAAGACGTAAACTCTCCTGGATCGGAAGAGTTGCTCAAGAGAGACCTGATAGGATAGATGAAAGAGATCCAAGACTACATGAAGGAGCTCCACCTAGCACGGCACCGGAGTTGCCACACCTGTACATTATAAGTGAGCCCTCTAGATACATGGTTCTTTAGTTCTTTACACTTTTGATAAAATCTGTACGCTTTACAAATTTATTTGAAATTTTTCCTTATCGTGCTGTTTTGACAGCGTACCGTATGAGGTAATAACTAAGTTTTACAATTTTTAATTTATTAGAAAATCTGGGTCTTTTTAAGACCCAGAATTTAAAACAAATTGCTTTTGACATTTAACGAGCACATTTTCGATATCTAAAACTTTTTGATCAAATCACCCAATAAGCAATTTAACGCGTTCACTCGAAGCATTTATTTGGACGTAATTTAAAAACTCTGTTGATTAAGAATTGATGAGGTTTGAGGTTATAGTAAGAATATCTAAATGACACAAGAAGTGCGTCAGTCTGCAACAACGACATAACAACGTCTGATGTTATATTGCGTCGCGACGCTGTTCCAGAGTGACGCATGCTCTGTTATCTTCATCCTAGGTCAGGTTTTGTGACCCTCTTCCCCCAGCCGCATCGTCTTTGTACTTCAGTAGTAAAAGTTCCCGCCGTATTGTAATATAAAACGGAAGTAAACGTTCTCAACTGCCTGTGAATTTATTTTCCCCAAATCAATAATCGATTACAAGAACGGAATCTTATTACAATGTGTCAACTTTGGTGAGGGATGACACATTTATTCCAACCTTTTTTTAATAAACTTATATTCGCAATAAATTTATCTATTAGTTTTTATTAGAAGAAACAAAGTAAAAACTTTACAAGACTAATAAATCAATGGAAATACAAATGTTCATATTTTGCTGATTACGCCCTTTGGTTTCGGTTATGTGATGTAATATTCATAAGAAGTAAACTAATCTCTATTGTGAGTTCAGGTATTAAATTTCAGAGCAGCCCATGTGATGTTCTGAATGCACTTTTTTTTACATCAGTTTGTGAAAGTCAACCTGTAGCTTCGTTTATTTGATATAGGTTTGATAACATTTATTCTTGGTACTTGTCTAAAACACCCAAGATTAGCTTAGAACTAAATTTGAGCAGGAAAAAAAGGAGCTCTTCAAGTGGATGACCTCATTCAAAATAAACGCGTCTTGTCTTCTCAGACTATTTCTATTCCCAGGTGTTTGTCGTTAAAAATGAAAATATTTTGTAAAATTAACGTTTAAAACTTTAAATAGCAGCCGTTTTTGAATGAGTAAAGGAAATAGGTTGATTTTTTTTTGAAATTAGTAGTGTGCAAAATTTCAACTCCATTAAACAATTAAAAAGATATGAATTTTTTGTTAAAAACACAAAATAGCGTCTAGGTAGAAAACTAACCATTTTAGGAAATATGTTTATATAAAGTTTTTCATTTGAGAAGTTTTACAAAGATTTTTGGATATAGGCCTACTCTGTATTGGTCTAATGGAGGAATAATACACCAATTCTGATTCTGGGGTTGTGCTTAGTAAATCCAGTTCGTTTTAAAATTTGCACTAATAAAACCAAAACATCAAACGAACTTAATGAATTCGACATTTTAAATATTAGGCGATACTTTACTAAAACACATTCAATTTTTGGGTTTAAAAATGCAACTTCAAGTCTTTTAAATTTAAATCACAAGTATTTCACAAGTTATTATCAACCAGTTGGTATGAAAATTGAGAAATTGCAGACGACTTTTTGTGTTACTAACTTCTATTATATATTACAAATGATTCGAAATATACCTATATACAAGAAATTCAAAATTTTAATATTAACCTATACAATAAGTTTGTTTGGTCATGGAAAATAGGAAGGGATTCTTGCAAGCGTGTCGTCGCATCAGAGTAGGGTTACACACAGTAGGTGCCCGTAAGGAATGATTGTTTCTCGTCCTTACGACGTCTATTATAATTTGTTTGTATATGGTTCTTGTATGTGTTTTCTTTTTCGTTTTTATATTTATCTTTGTTGCTAATATGGTTGTTTAATACTAGTTTATTTTATTGTTGCTTTCTTTACTTACTTTAATACTTCCATAATTTTTTTGTTTATATTTGACGTACAGGACTAGTGCACTCAGGCTAAACGTCTGTGGCTAATTATTGTCAAAAAACTGTTATTTTTGTTTCTTTGTATTATAATTATTTCTTTAAAGTAATATATAAATATTGTGTTTACGCTTTAACATTTAACTGATTTTTTCGTACTTTTTTTACTTTTGCTTAATGTTTGTTCTTTATACTCGTTAGCCGTTAGATCAATGAAGACGAGGGAGTAGACTATGTAATACACGAAAATTCCCAACGCTATTAACTGGGCTTGAACCTGCATAACTTTGACAGTTCACTTCTAACTTCAGCGAGGTAAGCTCTATATCAATTGTCCCTTTTCCTGGAAATATTGCAAATTTATTTTTAATGAATTGAAATAATATAAAACATGCATTTAGTCATATTACATAGTATATTTTATAGTGTTCTTCAATACCTATGATTAATAATTGAAGTTGGTACAGGAATTTCCGACATTTAATATTAGTAAAATCATGCAATAAGCAGCACTATTTTTTAATTACAATTTGTTTAAATCAGACGGTAATGAGCTACACGAGCGTACACACATTTTAAAACAGTGACCAAAGACAATATTTTATTCTTTAAACAAATTCACTCACGACCTAATTAGCCCTGATTTAATAAACTCTAAGCCTGTTTTAAGCGTTACATCTAGGGTGAGAGATTAAGCTGTAGAGGAGGGGAAACATGTGTTTTAATTACTTCAGATTGACACGTTCCATCTAAGGGGAGTACCGTGTTGGAAATAAAGCTGTCCCACACGTTTTAAATTATTCATTACAAGTATGTATGCAGGTATTTAATGTATGTAGTTAAGTTTTATTGTTTTTGAAAATAATGAACTTTAAACTCACAGATTGCTGTATCTTAGTAGGCTACAGAATTTTCTTTTGTCAAAAAATATAAAGGCTGGTTATGTTTAATCAATCTGCTTAACAGGTGTTACTGAGTACGCTACGGATTTCTATATTTGGATTTTTTGTTTTTATTTGATGATTTTTAAAACTTCTCAATTTGTTTGAAAAAATGTAACCTTTATGCATCATGAAAACATTTAGAGCTAAATCAAAATATGTTTATGTATTAACATAAATGTTCATCATGCATTTGATGGTCTGTTATGAAATCTGAATTTCTGTGTTCGACCTCGACTTTGTCATATGTTCTTAAAGTACACTAATGATGAAAAGCCAGCTTCATACAGATATGAAGTGGTGAACGTCAATAAAAACTTGAGAGCCATATCTGGGATTTCAGAGTAGTCTACATGACCTCTGTACCCAGAAATCGTGAAGTGACAACTTGGGGAAAACGTTCTGAATCACGATGTAATTCAAATAACTGTTTTTTTTTCTACGATGGTAAATGTTGTTAGCTGTTCTTTAATGTCAAAAATGGTTTTGTATCCATGAATCTTTGCGCAAATCTTTAAAAAAGTACAGTTCATACAGTCTGTCCGACATGTGAATCGAAGTAACATATGAGGGGTGTGGGGAGGTAATTCTTAGAAATTCCCCCATCTTCTTTCATTCATTTCCACCATATTACTCAGCTTACAAATATTTGGCTGTTATGTTTAGTTTTTATTGTATTTCAATGAATTTATATTTCAAATTAGAACTCAAAATGAAAGATAAAATAAAAGGTTTTTTATTATTTCCATTTATTGTTTTACACGATTTGCGCAAAATATGAATGTGCAGCGAGGCGATGTTTTTACAATTAAGCTAAAAGGGTGGTACACAATGGCGGACTGATAGATTCAACCTCTAAGACGCGACATCCAGCAAAATTCAAGCTCACAGACTGTTCACAGCATTCCTCTCACCTCGGCTCTCCTAGTGGTTAGACTATAAGTTGTAAAGCAAACCTTTGCAGGGGGCTTTAATATCATCCAAAAGAGTAGAGCTAAGCTGGAGGGCTTTTTTGTTAACAAAATTTTCAAGAGTAGAGAACAAAGATACCTTCTCACTTCCGCTTCTTTCTCAGCGTAGCTCAGTTTTTTTCAGAGTAATTAATTCGAGTTTTTTTAAAATTCGTGCTAATGGCGCACACCCGCAGTTTAGGGAATTTGTCACAGACACTTTAAATGAAAAGTTTGAACATCGATGGATAGGCAAGGATTAATACGCTAGCCTCCAAGGAGTCCAGACCTGACATCTTGCGATTTCTTTTTGTGAGGGTGCATCAAAAACATTGTTTATCGAGATAAAATTCGTGATCTAAATCACTTAAGGAACAGGATTAATAACGTAACGAGAACCGTTAACAAAGACATTTTAACTAAAGTTTGGGAAGAACTTGATTATCGAAATTGGACATTTGCCGAGTGACTAATGGCGCACATATCAAAATTTATTAGTTATGTAAAAAAACTGTTTCAGGCGATGATTTAGATAAATAAAGAACATCAGTATTGTCTGATCACTGCTACACAATGTTTATGCAAGTGTTTAAAGTGGAATACTGCAATTTCAGATATTTAGGTTGATAAAACAAAAAGTTGTTATCAATTGTGTATTAGTAGGCCTACTTTTCTCATCAATGAGTAGAGGTATGTCAGTTTCGTGATAGCAAAATTAGAAGTTAGTCAACTTGTGGTTGATGAGACTAGTGATCGTTCAGTTTTGTGGTCGCACACACTAGAAGTTGGTTATCTTGTTATGACTCTAATGGCTGTGTTTCTTGTGGTAATGAGACTATTGGTCGATCAGTTTTGTGGTTGCACACACTAGAAGTTGGTTATCTTGTTATGAGTCTAATGGCTGTGTTTCTTGTGGTTGATGAAACTAGTGGTCGATCAGTTTTGTGGTCGCACACACTAGAAGTTGGTTATCTTGTTATGAGTCTAATGGCTGTGTTTCTTGTGGTGATAAGACTAGTGGTCGATCAGTTTTGTGGTCGCACACACTAGAAGTTGGTTATCTTGTTATGAGTCTAATGGCTGTGTTTCTTGTGGTGATGAGACTATTGGTCGATCAGTTTTGTGGTCGCACACACTAGAAGTTGGTTATCTTGTTATGAGTCTAATGGCTGTGTTTCTTGTGGTGATGAGACTATTGGTCGATCAGTTTTGTGGTCGCACACACTAGAAGTTGGTTATCTTGTTATGAGTCTAATGGCTGTGTTTCTTGTGGTGATGAGACTAGTGGTCGATCAGTTTTGTGGTCGCACACACTAGAAGTTGGTTATCTTGTTATGAGTCTAATGGCTGTGTTTCTTGTGGTGATGAGACTATTGGTCGATCAGTTTTATGATCGCAAAAATTAGTAGTTAGTCAACTTGTGTTGATGAGACTAGTGATCGGGAAGCTTGTGGTAGTTGTTGTTCACACTAGAAGTTGGTTAGGCTGTGATCGATCAGGTTAGTGGTGTTGGTCTCGTGTTCGGTAGGATTCTGCTTCTTCGACTGTTATTTTAGTTTGCATAGTTTCAAGCTAATAATTGTCGCTTCTAGGAATCACTTTAAATAAATTTTCATACGTTCCACTCTTCACATACAGTATACGTAGTGGTGTAGAGGAACTTTAATGATGAAAAAAACTATGCCTAATTTTCGAGGAGATACTGTATACGTTTTGAGGGTTCTCTTTGTGCAAAAACTGGATAGTTTTAACTGTCTATTTAGGTCTGTACAGGTTCTATACCCAAACGAGTAGACAGATTTTGATCAAATTTGCTACGTGGGCATGTTTAGCACTATCTCGAGGCATTTCCCCCTTCCTTTTGTCGATAAATCAAAAAATTTCCATAAAGATATTTCGGTTTTTTTTTTTAATCGGCTTCAACGATTTTTATCAAATTTGATATAATTTAGTTTCTAATGATCCAAACAAACTTATTTTTTTCGATCTACCTAAATAAATACCGATTTGAAAGTGGCAGATTATAAATATAGTCTGTACATTTGTTACAATATAAGCCTTCTAAATTTCTCAAAATTAGATCGACTGTTCTCGTTGAACCAAACGAATGTGTCAAATAGTAAGTTGAAGAAAATTACTTTTCAAGAATAGGGGTGTGTAAAACTGTTTTAACTGGGTAAAAACTGAAATGAACCTTACCCGCGGTTAGGTTTTAATTAAATATTATATGTATACGCTTAAGATGAGTTTAAGGTACAAGCGAAGCAAGCTCAGATTCATTTAATTATTGGTTAACAAAATTTGTATACAAAATTTATAAATCTATACGGCGCCCATGGTTCATTGCTTTGATTGATTACTAGAAAATTATAATTTTAATAACATTTTGCATCCATTCTTTTAAATATTAATTTTAAAGATTTTTGTGATTATTCCAATATTATTACTATTATGTTTTTCAAATCAACATTTAATAGCAGTAGAAAAGAAATTCATGGAATTAAATAAATCCATGTAACCACAAAACACATCCAACACCATTTATAGAATGACACGCTATATATTACATCAGACACTATATAACAAATAACTGACAAGTATAGACACCAGCGAAGTATTACGTATTCTAACCAAGCGCCATGTCGGCCTTCAATCAGCCTTACTTCATTATTAAAACAATTACTGTGCCGCGCCGAAAAAACCGCACCTAACCTAACCAAGGCTCGCCTTGAACACAACACGCAATCTCAGCATTGATCTCGCTCAGTCCTTCTTTAGTCCTTACATTCTCCCGCCAGCCTTCACACAGCAAAGTCTCGAGCATCTGTTTCGTTCTTTCTCTGTCAACAAGTTTGACTTTAGCATATTTAACGAACATTTTGTTAATTTTTGTTATTAAATAAAGGAAACAAGAGTGTTTTTATTTCTTTATAATTTTTACAGTTCATCAAGGAATCCATATACTTTGTAAAATCGTAGACTATTCAGCACACAGGGTAAAATCAGTATTCAGGGACGCTAATTTATTTGGCGTAACCACTCATTTACCGGCTCCTAAACCAATCAAAACTATTCTTAAAATAAACCTTGGATGTTATCTTTAAAAAAATTATATTTAAATAAGGGTTTAACTTGTTTCGCTGGTGGTATAAACGCGACTTTACCATAAATCGTATCTGGATAAAATCAAGCTTTTATGACGTCAGTCAAGGTTAATATATATATATATATATATATATATATATTTTTTTGCCAATTAGGCCTATTCCTGTAACGTAATTTATTTTTACTTGCGATTTTAAAAATGTATTTAGGTAATTAATCTTGCCTATAAACAATAATTCATACTTTACTAAAATTTGAACGAAATCGGTATAGCCTATTTATTTATTTTTTTGTCTTTTATACAAAATCAGCCCCACGGCAGATTGTTTGTTTTGTTTTATCCGTAATTCACGAACTGACCATTTTTGAGAGATAGTAACCGATACGTTTTATTTGGGTATTTAAACTAAAATTTGTTCACTTGAGCAAAATTTCATCAAAATGGCTAGAAACGATTTTAATTTTGTAATTTTTTTTTATGGTAGCGATTATCAAATTTTGAGTTTAAAAGAATGGAAGAAAACATCCCGAGATATGGTCAAAATATGCCTCAACCAAATTTGAGTAAAAGTCAGTCTACACGTTTGGTCTGTAGAGATCTTTCACTGATGACAGACAGATATTATTGAAAAAAAAAGACTTTTTGAACTCACGAGACCTCAAACGGATATATATGCAAAAAATTCAACATCGATTTTTTTGACCTTTCACACAAATTTCTCCATAAGTTCGTAAGCCTATATGTTAAAAAGTTATTCTTTTTTCCCTCGTTGTTTAAAGGGCAAAACACCTCGTCTTATATAAAAAAGGAAAAAACAATAAATAAAAACTCCTAGCTCTTGAATACTCTAACAGCATCAATGTCGGAAAAGAACAAGAGACATGAAAGAGAGGGATCTAACCTAGGACTACATGAAGATCCAGCCAGGACTATCGAGATTGCCAACCCCGTACACACTAAAATGAGCCCCTGAGGGTGGTGTGAAAATGTAAAAACTACCCAAAAACTGATAAATAGCAGCCGTTTTGAGATTTCCCTACCACCATTTCAATGAATAAAACTATTATTCAGACTATTAAAGATATTATATTTGACTTTTCTACTTATGAAGTTCTGTTTTTAACACTTTAGTTTTTTATTGATAACTCTCTTATTTATTATCCTTGTAGAAAACACGTTGTGTCATCATTGAAAGTAAAGTTTGAAGATGGATAAAATTAGCCACATAGGGTATCGTAGGGCTACTGTATGGTTGAACAATTATTCTCGAAAAATTTCAATTAAATTTGTAAATCTATAGACAATTTGAAATTTACATATCAACTTCTCGTTCTAGAGTATTTGCAGATAATTTATTGTTCAGATGTCGGCGGGTCCATGAGAAAGTAATAACTGCAATTCTGTAAAGCCTGACACCGCTAGACTTTTTCTTCTGGGATTTCATAAAAGATATGGTGTACGTACCTCCTTTGCGAGCCACTCTACCTGAACTTAGAGCAAGAATTTATGCTGCCGCTGAGCAAGTTACACCTGAAATGCTAGTGCGAGTCTGGGAAGAAATCGACTACCGATGGGATGTCTGCAGGATAACCAACGGAAGCCACACATAACATCTTTAGTTTAAGGTAAAAATACTTGAAGTGTTTTCTTTAAAACAACACCAAAACCAGCTCTGTACTTTGTTTCACTAAATTAATATGAATTTTCAAAGTTGTAAAGTCCTTTTTTGAAACACCCTGTATTATAAGTAGAAACATAATTGGAAATTTAAAATACATTTTGTTCTTTGAATAAAGGACTAAAATTAAGTTTCTTTAATTTACAAAAGATAAAACACTTTTTAAATGTAATAAACGGACTTCTACCGACACAATGTAAAATATTAGCATCTATTGTAGAACGTTAAAAAAAAAAAAAAAAAAAATTATGTATGACCCAATCATGTGATGATTGAGTGTATAGATCATCAGCAACCGTGCAATATGCGACAGTATATTTAACAGGAAATTTAACAACAGATTCCTAAAAATATACACCGAAAATATATGTGAATTTTTACAGAAATTCACATATAATAAAGTTATTCACAGAAAAAAAACACATTCCTAGAAAATATATGTTTTTAAGTTTCATTATTTGTTTTCTTAAATGTTGAGTGGCCTAATTAACTGGGCTGTGATAATTTTGATTACGGTGTTCGCTCTAAAACATATTTGTAAATACGTTTATTTTAAATATCCTAATAATAAACATTATTTATAACGGTTTTAAGAATGGGATTAATTTTATCGATCTGTTAAAAAATTAAATATTTAGTATAAGTACAAGTTAAGAAAAATAATTAACTGGATAATTTTTATTACAACTAAATATTGTTTTTACATAATAAAATACAACCAGTTTGTTATGTGTATTTTTTAATGGTTTTATTAAACCCTATCGTGGAGATATTTACGGGTATTTTGAAGGTCAAATTTGGTCTTTTAGAATGTGTAGAGGATGTATAAAGTAACTCGAACACTTGACACGATAAACTCTATCGGCAGTGTCTATAAAAAATCATTTGTGAATTGTTAAAATCTTTTAGTGTAACTTATCTATATTTATTTGAACAGTCCAAAATTCACTTTCCTGTTTAATTATTTTTTAAATGATTTATAATAATTGTTAATTAAGTCTAGATTGGAAGTTCAAACATTGTTATAAGAAGACTCCATTTTTATAGTCATTAATTTGTTTTAATTCGATAAATTAGTTTACCAAGTTGTTTCTAGATTGATAAGTTAAGAGATTTAAAAACTTTCTTTTAGATGCATGTATAGAAAAGTATTTATTGATAAAACTCTAACTTAATATAATTCATAGACGGAATAAAGTCATAGTGTAGTGATTTTTTCTTTCCTCTTCATATAAATATCATTTAGTTAATATTGACAATTTCAATTTTATTATGAATATAAGTGGGTGGATAAAAGTCAGGACACTCCTTTATTTCCCCCTTATTAAGTATACAGAGATATCCTTTGGGTAGTGGTGCAATATTGACAGGAGGTTTCATTTTACGATATTGGAAATTTCGAGTGTCCCCCAAAATGGGGAATTTTAGGGGCAACTCAAAAATTTTAAATGTAAATCCCCATCAAGTGACCCCCTCATTTTGAAGAACTTAAAAAAACTGAAAGAATGATGAAAACTAGAGATCGTTATCTCTTCTCTATCCAAAATGGTAGCCCGTCAAAATTAGGTCAACCTGGGAAAGTCCGTAGTACTAAGGTCACTCATTGCAAAATGGTAGCCCGTTAAAGTTTTCTGAAGTAGGCCTATTTATACTTACATTAATTGTCTTTCGGTAAAGTTACTGCCTGCGAAAAAAACGAGTTATTTGTTGGTTGTGTTAACAATCAGTTAGGAATTCAATAGACGAAGGTTCAATGAAGATTAGAAAGCACACTGATAAGAAGTTAGTTTGCAATGAGTGACCTTAGTACTGCGGACTTTCCCAGGTTGACCTAATTTTGACGGGCTACCATTTTGGATAGAGAAGAGATAGCGATCTCTAGTTTTCATCATTCTTTCAGTTTTTCTAAGCTTTTCAAAATGAGAGGTTTACATTTAAAAATTTTGAGTTGCCCCAGAATCCCCCATTTTTGGGGACAATTTACAAAGTCGTAAAATAAAACCTCCTGTCAAGATTGCACCACTACCCAAAGGATATCTCTGTATAGTTAATAGAGGGGGTCATGACTTTTTATCCACCCAGTATATACCCTCTTATTACATAAGTTAACTAGATCTGTTGATAAGAAAATGTTAAGACCTTCAAATAATTTGTCACCCTGGTATTGCTGACACTTACACATGTATTAAATGTTTTGTTGAAGATTGCTCGTACACCATACACTAATTGCCCACATAAACTTGTCTGAAGAAGATCTTTCATGGTGACTGTAAGAAAAATAAACACACAAAAATATTGGATACATCAATAATTTAAAAAAATATTACACACGTTTCAGCAAAGTAGCCTATCTAAGGAGCTTAATACACACCAAAATATTAAATAGGTTCCGGGTTCAATCCTCGTGGGGGCTCAAACTTTACAGGGTTAACGCAACTTTGTTAGGACAATTGGGAAGCTACAATTAGTAGCGAAGTTTGGTTAAGAAAGCTAGAATAACGACGGTAATTTGGATGTGTGAAAAGAGGCCTTACAACTTCACGGGCTGTTCTCCATGGTTAGGGGTACCAACGTCGTACCTTCGAATGAAATGCCAGCCTCAGGTGGAACAGCCTTAATAATGTGTCTTGATTGTTGTAAAGTACATCGTAAAAGTAAAAATATAATAATAATTATAAATAAATAAATATAAAAACTCACTTGAGTCTTGAGTCATCCGACGCGACGCTGTGTAGAACTTTGATCATTAGATGTGTAGTAAAGTGGGAACTTGTGGTGGTAAGCAAGTTTAGAGAGTTAAGATTTAATCACACATCTGATATTTGTTTAATGATGTCACTTATGTGTTAAAGACAAGTCTGTTTTGTTCAGTAATAAGCAAAGTGCATTAAAAAAGGCAGCTATGGCGCCCAAAAACCTTTAAATTTTTTAATCTGCCACTTACGTCAATTTATTAAATTAAAAATTTAGAAAGAATACGTATTAATTTTCTAATCGTATGTAACTTAAACTAATCTTATAATAAAAACACTATTGTCAGACTAAATGACAGTGATACCTCACATGTACTCAGAATTCAGTACAGGTTATTTTAATACTAACAATAATCCTCTGAACAACTCAACAATAGGAGCTAAGGTTCTTACTAGGCCTAACACCAAACAAAATACTAAAATCTTTTTTAGACCTGATGATAGCTTTAGGAGTTTGGTTGAACCAGCACCTAATTAACACTGTTGAATAGAAAATGAATCCAGCAAGTTTGTACTGGTACTAAAAGAGTTTTACTACTTGTAGGCCTACCAATGTCACCACTGGATAAGTGCCCGGACGATCTGTTCATCCGGGCTGATGTGTCTTTGCTGCTGATATGAGATACAGTACGCTTCGAAAAGCATTAAATCATGTAAAAATATGCCACTAATTATGTTAAGATGTCTGTGACAGGGTTGGAAATGTTCTCTCTGTCCCCTTGTTTGACAGTAATATTGTTTTTTTTTTAAATAAATAAGTGAACATATTAGCGGATGTTTGGCTTCAAATATAATAATTGTAGGAATTTGATCGATTTACATGAATCTATTTACAAACTTTGTAAATAGAAAAGGATTTTATTGAAACACAATACTGATTGTTGAAGTTTCTCTATAATTATTTAGAGTCTGGTTTGTTATGTTCATCACTATATATCTCATCACCCCCCACGCATCCTAATATCCTAACTACATCAGTTAGACACTGTTTCAACAGTATGTATTTATTCCTAAGATGATTGATAGTCTATTGACGCAATGTCACTATCAATATTATTACTGACTCAGATGTAATGTTTGTTTACGAAATCGATTGTGATGACGGCAACTGTCACATGCTGTCTTAGCTACAACTGTTGTCAATACTGTCAATAAATACTCTCTGATAAACAGATACCAGTTGAATGATAACTTTTCAATGATAACAATGCTGGTATAGTTTTAGTCAGTAATAACTACCCACATGATAAAAGATTAATTTACATTTATTTGTATGTTATTTGACCTATAATTATTTTAATATTACAGTTTGTTAAAAAAAACTTTAAACGGACAAATACATGTTTAAAAGATTTTTTACTTCGTTAAAACTATTGACATTATTCAAGTAGCTTACTACTCAAGCCGCTTGTTTAATGTTTAAAGTTTGATGTTATCTGTTCTACTTCGTATTCAATTTGTTCAGACGATTGAGAACTTGATTTATATTATGTTCAACAATTTGCCGAAAAATATCTCTTTTTGTTTTATTGTTTGTTAGACTGGACAGGCTTCCCTTAAGTGTCATAATTACAGGCGAATGATTTCAACTAAGTTCCTCATTGCTACGTACGTGAATGTAATTTCCTGACAGTCCTTTAGAAACAAATAAATCTATGCGGTCAGTATCTTTTCATATCCGAATGTCAGTACATAGGTTTAGTCATAGAATGTAATTCATTCGACTTTCTTTTTTCTTGATCGGTTTTCGTTTCTTCAATACCCAGTCGGTTTTTCATTAAAACTCTTCATGTGTAATACTCATGAACAGAATTACTGTCTCCAGGCTTTGTTTGTGTTTTTCATCCACAACCCCTTTTTCAGTGTTTTGGTTTTCAAAAACACCAAGTTTCTTATTAAGTGACTCAACTAACATCTTTACTTCTTTGAGTTTCTTTCGAAGTTCTTTATTCTCTCTGATACTAAAAGTGGTCCTTGTAAGTTATTTCTATCTCCTACATTCAAATTTTTGTTCAGTGGTGGTGATCTTAATAACTCTGATTTCTTTTAAAAGGATTTTCTCAAAGCAATAGTAACCCTCCCCCTCCCCTCCCTATCCCCGAATTCATGGGCCAATCTCCGAAAAGGGTAGATTCACCAGTTCATCACCTGGAGTATGAACTTCCGTATTTCTTTTCTCTATTCCTATTCGTTGATCATAGATCATTTTCTGTAGGGGTTGGTTCCATTTTCCTTTGAAACCCCCTTTTATATCCACAAGGTAGTGGTTTCTTACTACTTTGTCCCCAGGTAGAATGGCTCGCCTCTTCAGTGGTTCCGCCATACAGAAGATCTTCTTCTCCGCCGAAAACTGCCATTGAGGTTTACACCTAGTCCTAAGAAATGAACGAGACCACATTCCACAACTAACGTTGGAGGTGTGTTTCATAACCATAAAAAATATGCAACTAAAACCATACCATTGTGCTCATCACATTACTAACACAGATGAGGTATGTTGTTATAAATTGTGTGCAGAAATTGTTAATCAGATAGAGGGATTCCTGGAAAGCGAAATTTTTCGTGTTGAGTTAACACATCATGAGCACATTTCAACAGCAAGATCTGGGATCGCGATGAAACCTTGTGAATCTCTACAGCATGTTCGTGATAGTCCAAAACTGATTGTCTCTTGTGCTCTTAGCAAAGTGTTGAACATGGTCTTTTTCATTGAGAAGATCACCATTTCGAGTATTTGAATTCCTCAAAAATTTGCTCCTTCCATAGTTACACGAAGACTCTTACACCATCTCACCATCTCGTCGAAATTACGGATTTCCTTGATAACAGTGGTTGATGGATTAACCAGCTATGAAAATTTCATGGCCACATCGTTTCCCATACTTGACCCCACTATCAGTTTTGGGGAATCTATTAATGATCAAATTTATATTCAGCACTTATTTTTAGATCTAGGAAAACTTCACCACCAGTGTTACCACAACCAAAATTGCTGTTTATGAAATACTTGATTTCTTTTTCTACAAAATGTGACCTCAACCTACATATTCTGAATAAATATCTATAAGCTTTCAGAGTTGTAAAATACTTATAGAATGAGCTCGTGCATTATACTTCTGACGTCAAACAATATTTACGGAACAGTAAAATTCATCTTCAGAACAGCTAATATTTGATTGGCCTTTTGTCCTACAGTCAGTGTGAGCAAGTATAAATCATTAATTGTGTAAGTGTTACCGTCATATTATGACTGCCACTTTGTGTACGTAGACTACATAGCAGAATAATAATGCCATTATTTATACGTTTTATTGCACAGCGGGAGCTAGTATTATTGATACTGTACTAACCTGTTCTATTGGCTACTTCCAGCAAACATGTCAAGTCAGCACTATGCTCAGGTGTGCTTGTTAATATACGACCTGTTATTTAACAATAATTTAATGACCTAGTGCGTACGTACTAACAACAAAAAGATATTGTAAACGTTAAGAATAGAATCCATTTACATTAGATGGTAAGAAACATTTTAGTAAATTTAACTAATCAATGTAGAATGAAAAAAGTAATTTAAGAATAATCTAATGTACAAATAGTTCAAAAGAGTTTTTTGTTGTTACACAACCAAGAACGATTCCATTAAATTGGTTATTGTCGTGAATTTCGTTTTGATAATGCGTAGAATTAGTCAAATTTCTACATGTTATTGGAAATTCAATTTTGAATGTATTCTACCGTTAGAAAGTTAGGTGGTTACAGTTTGTTGTAATATAATTTATAATGGAGTGGGCATTATTTACCTTAGTTAGGCCTCATGGCTCCCTTTCTTCACACTCCCTTATCAAGAGAATAATGATTTTACCTTCATCTTTTATCAAATCTACCTGTGTTCTCTTGACATATTCCAAGAGATCAGGGAAGGCTGTCTCTTACACATTCAAAGTCTCCGTAAGCTATATCTATTGTAGTATCCTTACTCTGCTGTAGGTGTCGACAAAATATTCAGGCGTTTCCTCTGGTCCACATCAATAGCAATCAGTTAGATCTCCCCCCTCCCCATAATAGAAAGAACCCTGATAAAATATTGATCATCTCTTTCAAATCCTTTTTTTCCTAACTGTGTAAGTCATCTACTCCTTCCATCATCAGATAGATCTGTTTAGGTTTGGCTGTCTACAATCCACACTCTCTCCCCATTTACCTAAGTGTATCTTCCTGGACCAGTTCCTAATCATTATCCTACCTGATTACTCGAAACTGCTAGTTTCCCATCCTGGCAAATAATCTCATCCATCTTCTTATTGCCCTTAATTCCAATGTCACTGTTGCGACGTCCAGATAAGCTTGACTTCTATAACTAGTGTTGTATTACCATACCTTTACACTTACCTTAGGCAACTATAAAGCCTATAATACTGCCTATTAGAACAAATTTTAACATTACCTTCAAAACTTAACCTGAACTATGTTTACACACTGCAAAATTTTATATACGAGTATTTCAGTTTTGAATACCGATACCTGCCTACCCAGTAAGTCTGATCTAAAGAGATCCAGTCTCTAAGCAAATACTCCAAACTCTAAAAAGTCAGTATCTGTGACTTTTCAGATTTCGAATTTCCTTCTGTCCACTCATTTCTTGTCGTATCCCTTGCCAAAACTAAATCTAGACACACCAAATATTTATTCCAAACCCGAATATCAATGCTCCACCTTAAGTCTTGTACTGTAATAGGCCTAATATGTTCTTGTGATAGAATACGCATTTATTGTAATGATATTTTTGTATATCACTTTTTGGAGTCTGGTCTTATAGTTTTATTTTGTATACTACATCTCAAAAGATGAATTGATTTTATAGAATGTTTAGATTTAGATTTGTTTATGGTTAACCCACATTTTTCCACATTCATTAAAAATTACTCTAAATTCTTAACATGTTAGGTTTGATTTTTCCCATAAACTGTTAAATCGCTGAGACAGGCAAAAACACTATTAAGTGTTTCTGTTTTAATGATTTAGTTAAAAGCAAGCAACTCCATTAGTTATCCGAAATGGAATGCGGAAAATTGATAAAGATTTCTTCAAAAGTTTATATAGTTTGTCCTCTTCTTTAATTTAAATTTGGAGATATGCTCTTAAGATATCAGTTGTACTGAGTTTAGTATATTAATAATCGTCTATATTTAGAATAGGGAAGGCTTCCAACAAAGTAAATGGGTTAATAGTTTGATAATAATCACTTATCATTCGTTCCTTGTGATTTTAAGAAGCTACTATTAGAACTAGAGTACACCAAGGGGACTTATACTCTTCTACAATACCTTCAGAAAAGTCTTTCCTATTCTTCATGAATAAACTACTTATTTGTGGAATTTAGTACCCTACAATCTCTAATAAGATTGAAGAAACCAAAGTACAAGTGGCCTTGAACCTCATAAGAAAAGTTTAACTCGTGAATGTCGTCCAAGAAATGTCTATAGATACAATAAAAGGACCTTTCATTCGGGTAAACAGAGCTGTTGAAGACAGCTACTATTCCTTCCCCAGTTTTAATACCATGTTTTTCGTTTCTCACATAAAGAAAGTTATTGTTATTTGTGGAAATATCCGTTTTGAAGTCCCCTGCAAAAACTTCCTTTTTTTTAAAGAATGATATCTGTCGTTTTCCTCTCTGTCTGACTTGCGTCTGTTATCTGTCCAGTACTCCACAGTAAACGTGTGGGTTCATTTTAATCAAATTTGATATGTGCTCAAATTTTGGTAATATGTCGGGTAGTTTTATTCATTTTTTTTTATAACTCTAGATATCGGGACATACCTACCATAAAATTAGGATTTTCTCAAAATCAAATTTTACAATTGGAACCAAATTTTGCTAAAATAGGCCCAAACAAAACGTATTGGTAGCTTCTCTCCAAAAATTTCGATTCGTAAATTATCGTTTAATCAAATTCGATTCACGCTGAAGACGCGTTTATTAATGTTTAGGCTGTATTTAAATATATAAATGTTTTTTCAAAGATATAACCTTCGAGGTTCATTTCATTTTTTGTCTGATAACTTCCCAACTGACATTTATGGTGACGAATAGTTTAGGGTGGCTTTTATTTAATTTTAGGTGTGGGTGAGTGAAAATGTTTGCGGAATGTTTTACAAAACTAAGAACTTTCTAAACCTTCAGTCGATTAAAGATTCAACAGCAGTTGAATTATTAGATGAGGGTTACTCAAACTGATATATTTTTAAAGGCAATGCTTGTCCTCAGTAGAAACTATGTTTAAAACTAGTGTAATATAGTTTTACTTGCGATTTTTCACATGGGTTTAGGTCATTAATCGGCATATTCTATTTTAAATTTGAAAGAAATCGGTAGATGCGGTTTCGATAAATATAATAGCCCCAAGGGCTATTAAAAATTTTACCGACATTTTTGGAGGGATTGTGACACTGTCTTGTTAGAGGCTACACTTAAACCGATTTAAAAAAAACACATAATTTTGTGAGTTTTAAAGTTAAGTAAAAAACGTTCCTGACGTATTTCCTAGGAAAACGTTCCAGTAAAATAAATAAACAAACTAAACAAAGTCCCACCATACCACCATGTAAATACAATCTTGTATTACGATTAATTAAATTACTATTGTTTTACAGTAGGCCTACTCATTTTGACCTAAGTTGAAGAAAGTAATTGTGAGTCGTAGTGAATCTACCTTTAAAGCCAGTACTTTAAGTTGTAAGAAGAATATAAATTTTATTTCTTTCAAAAATATATTAAAAGTATCTTACATTTTTTTCTTGCTGTTTGCAGGCAAAAAACTTTCGATCATCATGGCCTTACAAAAAGGAAGGAAAGAACATAAAATATAGATCTCCACCCCTCGAATACTATAATAGCCTAAGGTTAGAAAGGGAACAATAGTTGGTCAAGAGAAGCCTGGTAGGAAAGGAATTTATCTCAAGACCACAGGAAAAAAGTGTAACTTCAGCTAGTTCTATCGGTATTGCCACACCCGTACTCATTGGTAAACATTTATTAGTTTTATTCAGAAAGCAATTTATAGAATTGTGTGAAGCGATTTAATTTGTGTTTATTTTATAAAGGAAGGGTGAAGTTCCATAGGGAGACTAAATCGATGTGTAAATGGCAGGCAGGCAAAAAAGGGCGAGGGGTGTTAAACCCTACACAATAAACTTGCCACTTGAAAGGGTATTTCTGAGTTGTAATCCAGAACTGTAAACATTTTATTCTTTAAATGTACAACATAGAACATAAATCGGGATTTTACGATATTTTCTTATTCAATAAAGTTTTTTAACATCATTCTTAAAATTCTCTTCAATTCAAACATATTTATCAAGTATTTTTCATTCCTGTTTACAATTTCACCCTTGTGTTTTTAGAGTCCAATTATTTTTATGATATATTTCTCCCTTCTAAAAGTTTCCCTTCTCCCTTCTTTCTGAATAAAATGTGGGGTGAGAAAAGAACCGCGACGGCAGCCTATACATCATTAAATTAAATTTAACTGCACTGAGCTTGTGCAGTTTGTAATGTAACTTAACAAACCTGTTATTTTGTGTAGAGATTAAATCAATTCGGTTTGATTAATAGGTATTGATTTATACACACATATAGTTAGTAGGCTACATTATACTTTACTAGTTTTGATATGCAAATTATAAAACGACTGTTTATTAGGCAAACCGATTACTCTAAAGCAATTTGATTATGCTTATATGAACTTTAAACAATTTCCTGTAAACTAATGTCGTTGCCATTGATCATTGAAAACTAGTTTCACCAGATCAACCACTACGGTAGTTTGAAGGGTAATATCGACCAAGTGTGAGTTGGTAGTAGTCGTGATGTGGGGGTGACATGCACGGCAACCTCTTCTGAGCCACTACTATCTATCCCCTCTCGTGGGTCATATTCAGGCCTAGTGGGGTCATCTATTCCGACAGGCTCTCCTGGTGGGTGGAACGGAATGTTCATCCTCCCATGTTTCCATGTCTAACCCTCTTTGATGGGTGCTTCCTCTCTCAGGAATGCGATTCCTTCTGAGTTGCTTGTTTGGCCTTTAACTTTTAGGTTTGTTATCTCCCCGTTGTCGAAGATATCTCAACGAAGTGGAGGACTCCCTAGGCTGACAGTCATAGCCGAGGGCATACTACATTTTATCAATATCTTTAATTGTGGTTCTCTCTCCGTGGTTTTCCCCAACGAGCAGCTAAAGAAAGAATAGTCCGCCCGAACAGAGCCCCATCTAGTCAAGTAAGGCTAAATACTGTGTAGGATACTAAGTATCCTACAGGGTCCGTATTTGACTCCATTTATCTTGTGCATCCCATCAGCACAGTTCGTTTTACACTTTAGGATTGGACTAAAAACAGAAGAAACAGAAAAAATCGGGGGATGAAGCCATAGTAGGGGGTAATTAGGGTGAAAAAGGGCTGACAGAATAGATCAAGAAAGATATATTTCCATGGGGATGAGGAAGTGGGAAAGAGAGCACATGAAAGACCTTAGAGCAACAAGAAGAGTTTTGGCGATCTGAGGAGGTTGTTTCCAATGGGTGCCTACTGGGCAATGAGTTCCCCAACCCCTACTCCAAACACCTATTACTCTAAAACTATTTGATCTTTTAAAAAAATTTCCTGCAAAATTCATTGATTATTGATAGCTAATTTTACCGGACCAACCTCTAGGGTAGTTTTAACGGTGATATTGATTAAGTATGTATTAAATATTATCACAATGAAATTTTCAAAATTATAACATTTTGCTTTATAATCAAGTAAAATAAGATACAAAATACTCTTGCTTTGAGGGAACAATTTTTCATTGTTCCCTCAAACAACTCGGTTCTTGGGAACAGTTTTAACACACAAAAATTGTCTCTATTTCGGGGTGTGTGTAATTTAATATTAACAATTTAACTTTCAAAATGGTAGGGTACCATTTTTTAGTTTGTTAATTAGTTTTAAAATAAATAACTTCATTAGTTTTTAAACAAATTTGTTCATTATTAAAGTTTAAAAAAATTGATAATGGTGTGTTGTATAACGTGTAGATCGAGGCCCGCTAGCTGGAAAGGAGGTGATAAAAAGTCTTTTTTGAAATTTTTCATCCTCAATTAATTTAATATTCTAAGGTTTAAAGCGGAATTAAGTTTTAGTCCAATCTAATTATTAGTTTATGAATAAATGCGTAAAATAATGCATTTAATCTCAGATTCTAATTAAGGCGATATAACTATGGTTTTTTAAGTACTTTAAAGGTTTATAAAAAAAAACGTATCTTACTAAAACGCACTTTTAAAAATAATATTTTTTGATTCTTAAAATATTTTTAAAAAGATACAATTAATAGAAAATTTAAGTCTGTACGACCTTTTGGTATAGTTTAGTTTAGATTAGAGGTATGAGGACACAAGATCCTTGTACGTCACCGGACTTAAGCTTATGTACACTCCAAGGACCTACTAGCAAGGCAAGCCGATAACTGTACCCTCAACGAGGTTCAGGAGCTTCCGTCCTATGCTAGCATCGAAATCATCACCCGGTTGTAGAGGCCCAAATGGGTATTTTTTTAGCCTCAAGCCTCTCGCATTCCGTTTACTTAGCCTAGAAGCGAGTCACTATTGATGTTAGTAAATCTTTCCAGAAGTGGCCTTGTCCAGTAAATAACGCCATAACTTGTTTTAGACGGGCTCTATTTAGCCTCAATAACGAGTATCGGCTGGAATGTAGGTATGATTTTCTCCAGCCTACCCTTTGTTGCTTCGTTAAGGCAGGAAAGTGTTAGAGCTTCTTTCCCCATGAAGCTCCCAGAAAATGATGGAAAAGTCCCATCCTCTAAAAGTTTAATTTTATCCATCAGTGCATCCTCGATGCCTCACCTTGTTTATTTGTGACTTTGGTATCAGGATAGGATTCTAGCATGATAGCCAACTCGATGGAAAGAATGTCCCTATAAGTCGTTACTTTCTTGCCTGGTGGCTCCGAACATTTAGGATTTGTATCTGAGATTGAGTCTCAACCCTGGCCTTTTTCTAGTATCCCTCGGCAGAAGGTGGAGTGGTCAATTCCCATCTAACCTAACGTTTGACCACACCCACCCTTGCCTCAGAACCCTATTCAGAACCAGAGGCGATTTCCTCTTCTTCTTTCTTTTACCCCTTCGCTATTTGGAGGAATCACATTTTTCACCACTTTCTTGAAGTTTTGGCTTCATAGCGTCTCTTCTTTCTTTAATAGTGAGATTAGGTATTTTAACTTTCAGTTCACCGACTTGCTTTATATATAGAATCGTGAAGAGAACCAAAAAAATCTGGACCTTTAATAAGTTCATCTTCTCCCTTTCTTGGTGATCCATTTTAAGCCCTTGAGAAACTAGAGAAATAACTGTTAAATCCAAGCAGAGCCCCGCATGCCATACAAGGCTATTTACTGCCAGGAGCTGGCATAACTCCTGGAGGCTGGGTTTCAATCTCCGTTGAATAAAGCCCGGAGACATTCACCTCATTAGGCATGGGTCACGTGATAATATTAGGGTTCGGCGTAACATAAGAATCAAGCAAGAGGAAGAGAAGTGAAAGAAGATCTTCAATAGGAAAAATAGAAACAGGTATACAGCATGTAGGGGAGTATGCTGACTGTAGAAAGAAAGGCTCCCGGAAGAAGAAGAAGAAGAAGAGAGCTGGGTTATTCGGTTTGCGATTGATAGTGCAATCGGGAGGATGGGTCGCCAACTCCTACGCCGAAACCCGCCGACTTAGTTCTATGAGGAATCAACATTTTTTTTCGGATGTAATATGTTTTTTAGGTTGCGTTTCAAATATTTGTTTTCGAAATTAACATGTTTATTTATTTTCACAAGTTAACATCATTTTAAATACATCTATAATTTATATACATATAGCTAATTGTTTAAAATAGACATTTGTGAACTTTGAGGTTATGTAACAATTCACTGTATAGACCAATCAACTTCTCCCATCGCAATTATTTTCTAATTTAATAATGAACAACTTTTTTGGTAGAAGCTGAAGAAATGAAGACTACAAAAAAATAACCATTTTACAAATTAAATTGCTAATTATGGTTACCCCCAAATAGGGGCATATTGTTTTATAGAGACTTTAAAATACCCATAAGAACCAAACGATAGCCAATCAGTTTTTTATAAAAATCATAGTAAATCTAAATTTCTTCGCGTCTCTCACATCACAAGTTACGTTATAGTGTTTCAAAATTTAAATGAATATACAGAGTAGGTTTTCTTTTGACGTTTATACTTTAGAGTTTTCACCCAGTTTGGTATTTTTTAATTTCGTTCAATATTAATAACTTAGGATATTTAGGACTGTTACAACTATGTTCTTAAAATATAATTGACGTAACTTACTATTTTAGAACTCCACTCTTTAAAAAATTTTGACCAAATGTAGGGCTAAAAAAAGTTTTCATTTCCATCAACCTGAAAAATTCCGTGTTTGGAATTATTGTACAAAATTTTTTGAAGGTTTAATTTATGAAAATCATCTCTACCCAATCAAAAACTGAATCATACTCAATTTTTAATGAAATTGAATCATCAATTATCCAAAAAGGTATTTTCTTGCTGTAATTGTAGATAGACTTAAGGTCTATTATCCATTTTACCTTGTTCGTCGTTTAGCACATCGTATTTCCTCGCTATGGTATAAATTAAGGAGGGGAAATAACTTCGTGGCATAACAGCTCGTGAAGAGCCTTGACCTGCTAGATTGTGTGTGTGGTTAGCACATCGACATTCCCGTCGCCATTATTCTAGCTTTCTCAACCAGAGTTCTCTACAAATTGTAGTTTCTCAAATTTCTCAAACAACGTAAATATTTGAGCCCTGGAGGTAATTTTAAAATTCTTGTATTTATTTTGAAGTATTTTTTGTGGTCTACGTTATAAAGTTATTCTTCATTTTATATCTCATCTTCGTCTTTTATCTCATATTAAAAAATAAGACCCAATGTTTAATTTTCATTTTATATGTCTTATTAGTATTTTAGTTTATCATTTTGTCTTGGTCTACATTATATTACAGACTAAGGGTTTATTCCCCACTTTATGTTCTTATTTGTATTTCAGTACATCTTTGTTCTTGGCATAGGCTAATTATTAGTCTCATTGAGTTTAATCTTCAGTTTTTACATTTCCTTCGTTTAGTTAATTTTTTCTCTCTTGAGATATGGTAATATATTAATGATTTATTCTCCCATTTTATGTGCTTGTCTATCTTATTTTTTTACTATACATTCTTCATTCTTCATTTCATATGTTGTTTGTCTTTTGGTTCATTATATTTATTTGTATTTGTGTTTTATATAAATCCCTTAGATATTAAGGATAATGTATTTGTAATGGCTTTTTAAAGAGAAAAATCCATATATAATGAATTCTTTACTTTATTGTATCTTTGATATGGAAAATCTTTTAGATATTGAGTATAATGTATTTGTTTTTTTAATGAAAATTTTGACGATCAAATCACGTAGGCACTAATTACAATGTAATTTGCTTTTTTAATGGAAGTATGATGATAAAACTCATCTTACTTTTTAAGGATATTGTAAAGGACATTTTATAAGGAAATCTTTTAGATGTTAAACATAAGGTGTTTGTTTTTACGCTGGACCTTTGATGATGAAAATTCCACAGAGATATTAAATATAATGAATTCGTTTCTTTATTGTAAATTATTTGATTTATTTAATGAACATCTGATGGAAAAAATCTTTCATATTGAGGATAATATAGAAAAAAATTCTCATGCACATTTGATGGGGCAAACCCCTTAGATATTAAATATAATGTTATTGTTACATTAATGCACATTAGGTGAGGAATATCTCATAAATATGAAGAATAATGTATTTTTTTTCTTTAATGGAGATTCGATGAGAAAAATCCTATAGACATTAAAGATTTTGTATTTAATGGAAATTAATGGTTTTAATGGAAATTTGATTTAAAAAATTCTTTAGATATTGAGTATAATATATGTGTTTCTTTAGTGGATATATTTGATGGGGAAAATTACATAGATATTAAGAGTAATCTATTTGTTTCTTGAATTCCCATTTTATGAGGAAAATCTCTCAGATATTATAGATAGTGTATTCGGATTTTTAATTGATATTTGATGAAGAAAATCTCTTAGATATTATTGATAATGTATTTGTTTTATTGATGAATATTTGATGATAAAATCCCATAGATATTATAGATATTTTACGTGTTTAATGTATGTGTTTTTATTGGACTTTTAATGAGGAAAATCCTATAGCTATTAAGGATAATGTATTTATTTTGTTTTGTTTTTTAATAGTTACTTTTTAAAGATATATTTTTCTTTTTAATGGACATTTGATGATTTTCGTCACTTTCTTTATTTAGGTATTTGATTTTCTAATGGACATTAGACGAGGAACATCCTTTATATATTAAGAACGATGGTTTTCTAATGGACGTTAGATGAAGAAAACATCTTATATATTGAGGATAATATATATATGTTGTTTTCTATAAGAACTTTTTATTAGAAAGAATCGAAATTAGCGTCATTTTATCATAAAAAGTAATCTTAAAGTTTCTAATTATCTAGTTTGAACAATATTAAGATTATTACAATTAAATTATTCTCAAAATTAAAAATGATTTTATATACAAACATTCGGTAATTTTGTTTTTATCTTTGTTATGTTTATTATTTGACTCGACAAGGCAGCAAGATGTAGGGCTGTGATTTATTGTAGGTGTCAATTCCAGCTGTAACCACTGCAAACGGCAATTAATTTTGCTGTAAAACATTTATAAGAAAAAACACATGTTACCCCTATATTATATACGGTGGGAATGTTTAGGTTTCCTCGAAAAGGGGATAGATTTTCATCCCTTTAATATTGAACTCTCTAGATACACTTTTCCTACCTGGAAGCTTTTGCGGTAGACTAAGTGTTTGTACTATCTTAGTAAATCAGTTACAATGATATAATATAAAATAGTTCATACTGTTCCTTTTTAGAACATAATTTGAGTCTACGTCAGATAATTGCAACTTGAACATCAGTTTAAAAACCGGTTGTACTAGCTTCCAAACATGTCGAAACTTTGAACAAGTATAGTAGCGCTATGTGTAGCCTACTTAACGATTTTAGGTGAGTGTCTGTCATTAAAAAAGCAACAAATAAACTTGGTTTTATGTAACTGGTTTACCTGTGTATGTACGTGATGTACATTAAAGTTTGGGACATTGAAATCCTTCCGAGAGAGGTTGGAATTTCGACATACCCTGTATAAATGATTACGTGTGTATGTGTTTACAAAATCAAAGTTTTTCAACTCAGACATTTTGAAAGCCAATTAAAAACGTGAACGTATAAAAGAAGTTATCTATAGCAGACGCAGTTTGTGTTTATCATTCAAAACCTGGAATAAACAGCATGTTTCATAAGTCGTTACTACATCTACATAAAGACAATATCTAAATCAACTTTTATTTAATTGTCGAACGAAAGCAAAAACTATAATGTAAAAAAAAACCACCACTTCCACTACCTGAAAATACGATCTTATGAACGAGTAATCTGAATGACACTAAAATTTGACCAGTTATAGAAATATCTAAGGGGTGACATTTTCATGTGTGATGAGATTTTAAAGAAAATCGGTATAAAAATTCCAAAACGACGGCCGTTTTCAGTTGTTTTGTGTCGTCAACTTTGCTTCCATACTCGTGCGTTAAATAAGATCGCGCAATAGTTCTTTTTATGCGTTTTTAAAATCAGCATCCTAAGATGCTCACAAGAACTTTTAACAACACAAATTAAAAACTTACTGTTAAAATAATGTTGGTGAAATAATCTATAAATCCAGGCAACAATCTTATTTGTTACGCGAACAATTAATGTCTTCAACTATAACTCATAACATGAGCCGACAGATTGTGAACACGTAAATGATGTTCTCACAATATGCGGCTGGAAACAAAACGAAATTCACGTATCCCTAGCAAAACAAATGCTAACAAATCTCATAGTAAAATAATATTTTATGTCTGGATTTTTAGTTATGAATTGGAAAATTATGTAATAAATAGTCATTATATTAATCACAATGTATGGTAGAACAGAACAAATTGTTGTTCTAATATCAGCTATAAAATAAAGTAAACGCACTGATATTTCGCTAAAATTTGAACGAAACCTGTATAACCGATTTATTAAATGGCGACCAATTAATTTTGTTTGTGTCTTTAGAGGCTTCACTTCAGAAAATTTGATCAAAATATTTAATGTGTTTTTTCTTGTGGTATGGTAGGTATTTCAAATTTGAGTAATCTATACAAATTTTAAAAGCTTTAAGATATACAGATCATATTCCATACCACTATCAAATTTAATTACCTGCTTAGATGACAGACACGAGACATCGACAGCGATGTTTTGAACATCACATAACTTTCTTTATACTACGTATATGTGAGAAAATAACATCAAACTATGACTCAAAACTCCAAACATTCAAATGTAAATACTAAGAGAGGAAAATTTTGACCATTTCAAGTTATTGTTGGTAAACAAATTTTCGCCTATTATTTGTTATAAAACCTTTATTGACTAGTAATACAAGGTTCCTATTGAGGCCTTTGAAGAGATACTGTTGCCTGGAACATAGTACAGTAAAAATAGTTGTGTATTTCTCCCAAAAAGGAAAACTATTAGTGTAAAAATGTTATGAGAATTTGCTTTAAAATTACGTACTTCCTTTTTTAGAAGTCGATAAGTCCCAAGTTCTCGTAAGAGTCATTTAATGCGAGTGTGTGAAAAGAGTTAAAAAGTATTGTGAAATACCAATGTTTATGAAAAAAAAACAGCGTTTTCTTACTATATTTACACGAATTAAATACAAACTAACCAGAATAATACAAATATGTACAGTAGTTCAACCAAAAAATATTAATTTTTCAATTGTTATTTGGTCTAAATAATTATGTTGTTCATGAATTTATCCATTTACATTTTTTAAAAAATTTTATGGACATTTTTTTTCTACTTCAATTACAACATAGTTAATTTTCATCATTAAAGAAAATGTAAAGATTCATAAGAAAGGTAATTAAATTTTCTAAAATAGGTAAGTTTGGAATTTTGTATACTACGTATGGATCTCGAGTTATTAACAATTAAAAGTTGTTGGCGCTACGTGAGGATAGTTCCAGTGCCATCTTTAAAACCATAACTCGGTCAATTTTAATCGCATTGAAATGTTAAAATTCAAAATAAAGGGAACTCTATGATCTTTAACTTTTATAAAACAAAAGTTTTATAAAATTAGAACTTTACCAGATAATTCTCAAAAACCAATTCCCCCCCCCTCTTAGGAAAACTCGGTTAAAAAATTGGACTTTTAAAAATAAATAGTGACAATGTTAAAATTTAAAAAGATCACCACATTTGTAATTTTAGTTAGCGTTAAAACGTTTTGACAAGTTTATATAAAATCTGCAAAAAAAAATCTGCTTTAAAATGGAAGCATGTCCGTTTGGAATATGCGTATAGTTAGCAGGGAGATTGCTTTATCTAGTAGAGTTTATACTAGCACAATAAAACTACGATTTACTCTCTACTGAGCCTTAAAATATCCTGATCATTATTATTCAAATAAATCAGAAATGTTGTATATAAATAATTAAATAGGAAGAGTAAGCTAAAAAGTAGGTTATTCCATAAAAATATATTCTGCAATAATGAAAAGGGGAATTGTTGAAGGAATACAGTCAAAATAAAGTGTACAATAAAACTATTTAAATAATATATATTCATTAAGACGATAATCGGAATTATAATAATTACTTTTAATACTTAAAATAATAAATCTTACAAAACAGTAGAATTATTGAAGGTAATGTATTTTGTAGTAAACTGCTTTAAAAATCTAAAAAAAAGAGTGCCACATATTTGTTCGGTTTATTGATAGTTGTAGGAATAGCCAGTTGGATCAATAACAATATTATTTGATTTATTTTATAGTTTTCTCAATGTATTGCTTACAGAAGAAAATTTAGTAGAGAAGAACAGCTTTATCAACTTTTCGCCACATAGGTGTTATATATGTGGCCCCATCTAGTAGAAACCAAAGAAACCCCTTACCGATCTTATATTATTGAAAAAATAACTAAAACATTTCTTGGTTGTAGTCTGCTGTAAGTAAATTTTCAAAAAATATGAACATCCGACGTAAAATGGTGCACCATATTCCAATCTTTTTAAATTGTACATAGAAGAAATGTGGACTTTCAGAGCTCCGGTCATTTTGGCGATTAATTTACCAACCATTTAAATGGAAAAATTCATCTGAATAAAATATGTTGGCAAAGAAAACTTTTGTTCCATTGTCAACAGTGGAGCCTAGCTGGGTTTAACTCCTGCTACTCAAGGGCTCGGCATAGGTTTTAATTAAGTAGCCTAATGCATCTTAAAGCACTATAAAACGACATTAATTTTTGTTGTGAAATTATTCTCAAAGATGTGTAGGGGAGATTGTAACTAACTTTCTTTAAGATTTTTAAAAGCCTCGCTATAAGTGCTGTGCGGCTTCGATTATGGTCAAGTAGTCAACACTGAACTAGGTCTTCGAATTTCCATCTTAAAAAGTGAATTGATGTTTGGTAACAACTAACATAAGCTTCACTATTAATCATATTAGCTGATTCAAAATTAATTATTTTTAGCAGGGCTGCAAATCTCTTGATCCTAAATTATCGTACAAACCCGAAAACAACCCTTTCTTGAGTTGCATTTTTTTTTAATAATGGGAGGATTGGTCTTTAGACAAAAACTATTCCAATTAGTAAAAAAGTCATACAAAGATCCATGACGGATGTGACAATCCCGAGCAATTATAACTGGATCTACACCTTACTTATCCCTACACCTTTCCTTCCGGATTTCTCTCTTTCATATGAGGTCTCTTTTGACCAACTCTTTTTCTCTTTAGATCCTGATGAATTAGAGTATTCGTGGGCTAGGCGTCTTTATTTTGTGGTCTTTTCTTCTTTCTGTTTTATAAGTCGTTGATGACCGAGAGGTTTTTCATCTTTTAACAAAAAAGGTAAATAAATAAATTGATCTCTAGCATAGTTTTTCACGCATTTAAAATTGACAATGTAAGCAAAAACTTAATTTATTAGAAATAAACTACTAATTTTTAAAGATACTACTTAAACTTATAATGATGTATTTCAGATATTATTGATATGGTTTAACCGGACATTTGTGTATATAAAAATAAATATACTAGTATTTATACACAAATAATGACAAACAACCATATCAATAACATACTAATTAAGTTTTAATGGGAGGGTTTTACTACTCTTGCCAAGCCCGTAGTCTTACCTTGAAGTTGTACTTAGTACCAATTAACTGGCATTGTTCAGTGTCACATGGTGTTTAAATTGCTTCTGACAATTCTGTAAACAAGGAACAGGTGGTATGTAAATCAAACAAAAGTGTAATTCAAGTAGTAATTCAACATTCAGAAAGTAGTGATAAATATTTGTTCAGAGTAGCAATGGGAGAAAAGTAGATATACAAGGGTAATTCGCCTTACTAAATTATTTAGATTTTTTAAATAAACTTTTTATATAGGTTTTAAAACACAAATACAACAATTGGGTATTGAAGTGCACAACACAACCACAGAAAGAAGAGATTGATGTTACAAATCTATGAATATCTAGAAACGATACGATATCTTGGATAAGTCTGAAACGAATTTTCGAAATAAAGTTTTTTTTTATAAATATTATATGAGTTACAAACGTCTAAAAGCGAGAACATAATATGCCAATATTAAATAATTATTTTCTTTATATTTTATTCGTATTGGTTTTTTCTATCCAACCCCCTTTTAATTATTACAATATAAATCTAAAATTTTCCGTCATATGACTGCCTTTATACTTTTTATTCTTTAAATAGTTTATATAAAATTGCTCAGGCAAGTAAGGGATCTATAAATATATCAGTTCTTATAAACTTAAAAAACATAATGGAAAATAAAACTTTACAAAATCTATTAACAAACTTTAAAAAAACTCATTTTAAATTAAAAATATAAAGATGTTTATACTTATAAGAGAAGTAGAATATAAAAAGTAAATGTATCCTTGAAAAGACGTTAGGTAAGCTTAAAAACACTTAAATGAATCAGGGGAAACTTAAGAGCTTTCAATAATTTAATGATTCGTCAGTTATTTTGTGTGTTGAGGTTTATTTATATTTTATAATTAAATAATACATCATCGTTTGGCGTTGGTAATTACTTGTATGGTTTACAGATGATTCTGGGTTGAAAACATAATAGTTCCTTCAGGCCCTTTATTTAAACATATCTTCATAGATCATAAATTATAATAACAAAGGGGAGCAAACGTAAACATATTTTTAAGTTCATGTTTATCATATAACCCAATACCAAATATTCATTAGATGAAACATAGTATAAAATATAAAGGATTAAAGACAGGTAGTGCGAGTCTTACGAACTATTTAAACAGTGAGAAGAAAAGCAAAGACCAACAATAAATTATAAGATTGAATAAAACTTAGAAATCGTCAAGCTTCTCTAAGAAGGGTTATAATTCTTTCAATAAGGGCTTTTTATAGATCTTTTGTTATCAAACTGGACTTCAGGAAAGATGACCTAAAAGCCCACAATTTCATCTCGCGTCTAAATAATGACAAAGGCAGCCGTCAATGGGAACCAATTAGCCTACTGTCAACTGCAAGGGTAGACAATACGCTATGCTACAGTTAGGCCTACTAGACTCCATGTTACATCTGAGGAGAGAAAAAACGTTATATGCAATAATATCCATACTACTCAAGAAGAGTCCAGCACTATTTATGACAAATTCTCACTTGAAGAATTGGAAATAAAAGGAAAATCCCGGATCTGACGGCATTTTTCCAGAGTTCATAAGACACCTTGGTCTAGACCTAGAAGCTTAAAAGGCTTTGTAAAAGCTTATCAACCTCACTTGGGAGGAACTGGTGTCTTAGCAATGAGGAAAAGCTGAAGTAATCTCTCTGCTAAAGAAGGGGAAACCATTAACAGCCTTCAGCCATACAGTTACAGACAAATCTCCCTCACCAGTGTCTGCTGCAAAGTATCCGAGAAAATGGTTGAGCGTAGGCTTAGAGAGTTCCTAAGAGTCTTCTGCAAACATCGATCAACTGTTGACCAAATTGTAAAATTTATCTAAGCTATGAAAGATAGTTTCTATAAAAAACAATCAACTCTAGCTATTCTTATTGACTTCAAAGCTGCCTTCGATAAAATTTGGCGCCCTACAAAAACAAGAACTGAGCGGCAATAAGATTAAGTGGATTCAAAGTTTCCTATCACAACGTCTCATTCTGTGTAAATTCCTGCAATCTGTATCACCTTTATTTATAAACATTTACGTCAAGGATTACCATAGGGAGTGGTTATCAGCTGTCTTCTCTTCAACGCAGTGATTGATGACTTGAAGAACGCTATCGAGAAGATACCAGGAGTATCTTGCTTGTTTTTTTGTTGATGATAGTATCATGTGGGACACTAGCAGCAACATAGAAGCCCTCAAAGAAACGACGAAATGGGGAGTTACACAAGACGTACTAGCTACAGCCTAAAAGATCTATGTTAGACTGATGATGATAAATAGTGGGGAGTTTGTTTTCTTGTCCAGCAGAGCAAATTTAGCCAAATTCAAGTCGTCCAACGCACTAAGAAAAATCACTAGAGGTGCTAAATCAACTCCCATCACTACCATGCAGCTTCAAACAGGCATCGAGCCATTAGATTCTCGAAGAGAAGAGATAAACTAACCTTAAAGTTCTGGGAGATAGCAAAGAGAGTAGACGGAAACTATAAACCTGCATTCTTAAAGCTTAAGACTCAAAATTCTTCTTTGACGTTACTGATGGTGAACTTTTAATGAAACAATACAACCTTGATATCGGCTCTCCGACACATCTTCAACAGCACACGTTGGTAGTTCCAGCGCTGCCTTGTAAACGTTTAACTCTCCAAGATCATAGTTTCACAAAGAGTCTATCAAACTCACTGGAACTAAAACAATGTGCCTTAGAAACCATACATAACTTAAATCCATCAACAGAGTGGCTACACATTTATACCGATGTGTTCCTACATACGTGAATCAAAACGAACGGGTGCAGGTTTGTACTGCTCTTCGATATGTCTGTCGCTGTTAGACAGGTCTGTTACGATACTGAAGTATGCGCAGACCATGAAGCATCCAACAAGCTGCGGACCCTTTGTATGCTAACAAATAAATGCTCTTTCCTTCCACTCCCAAGCAGTCATATCAGCATTAAGTAGTAACATACCTTCCGCCTGTCTCCGCACTAGCCAGTACCAAGCTAAACGAGGAGAGTTAATTGTTACCAGGCGACTGAGAATTAATGATTATGGAACCTACTGGTAAACATGTTTAAAAACAAAGAAAACAAATTTCATTAACAAGTGCTAAAATTTATTTAGCTTAAATTTTCTGAATTAAAATTGACCATTTACAAAAAAATAGTTACATATAACAAACATTTCATAGTTCTTGGTTTTTTTTAAAAAAAAAAGAATTACAAAAGTTAGATTTCAGATTAATATGAATTTATATAAAGAATTTTAGATATTAAAAAAAAGGTCAAAATTATGTATTACAGTTAACAAGATTTTGTATTATCAAATACTTAGTTTACTACCATTTATATATATAGAGATACATTTTAAAACTAGGTTGATCAACATACTATTTTCTATTAAAAAAAAAAAAAAGATAAATTTATGATATATAAAGGAAATTAATTTTGTTCTTAAACTATTGACGTCAATATGTTTTTAATTTTGAAAAATAACCCCTTTGGGGTTGTGTAGGCCGAAATATTTTGCATGCAGTCCCATCCAAAATTATTTTGATTTTAAATTAGTACACATTATTTTACAGATAAAAAAAAACTGAAATGAAGACACATTATTATACAGAGTTTTGTTACTTGAACAAAATTTGTTATTCTTTATTAAAGAATAATTTCACAACCAAAGTTCCTTTAATTAACAACTGTCATTTTCGAAAAGTTTATATTTCCTTTTTTATATATATATACATGATGATCTGGTGCACTTAGAGAATGTTGAAAGTGAGTTTGAACCTGTTTGCAATTGCAATCTCGGACCAGCTTTTGCTATGCAAAAAGCAAGTTAAAAAGAGATTTAGACAAACTCATACAGGTTGTTCGACAAGTCTTTGTAATGAAAAATGATTTTTAATTTAATTAAAATGAAAAGGAAAAATTATCAGAATTACAAAATGTCCAAAAAAGATTATAAATAAGTTTTTCTTATATTAATAAAGAATCTAATGTATCTCGATCTTTGTTTGAGATAAAGATTTGTAACAACTGCTAGGAAATTTTAAAACAAAGATTTTAATTAAGAAAAACATTTGACTAGGTAATTTTTTGATTTTATGACTATTTAAATTTATAATTTGATTTTGTAAATTGTTTTTAAATGAAAGAAGGTTATTCTACTTTTTTTTTACAAGACATTATCCTTCAATAAAATTACTGAACAATCAAAAGAAAATAATCCTAGTTAAATTATTTCTAAACAAATATATATATATATATATATATATATATATATATATATATATATATATATATATCAGTAATCAAAACTTAAAAATATTAACAGAGTTATATCTAGAATGGTCAATTTTAATTTCGAATACCTGGAACTTGTTGTAAAAAGCTTAAAAGCCTGACATGTGCATGAAGGTCATTGTGAGATGAAACGTTAACATGGAGAAGACAAAAACTCACTGAACAAACTAGTGGTGTAATATTATTTAACTGTAACACTTTTTTGAATTTAGAAAGAAGAATACTGTATAATTTAATGTCATGATGCACTTTTGCTATTTCGGAAATTTCATCTTGAAAAAGCTGCTGCTTAGTAATATGATTTAGAAGCAACTAGCCTGCCAGCGGTTGCCCGAGTTCGAAGTGCACCGATCATGTGATGCGTGAATTATGTTATTGCCCGCCAGGTATCAGCACACGACGGTGGCTTGATCCGAGGACAATATCCGAATGAGGAAGTTGGTTTACTTATGTCGATAAGTACGAAGCAGATTTTAATATTATTGTCTGAAGGACGTTACAAAGTAATGAATGCGTCATATGGCTGGATATCAAACCATGTCGGTATTTCTGGCAACGAGAGATTTGATGTCCTGTCGAAATAGGGAGCATTGTCTGACCAGCCCATAATATCCACCTCACTCGGAATTGCTGAGAATCAAATCGAGATCTGGGTCATTAGTTTAATCTACAAAAGTTTGAGTGAACAAAACAAAACAAAAACGTGGGAGCGCCTTGGAATTGTGGGGTCAGAGACATGGAAATATCTGCAACTGTTGCTCAATTTCGTGCGACCACAGGGCATGACTACCAACAAGTCCACCTTCACCGCATCACCCTAGCTACCGACGGACATTTGCCCAGTGTGTCGGACCGCCAGGATGGATGGGCACCTCAAACTCTGCCCTGACCTCAGCACAATGCCAGACATCATGAGCCGTTATTGCAAGCTGGACAGCCAAGGATAAAGTACAGTAAGTACGAATTGTTTAAGAAGTCCGATAAGCAGTAAAATTAGTTAGTAGATTATAAAATAGCGGCCGATAATCAACTTAAACAAAAAGAAAGATTTTTACCTATGAGTCTACATGCATTTTATATCAGTTCGTTCTATACAGCTTTAAATCTGCATTTCAATGATGCATATGGTTTATTAAAAAATGTAAGTATTAAAACCATAACCTAAAAATAAAAAAATTAAAATTTGTAATTATAGTGTTAATAATCAGATTTCTATTTGAATTTTAATCAAATTTGATACATAGACTACGCCGAGTTTGAATACGACCGATTGTCCTTTTAATAAACATTGAATTATATTCCTGTAGAATTATTTAAATAATCATGTTGTTGTGAACGAATTGAAAGCGATTCATATAAATATTTAGGCGTAATGTTTGATAAGATATTGAATTGGTGAGACACGTTGATTATGTTAATATTAGTTTTTGGAAGAGTAAATGAAATTTAAAAACTTTTTTAAATTACGACAGGTGTACTTTGCATATTGTCAATCTCTGGTGTTAGGAAGATTAATACTTTGGTGACTGCTTATAAATCCATACTAAAATATCTAGTTGTCAATCAGAAGTCAGTCATGAAAGTTGGGATAAGAATATCGAAGAGGTATTTCATTAGACGAAGTACTTAATAAATTTTTAAACATACATAAGTTTTAAACATCTGATAACTTAAAAAAAATCTATTTGATTTTTACTCAATCAGTTGACTTTAGAATTGCACACAATTTTTTCGGTTAATAACTATTACTTCTATATATACTTAACTTCTATATAAATTTAATACTCAACTTCTATATAAATCTTTTTTCGAAATGTACCTAAATATCTGCGAGAATTTATACATTTGAAAATTAACATATTATATAAACGACTTTTTTAATTAATTGTTTCTCATCACGCGGAATTTATTATTATATTTTGAGAGTATATTTATATATTTATTTAATTATTATTACATGTTTGGTTTTTTTTTATCTTTGCTTTGTTCAATGTTTCCAAATAATTTTATATATTTGCTGTATATTATTTGTTCTCACGAAAGGCTAACACCATTCAACAAAATTATTATTATTGTTTTTTTTATATATTTTAATTGTTTTCTTAGAATAAATAAAATATAATAAATTAACAATGATTAATAAAAGTAGTTCAACACGTCAAAATGTAGAGTTTAAAAACATTTCTATTTTATTCACGCCTCACATGAGCCTTTAGTAGCTCATTTTGTGCAGATTGGCTTTGTGTATATATTATACAAAGAAACCAAGGTATAAAACCAAGATAGAGATCTCCAAGAGCAGAAAAAACCACTAAACGTAATTCACATTCTACCTTGTCAAGACGTCAGCTGATAAAAAGTTCTTAGGGAACAGAAGCTCAAATTAATCTTATTGTAATAACCAATAACTGTTTTACATTCTGTAATGTTTCTTAAATTGACCAGAAGTAAGATGTAGCCGCCAAACAACACACTTAACTGAACAATTGCCTCTGTAATTATTGCTTTACATCAATATTCAAGGCTTTTAACCTCCATTAACTTGTTTTCATTGTTTTGTTATTTAAATCAGTTGAAAGTGTCCGGTTGGAAACAAGCCAGCTCCACTCGACTCCCGATGTTGTTTCGGTTAAAACATTTCTATAGCAACCAAAATCCTTGGAGTAAAATCATGCTGTAGAATAATTTAAACATTGAAGCAGTCTGTTTTACTGTAGCTTCAATTCATAAGACTAAATCTTCTCTTATTTAGTGCTTGAATTTGCATTATTTTATTTTCACGATGTTTCGTTTCATAATTTGCACTCGTTTTGGCGAAACAATCGTCGAACGAACATTAGAATCAAAGAATTAACGTATTTAAGCAAACCTAGCCAACAGGCAAAAAATGAAAGTAACATAGTTATTTCCTCACGAACAGATTTTAATTAATAAAAACTATGTTTGAGTGATGAGTGAGATGAAGATAGTCTATAGATTTTGAATTGACATTTTGTTGAAATATATCTGTTGTTGAGGAAAAAGTGTGTTGCTTTTATTTATTGTCTGAAAATATCCACAAATGTTGCTCAATTCAGTCACAGACGGAAGAGCCTCTTAACTTTGTGATTTAGTTAAGTAACTAACCATTGTACCTTAACTTCCAGTTTATAAACAAACGTTTTGTTCTGTGGTCCATTAGTGGGAAAACAAAAAAAAAATGCATGTAATATGAACTACTAACTGTAGACCTCGCTTGTCGTTGGAATCGTAAACAATCTGACTATTGTTTTCATATATTATTCTAATTCTTGGATCTTTACAAGTTACATCAATTCGTATTGGGGAAATTACAGTGTAGAAAACTGTGTAACTGTTATGTAATTTTTTTTCTTTCTATATTTGTACCGCTAAAAAATGTAAAATATATATATATATATATATATATATAATTTTTATAATTATGATTTATTTGTCTTTTACAAAATACACAGTAATACAACAGTTTACAAACTTCATATAAATACAACGTAAAATATTTACACACTTAAAATAAAACTATACAAAATTACATAACATAAAAGACAAATTTGGTACCCTCTTTAGAAAACTGTGTGAGGGTTACCGTTTCATTAAAATTAACTTAAAATTTCAGAGTTCAAAATAGTAAACATAAATCAAACTTAAGATAAAAAAATCGTGCAGAATAATAAAATTGAACTGTATTTTTATGCTCTAAATTGCATAAAACTAAAAAGAAAATAACACGCCACTTTTATCCTGTTTTTTCCTTTTTATATTTAGAAAACAAACAAAGATTATACTTCTTCCTAATTAATTATGTTTTATGTAAATTAAACCGTACAAAATAGTAAGGGAGAATATGTTTACTGTTAGTGCTAACCTGTAAAATTTTAGAAAACAGTTCATATTCATTTTGCATTTTTTATTATAGACTACTTAGTGCGTAGTTCACACTATTGTATTACTGTACTTAGGAGCGTGCATACGCGCGTCCATATAGTACTGTATTCAAGAAATATAAACCTATTTTATTATATTAAGAAAACCTAACCTAACCTAACCCTACCTTGGATTCGTGCATTATTGTTCAAGCACCCACTCAGGCCGTCATTTTAAATAAATTTGTCTTAAACCTTGTAGATACATCACTAAGCCTAGTTACAAAAAACCTTATTCTTAAATTTCATAAAGTTTTGCTAAGCGTTTGGCCGTAACTACATGACAAGCACACAAACAGACATACAAACAAAATGGTAAATGTATTGGTTAAAACTGGACCTCCTTGTAATCAGTCTATTAGTACTTTTTTCTTTAATCAAAGTGGGTTAAATGGCCAGGGTTTTTCTTTATGGCTTTGACGGCTATAAGTGGCTATTCAGGGACTGCTCAAGGAGGGGGGTGGGTTGTTTGTTAACTATAGCTGAACTCTACTGTAAGAAAAACAATGTCACTAGAATCAGCAGTATAACCGTTAATTGTCTGATTACACGTACATCACGATAGGACAAATAGACCTGCTGACCTGCATAGTGCATACATCACGTAAACTGAATTTGGGTGACGATTTAAATCATTTGATTGGACGGCAAATCCTGGTTAGAAGTCAAACACATGGCGAAGAAAAGAATCTGATGGCGTGCTTCATACTTGTATTGCTCGAACCTGTAAAAATAAAATGTCACACAATAAATTTTCAAAATATTATTATTGTAACCTGATCATACCTTTGACATTGTTGTTGTGACTATTAAATTAAAGATGGCGGGTAGGTCTGCAAAGCCAAAGACAATTACAAAAAAATCGTGAACTGCATATAATCTCTTTCTCTCTCTAGCACAAATTCAAACAGGCAGAAATCTTTATCAGCTATTTTGTTGTTTTAGTATTGTTTCTCAACCTTGTTTGGTGTAACCATACTTTTCAAATGGTTCTTAAGACACTGACGCTAAACTCAAAGTTGACATTAAGTTTTTGTAGGCATGAACCAAGCGTATTCAGACTTAAAAATTTCACTTCAAGGGTAACTGAAGTTTTAAAATTTAAAAAGCTTTATCTACATGCAGAGTGATTCAAAAGATATATAGAGAGTTTGAGAGCTCATCCAATATGTAATGTAAAAATAAAGAAAAATGTATAACTTATGTTTTAAAAGGTTAGTTTCCGTCTATCTGCCATTTTGTTTTTACTAAAAAAACATAACTATGGAAATACATACGATATTGAGTTTAAATTGGTATACGTAGACTATTATTTATGTTAAGATTAACCAAAAACAAAGACTTACTTTGTATTATTTATAAATGGCGGTCGTTTAAAATGATTAACGTCAAATATCTTAAAAACACTTAACTTTATGGAAAATCTATAAGAGACAAAATATTTGTTTTTTAATGAGGAGAAAATAATATTTTCTATCGTGGAAATCGATGAATTCATTTTGAAAATTCGTTGTAAATTTTATTAATTTGGATTAGTTTATAATCATACAAGTTTGATTAAAGGTTTTATTTGTTTATTAGAACCGTTAATTTAGGTTACAAGAATTCCACTACCTTAGTAACTGCGTGTTGAACCTACAGTAAATTAGCCTAAACTAATTATTGGTAGCCCTGTCAAAAAGTTGTAGGTGTTGTAGACAATTTCCAAGAAATTATGTTTTTTGTCGATAACTCAGTTATCTTTCGATCTACAGAAAAAGTAATAACATCATTTTGTTGTCATTATACAAAACATTGTACCTTGTACATTTGTAAAGTTAACAATTTTCGAGATACATTTTAAACGGTTGGCATTTTAAAAATAAATACAAAATAAAGTCTTTTTTTTTGATACACTTCTAAAACTTGTGTACCATATTTGAACCTAATATCTTATCTATTTCCATATTTTTTTTTGTAAAAAACAAAATGGCGGATGGACGTTAAACTAAGAGTTTACAGACCTATTTTTATATAAATTGTTACTTTATTTTTACATGTAGAATGAGTAGGTACCAAAACTCTCTGCATAGATCTCAGTACCCTAATAAAAAATTTCAGGGTACATTAATCGTAATTTTATAGAATAATTATTTAAACTAAAACGTTGTAGGCCTAATAGTATTCATTTTAACTTGGACACCGTTGAAATCTCTGAAATTATTACGTTTAAGTGTGTAATCGACATTTTTAAATGTATTAAAAACATCTCATAGATTCTCAAATCGGGTCCAATTTTCCAACCTAACTAACAACTTTGTTCTATTTCCTAAATTACCAAATATTACGTACAAATCTAAAACAGCATTTGAAGACTGTAGATCTACTACACGCATTTCACTTGGATAACTTTACCTCTTCTCTGCAACCAAAATTCGTTTATCAATTGCATCTTTTCGCTTTCCTCAAGATGTTAGTTTACATGGAACTTTTTTAACTACCACGTTCCGGCGAAGGAACTCTTATTTACTGAGTCAGATTAATTGGGACTCTAGTAATGAAATTGTACTGTATTGTAAATTTAATAGAGCTTTTAAAAAAAATACCTTTATAAAAAATGAAGCTACAATTAAACTATTGGTACTTCATTATGTTTAATGTCATAAGCAATGTTAAATATAAATAAATATTGAGCTTGACTTAATATTAGATAGAATAAAACTAGTTATAGTTTAGTTATTGTAGCTCATGTATCACTGAGGATGGCGACTTTGTCGTTGAAACGAGTTTGATTAAGTAAACGTAATTATTGTGAGATCTTGTGTTCGAGTTTTATTCTATCTAATGTTAAATATAAAAATATATTAAATATCTATCTTGGACATTAACTAATATATATATATATATATATATATATATTATAACAGCATACAATATGTGGTAAATTGTAATTGGATTCTGATTTAAAGCAGCAAATAAATAAAGATGTCTTTCCCAAAATCTTTTGACTAATTAATTTTACTAATTTTTGGTCAACTGCAAAATATTTTAAAATCTTACGGTCTATCCGAAAAAAATTGTCCACCATATTGAAAATTTGGAACAAGATATTTTTTACCTTCAAATAAAGTAAATTTGTTTGTAGTTCTAATAATTTAGAGCTACCTATGATTCCCAAGTTAAAATAAACCCTGCATAATATACAGACTACACTGCACCACGATAAGAATTAAGCAGGTAGGCAATAACTTACAACCACTTGTTGGCAACACTGAAGCTGTGTGCTTTTGTGAATAGGGTTATTTGTTACGCTAATCCCACGCTTGCAGGGTATAATTTGTTGCTGTTTCAATACATTAATCTTACGTGAGCTCATAAAATATTAATTTAATTACACACAAACATGCACAGGTTCTGTTTTATAAGAAGCGACAAATTGGTTTAAAACATAATTTTGGAGCTTTACTCGCCTTTGAATTTTCGCGAGGAAAATCAATACTGCGACTTTTCGTATTTCCGACATCCTTAGGTGCAGCGGCTTCAAAGCTTTCTGAATCCGCTCAAAGTATTTAGCGAGTGAATTATCTTCTGTGACTAACCTTATTATTAGTGACTAACCTATTATTAGTCATTATGAGTGAATTAGTAGTGACCAACCTATTATTCTTAGTCATTATGAGTGAATTAGTAGTGACCAACCTATTATTCTTAGTCATTATGAGTGAATTAGTAGTGACCAACCTATTATTCTTAGTCATTATGAGTGAATTAGTAGTGACCAACCTATTATTCTTAGTCATTATGAGTGAATTAGTAGTGACCAACCTACTATTATTCTTAGTCATTATGAGTGAATTATTATTGACCAACCTATTATTCTTAGTCATTATGAGTGAATTAGTAGTGACCAACCTATTATTCTTAGTCATTATGAGTGAATTAGTAGTGACCAACCTATTATTCTTAGTCATTATGAGTGAATTAGTAGTGACCAACCTATTATTCTTAGTCATTATGAGTGAATTAGTAGTGACCAACCTATTATTCTTAGTCATTATGAGTGAATTAGTAGTGACCAACCTATTATTCTTAGTCATTATGAGTGAATTAGTAGTGACCAACCTATTATTCTTAGTCATTATGAGTGAATTAGTAGTGACCAACCTATTATTCTTAGTCATTATGAGTCAATTATTAGTGATCAACCTATTATTCTTAGTCATTATGAGTGAATTATTAGTGACCAACCTATTATTCTTAGTCATTATGAATGATTTAGTAGTGACCAACCTATTATTATTAGTCATTATGAGTGAATTAGTAGTGACCAACCTATTATTCTAAGTCATTATGAATGATTTAGTAGTGACCAACCTATTATTATTAGTCATTATGAGTGAATTAGTAGTGACAACCTATTATTCTAAGTCATTATGAATGATTTAGTAGTGACCAACCTATTATTATTAGTCATTATGAGTGAATTAGTAGTGACCAACCTATTATTCTTAGTCATTATGAGTGAATTAGTAGTGACCAACCTATTATTCTTAGTCATTATGAGTGAATTAGTAGTGACCAACCTATTATTCTTAGTCATTATGAGTGAATTAGTAGTGACCAACCTATTATTCTTAGTCATTATGAGTGATTTAGTAGTGACCAACCTATTATTATTAGTCATTATGAGTGAATTAGTAGTGACCAACCTATTATTCTTAGTCATTATGAGTGAATTAGTAGTGACCAACCTATTATTCTTAGTCATTATGAGTGAATTGGTAGTGACCAACCTATTATTCTTAGTCATTATGAATGATTTAGTAGTGACCAACCTATTATTATTAGTCATTATGAGTGAATTAGTAGTGACCAACCTATTATTCTTAGTCATTATGAGTGAATTAGTAGTGACCAACCTATTATTCTTAGTCATTATGAGTGACTCATTAGTGACCAACCAAATATTCTTAGTCAATATGAGTGAATTAGTAGTGACCAACCTATTATTCTTAGTCATTATGAGTGAATTATTAGTGACCAACCTATTATTCTTAGTCATTATGAGTGAATTATTAGTGACCAACCTATTATTCTTAGTCATTATGAGTGAATTAGTAGTGACCAACCTATTATTCTTAGTCATTATGAGTGAATTAGTAGTGACCAACCTATTATTCTTAGTCATTATGAGTGAATTATTAGTGACCATAATTTTATTTTGAGTTATTATAAGTGAATTATTAGTGACCAACATTTTATTTTGAGTCATTATAAGTGAATTAGTAGTGACCAACCTATTATTCTTAGTCATTATGAGTGAATTATTAGTGACCAACCTATTATTCTTAGTCATTATGTTTTATGACTTATTATTATTTAATTTAACATTTTATTGAGTTTAACTTGTAGTGTTAAAATTCTTGTTAAAATTATTAATATATATAAATGAAATATGCAAAAACTGAAATTTGATGTTTTTTATATAGCTATATAGATTTTTATGTATAAATAACTAAAATAAAACGTAAATAAAGAGTATAGAAAATGTTTCTCTAATATTTCGTTTATTAAAAACTTTTTCGTAACAAAAAACAATACGAATTTATCCAAAAAAATAATAAATTAATGGTGAAACAATGTGATCAGCTGAGTTGTTAGAAAATCAATGGTAATTTACCAAATACGTTAAAGAAAAGGAGATTTATCTATAGTTTATGCCAATAGGGAATTTCTATTTTAAAATTAGTTGAGGTGATGCGTGGTAGTTCACATTTTCTTAAATTCAATTTATTAAATCAAAGATCCATATTTCAATGTACAAGCCTTTCTTTGTTTTTGTGGTCAACATCGAAACTCTCGCTTGTAATTCTAATTCGTAAGTGATTAGATGTTTCTATAAATATAATCTAAAGGGACAGTGATTACACGAAAGTTGGTATATTACATTGTGTGAATTACAATTTGCTTTCTGCAGCGTAAGATTATCAGTAATGATACCTTTAAAGAAATTTGACGGGAAAATCATTTGCAAGCTGTACAGCGGGGAAAATTTGTTCATACTAAGGGAGAACACTAGACCAACTACTGTGGGCTCTGTTACTTGATACTAACGCAAAAAATAACAGGAATTATTTTTTAGCCTGGAAATAAGTATAAATATATTGTAACAAATTGGTTAAGCTACTACGGAATTTCTTACTCATACATCAATGTATCGTGAGTGAATGTAAACGCTTGATAGCTCTAACGAGTTAACTACAACTTCTACCAAAGTGGCGTCACTGATCTGCTCTATAAAAAGTGCCTTTACAAAATTTACTGAATCTCGTAAATTGTAGGAATTAAACTACCGGTGAGAAGCGATACGCCCTGGTGGGTAACATATCATAGCTGTATACATTTTAAAAAGACTTGCACTAGTTTCATTTGTGTCAAAATATCGGCTCTGACGGGGTTCAAATCTGTAAATACTCTTTTTTAGAAAGTCAATTCTTCCTCTACTCAGTGGAGGCGGCTCTATACTAATCTTGTAACTTTTATTCTTAAGAAATCAAATTTCGATATTACAATTTTAGCATTCACTTTTTTATTTTAAAGAGTTGGGATAAGAATTCAATATGTAGAATTTAAATTGCAAGTTGTGATCTAATTTGAGTTGTTGAAATAAATAAATAAATATTTATAATTGCTATTATTTTGAAATATTTAGTTGTATTTTTCTTGTTTTTAGTCAAATATCCACTTCTTATATTAAATTTGAAATTGCTACCGTACAATCGACAATGACAAGAAGAAATAACTTTTTACTTTACCTTTATAAAATGAAGAGTGATTATTATTATAAAATAATAATTCAAAGTCCATTAATTATGGTGATACGTTTATTTTTATAATTCAGACAGTTTTCCGATTATTTCCATTCTTGAGTCACGGTCCTGAACCAGAAAGTTAACAAATTTATGGATCTACAATTGGTAACGAGTTCTGATTGCGGTAGGAATTTGATATGCTGACTACATATGAACTGATTAAAATCCCTCTAGTAGGTTTTGGTCTTTGAGGGCTTGTTGGTTGTTGCACCATGAATAGATACATTTTATCTTTCAATAAATACGTGATCAAATCAAATATTTAGTCAGAGTGTTAACTATTATGACTTTGAACTCTTAACTTTACAAATTAAACCAAAATAAGTTTACAGGCTTTATTTAAGTGGCGCAATTTTAGCTTAACATTTTTAATTTGGCATGCAGGGTTCATATCGAGGTTATAAACGATGAAAGATGATGCTCATTTTATTCTCAGCTAAATTTTTACTTCCAATTGTGTTAGACTACATAATTTTGTTTTCTAAGATGAATAAAGTATTCGTATTTGAAATAACATTAAGTTTGGATTTACAGTTTTCAAGATGTACAGACTGGCGTTTTCTTATGTTGAACAGATAGTTTGTGTGAACAGCCGAAATTATTTTATTTCTGTATGGAAGTATGTCTTATTGTAATATGATTTTACACACTATGATTGTCGCAGCCTAAAAAAACAATTATTTCTTAGTATCAAAGATTTTCAATAAGGATGTTGACGTATTTTTTTCGTTATTTGGTTAATTTTTATTTTCTTACTATATGAACTAGTCTATATACAAAGTATTGAAATTTTAAAAAAATCTATTTTTTGCAGATGTTTACGTTTTAAGGCTCTTTGATTCCCAATAATGTCTGTGGACTAAACTGTAGCTTAATACCTTGGACCGATTTTAACGTTTTCTCCCATTAAAGTAGCCACTATATAAAACTCAAAATACGAATTTTTTAGAAGGTGGTTTAAACAAGTTTTGTTAAATTTTACATAAATGTAGCAGTTAATTATCCAAACTAAACGAACTGGTCACCACCTCCTCTACCCTCCTCAAAAACTACACGTAAAAAAACTGTTCTCGAACTCCTAAATTTGAAAATTACAAAACCAAAACTAGTTTTAGTAACGAAAGACATATTAGAACTTTTAGGACGATATCCATTGTTTACGTTTTCTTTTTGACTGATAACGTCCGAAACAATACATTGACCTCAGAACAAAACTTGATCATAATAAAAAAAATATGATTTTAAGAAAAACAGAAATTTGAGTTTTTTTAGTGTATGTTATGTGTGAAAATGTGCACACTGTTTATTTTTCCTCTAGTTATCTATCATTTCATCCACTGCAGTACGCACAATTAAAACGAAACTATAACATCCAACAATCTTTAAATATTTGGAATCTAGTGCTCTGAAAATTTATCAATTCCTTACACTGAAGTCGTTTACGAAGTTTGTCACCCTTGTAGTGGGTATATTGAACCTTTACCACGAGAGGATACAGACCATCCTGTGTAAACATATTGCCAAAGCATAAATCTTTATTCTATCTTCTGAACCCTACTTTTAGGATTTGTGCGGACAGCTTCCACCTGAGTAACCCCTTTCAATTCGTTTGTTAAAGAAGATGTAGTGCTCTCCAGTATCCACCACCCCATCCTTCTCTTTGATTTATTTGTGGCGGTAAATTAATGCGAGCGATCAAACATTGTCAACAGGATGTTCATTTTAAGAATGAGAAATGATATAGGCCTACACTACGTATATAATTTGAGAGTTTGTAATTAATATAAAACTTAAGTTAACTTGTATACAGTTTAAATTTGGCAGATAATAATTGTTAGAATTATGAAAGAACACTTTTATTATAAAAAGACTTTACTTGTTGTATAATTCGATATTATTAGTTTTAATTTGTTTGTTAATTAATTAAACTAATAGTTATTATTATATGATGCAACAGGACATGAAGGTCCTAAGGTAAGAATAGTAAGGAAGGGTAGTGGTAATGTACAACCTTATTTCTCTTAATAATATACCAAAGCTAGACCTAAAATTGTAATTTTGGATCTTGATATACCAAATATAAAACTAAGCAACTAATATGTTATTAAAATACAAGTCTCATCAGTAATCAACTAAGTTCAGTTTGAGTGTCCTAAGCAATTTAAGAAAATCGTTAATTTTCTCTTAAATATATCTCGAAGGACATAAAATACTCCTTTAAGCTACTTGCAACATAACCTATCGCAGCATAAGATAAGTTTGGTGATAGTCAAACATTTCGACCTTTGTTTTTGACTGATCTTCACGATCCATGTCCTCAGGAAACCGAAAAAAGAAGATTTCCTACATGTCTTTCCGTCGTCGTTGTAGTTGCGTTTGTACGTAGCACCATAGCGGCCATGAAAAGTAAGATGAAATTTGGTACAGGAGACTGTAGTGTGCTCATATATATCCTTTATGAAATCCAAAAACATTCAATTCAAAACGTCAATATGGCGCCCATTATAGCTGCTTTTTTGTTCATATCTTGTGTGTTATTCAATTTAAAACACATTAAATTAGATACAAATTTGTAGATTTCAATTCTGCATGTAATGGTACCAACCTAACATTTCTACGGTTAGAAATAACGAAGCTATCGTCAAAAATGTAATTTGTAATCCTAGAAAATTATAGTTACGAGATTTGGTAGGGCCACTTCACCGACACGAGCATAGCAAGTGGAGACTCCACCACAGCTTTGAGCCCCCCCCCCCAGGACCGTCACTGACACAAACGAAACGAGTGGAGTCTTTTTAATATAAAATATAGACATCTACGAGCCCCGTTAGGGCCTACCTAGCAGCAAGAGAATATTGATATATACAATTACGAGGTTCAGAAAACCTGTGTAGTAACTGTTTTAACAAACCAAGTCCCATTGATCCACCAATACAATTTAATATTTCGTGCAAGGCCCAAGAAACCAACTTTTACGCATTACATTTAGTATATAATGGAGTAGCCTACCATGATGTTGCCCATTAATTTGTTTTATTTGTAATATTATTAAATGAAGTAATTCTCGTTTTATTGTACTTAAACCAAACTTTTATAATATCGATAAACTGCTCTAGTATAAATATTTCTATAACAATAATATTTCCACAATAATTTATTTTCCCTCTGGTTATCAGTATTTGAAGGACCGAAAAAATGTTCAGTTGGATAATGTGTGTACAACATTTTAAGTTCTCTCGTCCCGCAATCGAAATTTTAGTTTTTACATCTAAAATTGGAAACCAATTGAAGATCTAAATTTTCTTCATGAACTATATCGTAATAAAAACGTTTTCAGCCCCCATGTGGATTGACTCGTTGATACCTCATACACCAAACGAAACCACTGGGGTTCTGCGCAATGGCATTTTTCTGTAAATTTGGTGAGGATATTTAAATTTAAAAATGAAACAACACTAATTTAGAGGTAATTCATACACCCATACCATAAAGAATTATTATATGTTACATTAAATATCTGTTTTATATTACTGTAACTTACTTCCCCCTCTGTATATCTGTTCAAAAATATAGTTTTGCTTAAGGAAAATAATGAAGTTATGATTATACTATATATCTACAATGATTACACATACTCAAACACCAAATGTTAAGTGTTAAAAGCTCCTTACTTGACTGATTTTTAATTAAAACATAAAAATATCTCATCACTCATAAAATACAAGAATATGTTGGCAGTATGTAACGTTGTTTGAATTGGATAAAACATGAGGAAGGGCTATTATGAAAATCATGCCAAACGTGTACTAAAACCAACGTAATTAGGCGATGTCAAAATAGTTGAAGAGATATTAAGAGAACAATGAATCAACCAGTTTTGATAAGAATAAGGCTAGGTGCGATTATTACAAAATTAATAAATTAATCAAGACGTAAGTAAGAAACATACTCCCGATACATTTAGTAGTTAACATTCTTGTCTACATAACCTATTAACTTTCTATGTAAACAGTTAAATACACTTTCATCCCACTAGATTGGCTCTATGGACTTCAATTGACACCTTCAGTCATAAATTAATTACCAACGCTTGAAACAATTAAATACGGGACAGTTAAATACAGAATTGCTCCACTATGTATTGCATTCTCACAATCTCGGCTGCTGTCCAACCTCTGCGCATCATTGAGCCTAGTCACGTGATAGTTTCAACTGACTGCCATGCAAATCTCATGACCACATTCCGTTTCAAGTTCCGAATTTACCCGAAGTCAGACGAAGCACAACCAGTCTCTTCAAGACATTGTAACTAAAACACAAAACAAATTGACTAGATGTTATGAATTCCATTTTTTGTTATATTATATTGATTTTAACTAGGTTAAATAACATTTTGATAATAAGTAGAAATATTTCGTTGATTAAAAAATAAATTTGTGTATTCTATAATTGTACGCCAATGTGTATTTATCATCAACGTATAAATATTAAGTATGCTAATTAAAGTACAGATAATAGGCTATCATTTGTCATATGGGGTCCCTCAGGTTTTGTTTTGTGTGCATTTACAGGTCATTGACACTCAATGGAATCTCTTTCTTTGTTTGCATCTTCATAGAGTACCTGACACGATATTCAAATATGAAGGAAATATGGAAAAAGGATTTAAGGACTAATTATTTTGCTTGCAGAAACTAATGTTTTTATAACTTCTTTTGTTGCACAAAAATCAAAGAAATTTATTAACTTACATTTCTCTGCCCAGATTTTAAAATAAACTACTCTTTCTCAAAAGTTCATGAGTAGTAAAACACAAAAAAAGAAATGTAACTTTTACCACACACAAAAAAGTAATCTATTTATTAAAAACTTCGGTCAAGATTCATTTGTATTTTCCAAGTTTTATTTCGCACATTGGTTTGGTTTATTAAACTTTATAATTTACTAAAATTATATTTAAATCAATCGATCCCATTAAAGAAAAAATCAAAATGTTTTCTTAGCAAGAAAGTATAAATTATGAGAATTGATAATTATATGTGACTTTTATTAGCCCAACAAAAACCCTAGAAACCCAAAGCTGAACATATTACAGAATAAGGAGTCATGTTCAGACCTATAATGTACGAACAGTCAATTTATAATATAAACCTTGTTGGTAATCCAACAATTTTAACTTTTTTTTCTTCTCCCTCAATTACAGTACGTCCTCTATACAAAGCAAAGTTATTGATAAAAACAAAAATGTAATGGTTTACGCTTATCTTACTCGGCAGGAGTAACCAGAAATTTCATCAGGCTTGCAGACTTTCTCAGATGACACATACAAATTTCTTTAACCCAACTTTATACAAACTTGTCGAAAGTAACATCCTATTCAATATAATAAATCCGACTATGTTGTATTTTTTAATTTATAATATTTAAAAATTGGAAAATTTTCTAATTTTAACTCAAACCATTTGTTAATAAAATAGACCAATTTCAAATTCGTAAAATATTGTTACATTACTACAAACTCACTCAAACATTTGGTGTTTGAGTATGTGTAATCATTGAAGATATATTGTATAATCATAACTTCATTATTTTCTATAACCAAACTTTATTTTTGAACGGGTATACAAAGGGGGAAAAGTTATATTATTGTAAAACAAATATTTAATGTAACATATAACAATTGTTTATGATATGGATCTATGAATTACCTCTAGATAAGTGTTGTTTCATTTTTAAATTTAAATATCCTCACCAAATTTACAGAAAAATGCCATTGCGCAGAACCCCAGTGGTTTCGTTTGGTGTATGAGGTGTCAACGAGTCAATCCACATGGGGGCTGAAAAAGTTATTATTACGATACAGTTCATGAAGCAAAATTTAGATCTTCAATTGGTTTCAAATTTTGGTTGTAAAAACTAAAATTTCGATTGCGGGACGAGAGAACTTAAAATGTTGTACACACATTATCCAACTGAAAATTTTTTCGATCCTTCAATACTGATAACCAGAGGGGAAATAAATTATTGTGGAAATATTATTGTTATAGAAATATTTATACTAGAGCAGTTTATCGATATTATAAAAGTTTGGCTTAAGTAGTTTAAGTAGAATAAAACGAGAATTACTTCATTTAATAATATTACAAATAAAACAAGTTGATGGGCAACATCATGGATGTTAAAACTAAAATAAAACTAAAATTACGAGAACTTGATAAGTTGAACACACATCATCCGACTGAAAACATTTTTGATCCTTCAAATACTGATAACCACCTGGAAGGGCTTACTCTTCAAAAACTAATGACAATATTGAAGTGGTTAAAGAAATAATTCTCGATAATTGATGAATTAAAGTTGATGAAATGCAAGTGAATTAAATGTAAGTCTTGGCTCAGCATATTCAATCATCCACGGTTTTTAATATTATGAAAAGTCTGTGCTCGCAGAGGTCCATGTAAATTACCAGCATCCACAAAGACAATCGTTTGAAAATTTCCCAGAAGCATTTGAAACGTTGTGAAGAAGAAGGAGACTCATTTCTTAAGCGATTATTAACTATTGATGAAAGATGGGTCCATCATTTTGAACCAGAGAGTAAGCGACAAAGTTTGGTGTGGAAACATCATCTCCCAGAGTAAAAAAGTTCAAAACCCAGATGTCTTCAGGAAAGGTTATGATGTCGATATTCTGGGATTTGGTAGGTCCAATTTTGGTTGACTTCAAACCTAAAGTTCAAACAATAAATAGTGACAGGTACTGTGAACTACTACGTTTATTGAAGCCAAAAATCAATTCTTAAAGACGTGGTAAACTTTCAAAAGGCGTGATTTTGCTTCAGGATAACGCTCGACCCGATACGGCCAAAAACACAGTCCTGTGTCTTAAAAATCTTGGTTTTCAGCTGTTAGACCACCCTCCACATTGTCTGGACCTGGCTCCAAGCGATTTTAATCTTCTTGAACCGTTAAAGGAACAGTTGCAAGGGAATAATTATTGATCTAATGAAGAGGCTTATTATCTTAACACGAGACCAAAAATCTTCTTCCAGAAAAGAATTAAAATGCTCATTAATAGATGGACTGAGTACATAGAAGTAGGAGGGGATTATATTGAAAAGTAATGCTACTATTGTTTATGTAAGTACAATAAATATATAGATTTTTCAATTTCATTTTACTCTTTGACTTACTCTGATATATTACTTTTAATAGATTTTTTTTTTCACTTTGTTTAACCTTATTTTTCTACAATTATTCCTTCAACAATTTCCCCTTTCATTATTGCAGAAGATTTTTCTTATGAGATACTCTACTTGTTGTCTTATTATTCCTATTTAATTAATTATACACAATATTTCTAATTTATTCAGATAGCATTGAACCAGGATTCATCAAAGCTCAGTAACATAATCAAAGGTTCACTGGAAATCCCGAGGGTCCTGGTTGAAACTACACTTTTTTCATGTAGTCCTGGGTTAATACCTCTCTTTCCTATCTGGTATTTCTTGACCAATTCTTGTTATCTTGCGACCCTGACGCTGTTAGAATATCCAAGAGTGAAGTCTTTATTTTATGTTCTTTTTTACCTTTTTTTTTAGAATGCGATGATCGAGTTTTTCGTCTTTAAAGAAGAAAAAAAGTAAGTGTGAACAGTAAAGTCATTGTGCTAACTGTCACTGGCTTACCCATCTAACTAAATGCTATTAATTCCACCCGGACGAACGTCCACTATAAATTATTTATCTAAACTTGTTGGAACTAATATCTTTTATAGATAACCATTTTCCAAAATATCTAAAATATTGAAATTTGTTAAAAATGCAAAAAGCTCTAACCTTTAAAAAAATAAATAATAGAAAACAGTGACCACATTCGTATTGCTTTTACTTTTAGAATTTGCATGTTGCGCCAAATGTTTCTAAGATTACGCGTTTACATTGTTTTATAGAGATTGAATCCAAGATGGCGATTTGACCTAAAGAGACCTGGTGGAAATTTAAAGCGGTGGGAACGTTTTAATTAAAACGGCAAGTGTAGAAACTGTTGATTTCACTGAGGCATTTCGGAAAAGGTTTTTTTTAACGAAAGTTTTACATTGCGTAAGAGTAAAATTTTGTGAGATTTTATATTAATTTCAATTAAAGTTACCTATTTTAGTATAAGGTATTTTATAGAAAGGAGACAGCTGAGATTCACAAGAATACGGAGAGAGTAAAAGGGTAGAAGGGGAGGGGGATTAGGAACTAAATGACAGTTGAATGTGATGGAGCAATCAGATAAACCGGTTCCGGCTGATGTGATGTGTGACGACTTCTCCATACAAATTCAGCTTTATGTATTGAAATGGCATATTGCAAACCAGTTTTTAGAAAATCCACTTATCAAAGAATGTCTTAATACCGACTAAATCGGGCAATTTATATAAGTCTGGTATTTTGTGATCGAGGTCGAAAAACATTTGTAATAACCATGAAGTAAATGGAATGGTAACGTAACTTGAACTAGCCATCAATCACAGATTCTTTAATTTAAAAGTGTAAATTTCAGGGTATTTTTTTTCATTTTATAATTGTATTAAAAAGACTTTAAAATTGTAAAAGTTATCTTTACCTTTTCAGTTTACAATAAACTATTAAAAGGTATAAATTTATTACACAAACTTTCTCACTCAAATAAAAACGCCAAAACCAAATAAAAACTAACCTAAACTATTCCTCTGTAAAAATGTCATTTTGGTAGCGGTCATTAAAAAGGTGAAAATAAACTATGGCCGCCGTTTTGGGGTTGGGGAATGTATATTTTAAATATATCCTAAACTTAGCTTTTGCCACAAATGCGTCCTCAAAACATAGTATATAATATTTTGGAATCGATAGAAAATTTTTAATGAATTCAATTGCGAAATTACTTCTTTTAAATCAGCCCCATGGCCGATTTTTTTTTCCAGCAATATACCAGCAAAAACACATTTATTGACTAATCACATAACGTTTTAGGTACATGTAGGTTAGGCTACGGTTACTATGGACGCGAATTCTGACGAAATTGTGTTCTGACGAATTCTGACGATTGCGGACGAAGTCGTCCAAACAAACAACGCCTGTTATCTAAATGAGTGTGTTTACAGTGGTAGCGATTTGGACGTCAGAACAGACACGACGTCGTCAGAACCATTTGAGCGTTCAAACAAGTTTGATTTTTTCATGCGACCTGCGACTGTTTGGTGCGACCAGCCTGTGTTCTAACATTTGTGTGTTAAATGTTAGGTTCTATGTGTTAAATGTTTGTGTGTTAAATGTTCTAACAGCCTGTGTGTTAAATTAGATTATTTCACCATGGATACTGACAAATTAATTAGTCTTGTGTATGAGAACAGGTGTTTGTGGGATCTGAAAGATAAAAGTTACCACAACAGAGATATTGCTCGGAAAGCGTGGGAGAAGGTAGCAGCAGAAATGAACACTAGCTGTAAGTACAAACTTTTACTGTCATGTAGGGTACATGAATTACATAGCAATAATTGTAATAAGTGTTTACATGTGATTGATAAAAACATGAAATTGTCAGAACATGATTATTATATCAGGTTATACTGAAATGGGATCTCACCAGCTTCACTAACAAAATAATTTTTCAAGGTTTCTCTAGCCTCATTCGCGCTTCTTCCGTAGTGATTATATCTCCGTGAAACTGGAACATTGTGTATGGAGTCAAAGTCCACATCATGAATATCAAGACCTTCCTTGTCGATGATTAAATTATGCAACAGACACACGCACTTAACTATAATGTCTACTTTATCAGGATCTATTTGGAGTTCGGTTTTTAAACACCTCCACTTGGCAACCAGAATACCAAAGGCACATTCCACGCACCGTCTGGCCCTTGATAGTCTGTAATTAAAAACCCGTTCTTCAACAGTAAGTCTTTGTCTTGAGTATGGCTTTAGTAAATATCTTTTCAGAGGATAGGCATCATCTCCCAACAGAACAAAGGGTGCTGAAATGTCGGTTGACGGAATATTTTCATTCTGTGGTATGCCCAAATTGTTTGCTTCAAGCCGCTGATAAACATTTGAGTCTGCAAAGGTTCCCCCATCGTTTTGCTTACCGTAAGCCCCAACTTCAATAGCAATGAACCTGTAGTTTGCATCAGCTATTGCCTGCATTACAACAGAAAAATAGCCCTTAAAATTGTGATAAATCGACCCTGTGCCTTTGGGACATTTGATGCGAATATGTTTCCCGTCTATACAGCCGATGCAGTTAGGGAAATTCCATTTGTTGTAGAAGTCACTTGCAATGGTTTTCCAATCCTCTTCTGTAGGCAAAGACAAATGAGTACCGCCGAAGCAGTCCCATATAGCTCGACAGGTTTCGTAAACTATGCTACGGATAGCACAGTGTGAAATTCTGTATGAGAAGCTTAGTGCTCGAAATGACATGCCAGTAGATAGAAATCTGAAACAAAAAACAACTATTGTACAATGAAGCTTCACTAGTTCAAATCTCAGAAATATCAAAAATCAAAGGAATGATTTTATTTCATCTTTCTATCGTAAGCCATTTTCCTGTAATTTGTGTGAGACATATTAAGTCAAATACCCAGTATACATTTACATTTGGTTCCATTTGCCAATTGTTTTATTAAATTTTTATAAGCATCACTTTTATCTACATATAAATACAATGTGGGATCTACATAAAATGTATTAATATCTATAACAAAATAAAAAACTTTTAAGTCTATTAATAAAGCATTATTATAGTTTAAAAAATCCGATAATGCTTCACCAAAATAATTTACTAGTGTTAAACCGCCAGTAAAACATATCTTATTATACTTAACCTTTTTTTGCTGCTGTCCTACTTCAAAACACATCTTTCTTTATTTATTTCTTGGTAAAATAAATATTTTACAAGGAGAGCTGACAGACAGACAGACAGACAGACAGACAGACAGACAGACAGACAGACAGACAGACAGACAGACAGACAGACAGACAGACAGACAGACAGACAGCTTTTTATTTCCATTATTATCGACATTTTCTCATTATTAATTTCCAGATTAGTAATATTTCTGCATAATTTCAGGTGAAGCAGCCAAAACAAAGTGGCGAGGTTTGAGGGACACTTTTCGAAAGGAATGCAGCAAGATTCCTAAACAACGGAGCGGAGATGAAGGGGGATTAGCCAAACAGCCTAAATGGGCCCATTTCAAAAGTTTGGAGTTTTTGAAGGACCCTATGCACAAAAGAAAATTGCAAGGTAATGTCATGAGCGAGACAACTTATGATGTCGACAACCAGAATTCAACTCCTGCTGTTTCTCCTCAACCCGATGATCCCCCTGAAAACGAAGCACAATCAGAAACACAAACTGTCGAATCACATCAGAACAAAACGAAAGAAACGACGCCACCACGAACCTTTAGGACTCCCCATAAAAAAATTGCCAAGATGAATAACGCCACAGCAATTAAAAAGCTGGTTATGCTGGAACAGGAAAAAATACAGATGTTCAAGGAGAGAAATTCTGCTTCCCGAAACGAAGATCCAGACTATCATTTTCTTTTAAGCCTACTCCCATTTTTAAAGAAAATACCGGAACATAGAAAAATGATTGTGAGGACCAAACTACAACAAGTGTTTTGCGATGAGGATCTTTTGCAACAACAACTGCAGCCAATCCATCATCCATCAAGTAACCGTGGTATTTCCACATGTGGTTCATCAACGAATGAGAGTTGGGAAAGTGGAAACTCCACACAAGCGCTAAGTCCACTGAGTACAGTTGATCATGAAGATCTTGCTTCGTACTTTTCAAGTGTATCGCCAAACAATTTACAATAAAAATGCAAGTGACATTTTTCAATTTCATGACTACTTTACTTACTAATGTTTTTTCACTTTTAAATTAGAATTCATTTCAGTTTTAGTAAGGAATTAAATATATTGTTAAAACTCACCTTAAAGTTACAGCCAGTCTTTGTTGTGCTGAAATACATTTACGAAAATTTGAGAACTTTGTTATCCTTTCTTCTATCCCATGTAGGATGTATTCAAATGTTGCTGGTGTCATCCTAAAATATTCAAAAAACCTTTCCGGTTGGTCACACAAGTCTTTAAACAACATTTTAAACTCTCCTTTTTCGTCTCTACTAACAAATAACTGGCTAACATGCTCTGTTTTTCCACTATTCAACAACAATAACTTTAATGTCGGGCTCTCAAGAAAAAATAGTTCATCGAGTTCATCCATTTTGCTCACGAACTGACTATCAGAAGATCAGAAAACGCGCACAGTGTAACCGCCTTGTTCTGACGAGCGTTTCGGCCATACTCGTCAGAACAAAATTTCGTCAGAATTCGCATCCATAGTAACCGTAGCCTTAACTTACATGTCTACATGAGACAGTAAAAAAGATTAAGAAACAAAAACCAATTTCTTGGAATATAATGATTTGAAAAGGGTAATCAAAACCTAACAATATGAAATAATATTGACCAAATTTAACACAATTCTAAAATAGAATTGCTCATCTTTTTTTCAAAACCATCTAATGTTGTCAAGAAAGCGAAAAATCGATACGGGTCAGATTTGGGGTAGAAATTATAAAGAAGTGAAACAGACCGTCGCGAATAGTGGATGGGGGCAAATGTTTTCAGATTGTTTTTGTTATGTAAATTCCTACAAATAGTAGACTGTATTTATAGTAAATCTATTTTAGTCTTATTTTATTTTAGCAAATTTCAAACAAAAAAATTATTTAATTAAGTATATTCTTTAAATTTTCAAAAAAATATTATTGTCTATCTCGGGGGGTTAGGTTGGTGCCGGCTTTCTTAAAAAAAAAAAAATTATTAATAGGCTTAATAAAAAAAAAAATAATAAATTCAATATAATACAAAAAAAAAATCAGTCAATAAAATATAAGTGTATTAATGCAAAAACAAAAGAAAATGTATATATATATTTAATATATATATATAAAAAAAAACAGTTCTGATTAATAGTTCAAACCTTCTTCATTAATCAATTAACAAAAAAATATATTTTAACCATAATTACCCAATATCACCACTATTTAAATGTTCTCTTCTTTTAATACTACTTTTAGGTAATTGACCAGTTCAATATATTTACTTCTTTATTGATGTTTCAATAATTATGTCAATATTTTTTCACTATGATTGATTATTTTATTTTATTTATCTTCTTTTAACACACCATATTTAACTGAACTTCATATATATCACACAAGAATCCTAATGAAAATTTCTTTTTCCTTTTTCAAACTGTTGCCCCCAATCACATGGTTCACTGTTGTTCCTCACTCATATGGTCCTTTTTCCACCTGCCTATTAAATTTTGTATTTTTGTATAACTATGTGTAGTGTTTGTATGTATATCAATATTAATGTATTAATTTAGGTGTATAATTTATATATATTAAATAATGAAAATAAATTTTGAATAAAATGAAAAATTTAAATAATTTCCTTTAAAATATATATTTTGAATTGTTATAATTATCTCCTGGGTTACTTTCCCTAAAAATGTTTATTTAAATATTTTTATGGGAACAAACAAAATTAACAATGAAAAATATAATTTATTTAATAAAAATTAGCTTATTGCTTGTTTAACATTTTTTTATCACAGGGATGATTGGGTTGATGAAACTGCTGTATGATGGCTCAATAACGTTAATTTGTATCATCCGACTTATTTCTCGTGCTACGGCTTCCTGATGAACTAACGGGACAGGGTAGGTTTGTCCACGAAAAGTCTTGTCCTCTCTCACGTCAATGTGATGTATATATTTGTTACATAAACCCGGAATGTCTGAAAATATTTCTTTGTAATTTTTTAATAATTCAATTAGCTTTTTTTTTTTTTTTGTGGTGGTTCCAAATTTTCATTTTTCTCTATTACTTGGTGTATTTGATTCTCACTTAATTGTTCTTGTTGATTCATCTTGTTCCATTTTTTATTTGCCTTATTGTTTGATTCGTTATCTATATTTATTTTGTTTAATTTATTATTATTATTATTATTAATAGTATTATTATTATCATCATTATTCATATCTTCTTTTATTATATAACATAAAACTCCCTCCTTATTCATTTCTTTGAACTTTAAATTAATTATTTTATTATTCGCATGTATATATAGCGTCGTCGTTTCGAAGTCCATATTCATTTTCAATTGGTTTATTAAATCCATACCTATTATTAATTCTCGAATCAAATTTGGTACTATTAAGGCCTGTATCCATATTCTTCTCCTCCTATTTTAATTTGGAACATGATTATGTGTGAGACTTTTCGTGTCTTCGTACCTACTGCAGTCGTGATTTGGACGTTGGTGGTCGGTAATTTTTCAAAATTTCCAAGTTGTCTTTTATTTTCCTGGAACCATGTTTCAGCTAAGCATGTTACATTGGAGCCTGTGTCAATAAGGGCTATAATATGCATCTCTCCTATCGATACTTTAATTTCAGGACACTTTATTGTTTTGGTTATGGGTTTCGTCGTTATGTTTTCATCTTCATTAATTAAGAAATCTCGATTGCAAAACATATTACTAATTATAAGATGATGTCTAGGTACATATAAAATATTGTTAATTAATGTATTTGGCCTATTAGGTCCGGGGTCGAGTCGCAGCACAGGATCAATACCATTGAGTATCGTTGATGTTGATGAATGGTGGATGAAACTCGTCTGGCCAGTGGCATTACCTGTGCTCAGGAGTTTTCCTGCTGAGACGGTACTTGAGATGTACTGGACTCAGATGGGTTGGCAGGACGTAAATTTTCGGCAATTGCATGGCAGACATTTACCTGTTCGTTGGTCGGATATGCTTGGTTGCGAGGTCCAGTTAGTCTTGGTTGAGTATTTTGACGGTCTGGTCGGGTGAATGATGTATTTCCTCTATTCGGCGAGGGTTGAAAGTGTAGTGGTGGTCGTTGTGTATACTGTTGTTGATGATAAGGCTGTGGTCGATAGCTGTACTGTTGTGTGGGTGGAAGTCGGTGAGATGGTGCATGATGTTGGAGGTAGGGTGCTGGTTTAAATTGAAACGAGTTGTTTTGATGTAGTCGTTGTTCTCGAGGTGTGAATCTCGGTCTCGGCTGTATTGATGAGGTTTGGTGTTGTTCACGTCTAGTTCGAATGTGTGCATCCTTGAGGTCTTCTCTTTGGAGAAGCAGCTCGAACTCTATGATTGTTTCGATTTTCTGGACCCTTCTAGCGTCTTGTATTAACTCCTCAAAATGTTCTGCCAAGCACGTAATAATCTCATCCTCCGTTAAAGGTGGTTGGATGGCTCTTAGGGTAATGACACGTTCTGTAAAATATTCGGAACGGCTTAGTTTCCCATTTCTCTGGTACTTGTCTACATCCAGGCGTTGTTTTATAGCTCTTTGGACCTCTCTGCTCCAGTATTTTTTTTCAAATGCTTCCTGGAAATCTGCCCAACTTCGTAAGTCCTGTTTGATGAGAGTAAACCATCGAGCAGCGTGGCTATCCAAACATAATTCCACAGTATCAATGAGTAAGTTGGTTGGATCACCGTTACTTTGAATCACAGTCCTTCGTTCGTAGAACTTCTGTATTCTCCTTAAATGTTCTGTAGGATTGTGCTCTCGGCCGTGGAACTTGGGTGCTTGGTTGTCATTTATATTTGAGCCTCCACACGTGACATAGATTTGTGGAGCAGTAGCAGTCGTCTTGGTGCTCCTATTTTCTTTTTCTATAGTCTCGACTCGTTCGGTGTTGTTGGTCATCTGGGCTGTGAGCTGGTTCATCCGTTTCTCTTGTTCTTTATCTAATTCCTTAAGTTGTTCTACCTCAGTTCGTACTATTGTGTTTTCGTATTGACACTTATCCTGTATCTCCTTCGTTTTCTGTTCCATACTTTGTTGCACTTCCTCTTTATTTCGTTCATTATTCGCCGCTAATTCTTTTTCTAATAAACTGTGTTGTTCTTCCATCTCGATGATGAACTGTTCTTGCACGGTTTGTTGTCGTTGTTGAAGACGCTGCCATAGTCTTTCTTCACTCTTCTCTATTTGTGCTCGGACATCTTCCTTGATGCTTTCGATCTTTTCATCCTGCCTGTTAAAACGCTCATTTAGTTGACTTATATTTTTGTCTTGTTCGTCAAAACGTTTATTTAATTTTTTGTCTTGTTCGTCAAAACGTTTATTTAGTTGATCATTATTTTCTTTTAGCATTTGGCGTATCTGTTCAATCATTGTCATTGGTGCTTGTACTTCTTGACTTACGTTTTCGTCGCTCGATCTTTCCACGATTTCCTCTTCTTCTATTTCACTAGTTTGGTGATCATATTCAGGGATCCGCGACCCTTCCAGCGGAACGCCCTCCAAGTCTCTGATATTGTCACTCGCGATCACGTCTTCTATTCGACGGGATGAAAATATATCAGGTAAACCTTGTGATTCCCGAGCTCTCTGGGTCATGGTAATATTTGTCCTCAATTCATGATTTAATTCTTTTTCCATTTTATTTGATACATTAGGATTAAACATAATTTGATTTATAATATCTATTTATTATTATTATATTTATTTATATTTATATAAAATAAGGAATTATTTAGGTTAATTTGGGAAAAGCCGTCACGTTGGTCGCCAAATATAGTAAATCTATTTTAGTCTTATTTTATTTTAGCAAATTTCAAACAAAAAAATTATTTAATTAAGTATATTCTTTAAATTTTCAAAAAAATATTATTGTCTATCTCGGGGGGTTAGGTTGGTGCCGGCTTTCTTAAAAAAAAAAAAAATTATTAATAGGCTTAATAAAAAAAAAAATAATAAATTCAATATAATACAAAAAAAAAATCAGTCAATAAAATATAAGTGTATTAATGCAAAAACAAAAGAAAATGTATATATATATTTAATATATATATATAAAAAAAAACAGTTCTGATTAATAGTTCAAACCTTCTTCATTAATCAATTAACAAAAAAATATATTTTAACCATAATTACCCAATATCACCACTATTTAAATGTTCTCTTCTTTTAATACTACTTTTAGGTAATTGACCAGTTCAATATATTTACTTCTTTATTGATGTTTCAATAATTATGTCAATATTTTTTCACTATGATTGATTATTTTATTTTATTTATCTTCTTTTAACACACCATATTTAACTGAACTTCATATATATCACACAAGAATCCTAATGAAAATTTCTTTTTCCTTTTTCAAACTGTTGCCCCCAATCACATGGTTCACTGTTGTTCCTCACTCATATGGTCCTTTTTCCACCTGCCTATTAAATTTTGTATTTTTGTATAACTATGTGTAGTGTTTGTATGTATATCAATATTAATGTATTAATTTAGGTGTATAATTTATATATATTAAATAATGAAAATAAATTTTGAATAAAATGAAAAATTTAAATAATTTCCTTTAAAATATATATTTTGAATTGTTATATATTTAAGAAGTCCTTCCGCGATGAATAAGTAATAAGTAATATGATAAAAGATGTTATTTACTTGAAATTAAAGTGAATTCGTTAAATAATTATTTACATGAACACTTTAAAGTAAACATGAAAATTAAAAAATAAGACCAGGGTTAATTATTACTATTAGTACTATTATTATTTTTTTGGAAGCAGTAGGCCTACTGTGCAATTGTATTGTGAACTAAATACTCAGAAATTTCAACAAACTTACTTGTCCAGTCTTTTCTTTTGTAGTAGATGACAAATTTTTGGACAGTGACTTTCTCACTGGGGTTCATCTAGAAGGAAAAAAACTGTAATTTTTGGCAACATCGCAAATAACAAGTACTTCTGAGTCGTCGAGGTTTTCCTTAGTATTTTGCGTAAAGAAGCTTTGCTGCTTGGCTATGAAGTCATGTCTGACCAAAGCAGAACGATTTTCATAAAACAAATCAATAAAATCTGAGGTGGATTTTTGTAATGTCTCCAAGTAACATGACATCTAATGGCGAAAAGTTATTTTTTCAACTAAGTTCTCCCCAAAATCATTTTCTAAAATAGTTTTTACTCCCTTATTCCCATGTCCTTCCCCAAATGACAATCTTATTGAAGCAGGATTGCACAGTACTATTGCAAGACAGTGTTTGTACGAAAATAATTTTCCATTTGTTAGCGAATGAATTTTTGTATTTTCCATCATCAGTTTTATATTTTATGTGTAGTGCACAGGCACATCGTATGAGTACCACTAGATTCTCCCAGGACATAGTTTATTTGGTTTAAGTTTTTCTAATTAAAAAAAAAAAAAAAAAAAAAAAAACACACTTTAATGTCAGTAAATTTATTTTTGAATGAATCAACTAATCTCATCACTTTCGTAAAACATCGTACTGTTTAAATTACTTCAGAGGAGAGGCTCTTTCCTGGTTTACTGATGGGACCATTTGTCTGTGCGCGCGGCTCTGACGCTACTAGCCGTTCTGTAAAAGTAGGGCTCACCCAACTATGTTTGTCTACCTTTCGCGATACATAATTACAGTTTACAAGATTTGTAGTGCATATAGAAACATGATGTTTACAAACAACTCGAAGCTACATTGAAGACAGGTGAATAATCTACGTCCGGCGCGCCGCGCGGGACCACATGTTTTTGTGGTCCCATAGCAAGCCGCGCGCACAGACAAATGGACCCATCAGTACTAGTGTGGTCTTAAAAAAAATTCCTTTATCTTTTTATTTTTTTATTGTCTAATCATATAATAGGAACATTGAAATCTTGAATGAATTTTCTAACAATCTATAACTCTGGTAACAAGTAAAAATCATCAAATTTTATCTCTAAAAGTACGGTTAGGGAAATTAAATTTGAGATTGTTCATACATAAGTGATTCTTCAAGTAATTCAGCTTCGTCATCGGATAACTGTTGAATATTTGTAAAAAGCTTCAGTTTCATAGCGAAACTGATTATTAGAACTTTGGTTGAGGCATAAGACTTAGATTTTATTTTTTTTATTTTTAAGAGGTGATTCCCCTATTTCGTGGAGAGAAGCATTGTATGTTTCAATTACCCCTGACGTAGATGAAAAAGATTAGACCGTTTCACAATCATGGTCACAGGCTTGATTTGCTTCCTCGTTATTTTTTACATTTTTATAAATTTTAGCCTCTTTTGGTAAGTTATAAAAATTTTCACACATCCAGTCTAACACATTTGTAACCCTTTTTGTCGCTCACCCTATTGGTCATTTTTTTAATGTATTAAAACATTGAAATGTTCCATACAATCAATAATTCAATTACTTTCTATTTTTGAATAATTATGTATAAACGAAAAAATTAATAAATGTTTCACATATGAAGTTGATATTTTGAGCATTAACAATTAGGCCTAATATAAGAAAATAATTTGTCCTAAAAAATCGTAAATAGCTTCAATATTTAAAATTCAAATTTCAAAACTAAAAGGAATATTGAACTCAATTTAAAGTTTTAAAACACAAAAGAAAATCACTACTTAAAACTCAACACACACTATGAAATACATCTGATCACAACCAACTAAGGTCTGCAGTGCCTGATAAAAAGTGTAGGTTATTACAGGCTCCTTATTGTATTGCGAATGTTGCAACTGGTAACTTATCATAAAAACAACAAACTCAGTTTTCCAACTTAAAACATGCACAGTATTAAATAAAATTATTTTTGAAGTTTTTGTTTAAATTGTATTGTGAATAATTAAAAAAAATAATAATGACAAATACAAGGTTTTAAATGCATGAAGCCTAGATTTAAAAAAAAAAAACATTTGAAAATTATTATTGCTAAGATATATAGTTTTAAATAATCAAAATATTGGGCCTATATATATATAATAATTAATAGCCTATATATAAAAAATCCATTGTTTAAAAAAATAACTCAAAGGAATTTTTAAGATTTAGCCTGAATTGTTTTCAAGCTTAACCATGTTTTATCAAATGAGTGTTTATTTTGAATAGAGCAATATCACCTTAAAAACATATAGGCCTAAGGGTAGATTTTGAATTTTTTTGAAACGGCGCATTTGAAAAATCCAAAATAAAATTTATTAAATAATAATAAAATTCAGAAAAAAAAATTATATCTAACCCCTGTTGTGTTGTAAATAAATAATAATAATAATAATAATAAAACATTAAAATCCTGCAAAATGACACCTCTCATAGATTTTGGACTTTTTTTAAGTCGTCATATTTTCTAAACCGGTTGTGATATATAAAGATGAAATGATGATTCGTTAAGCACGTTACTATGGGTGATGATGAAACAGCGATTTTGTTGCAGAATATGGGACCACAAGTATGCAGATTGCAGTTCGGGACTGTTTTTGGTTTTTGTTATTATTCTTAGCAGATGATTCAACATGCTACTCAGGATGTTGTACCAATCTATGTAATTTAACAGTGCTTTTATATTCTGGTTATAGTATACATATAAACAAGTAAACTTTAAACGATTTCATTATCGTAAAAATGTCAATTTATAAATATTTGTTTTTTTTTAATTGTCTTTCTTTAAATAATAACCTTTAAACACCTTTAAAGGTGTTTTAATTCACCTTTGATAATATTTGTTTAATAAATAGGTGTTCATTTACGTGGTGTACGATTACTATTTATATGTAAACTAAAATCTTGATATATAGTCATTATTATATTACATAAAAGACAATGTTTTATTGTGGAGTATTAAAATTACAATGATAAACTACATAATTTACTAAACTTAAATTTTTAACTATTTCTGTATACATTATGTATATCCTATACATAATTGTAACTATATGTAATTTTTTTTTGTACGAAAGATAAATTATGTATAATGTTATATACTGGACAATAAAATAACCTTATCATTCTAAATTTTAGTTTACATACATATAACAATATTATGCAAAGTAAAATTAAAATGTTATTTATTAATTATTGTCATTTTAAAAGAGTAAAACGTTTAATCTTTACCGATTTACATCCTTAGTGCAACCCGAAGTATTTTTATATTACATGAATGGGTACAACTTAATAAGTTGGATGGTGAATCACTTGTGAAGTATAATCAAACAAACATAAACAGTCACAAACCTGTAATATACATACTCGTAACAAATAGTTAAAAGTAGAGTGTTGTGTCTAGGCATGTTGCTATTAATTGAAGTACACACTTAAATTACGTGTAGTTCATCCTTTGGCTACTTCATCTACATCCAGTATTAATCTATGTTTCCGTGGCTTATAAAAGTACATCAGTACTCATCAAACTGTATCTAGCCATTTTGATTAAATATGGCTTAAAAATAACCCTTAGAATGTAAACAAAACTATCTGAACACTTATTTTCCCAAAAAATTCTAATATCACGGAGGATTTTAACATTGGGCGTGAAAGCGAAGAGACCAGCTGGTTTCAATGTTGTGTGTTTTCTTGGTTTTTACTGTTTCTCCAAAAAAGGGAGTGAAAGACGGGTCTAGTGAAGGTACCTTAGATAATTAGTGAATACGCGAATTATCCGAAATAAAGGCTCCAAATCATTGGTCCCTAACTACGTAACGCAGCGTTCATCCCCCCCCCCATTAGCTGCTAAATTATAAAGTATAGTATATTGTATTAGTGTTTTATCAAAGCTAGTGTTTTTAATAAGGTTGACGTTGAGGCAATGGCCAAGGCTGACTATTTGGGTGAACGATTCAACCTTTGGGAGATGTAACATGCTTAACCTTACTTTGAGCAGCTTTCAAATTATGTTAAGTCCCTGAAGAATTAATTATCCTTATAAAAAGTTTCCTCCCTAATAAAACCGAAATTCGCACATTTCTTTTTAACCAATATATATGTAAAACGAAAACAAGGTAGACAAGTAATTTGAAAGATATTAAATAAATCCTGGACGTAAATAAAATTAACTTTAGACTTGATAAAATTCGTTCCACGTTGATAGAATCAAAGTCGGAAGAGAACAAGAGTTGCTTAAAAGAGACGAGATAGTAAAGATGATAGGGAGGGATGTAACCCAAGATTACATGCAGAAATGTGTAGATTTAAATAGATTACCACGTCCGTACCCACCGTAGTGAGCCCCTGAGGGTAGATTGTATTATTTACAACGAGTTTTACGCAATGTAAGCTAATAAATATGTTATAATTTGTTTACAGAGAATGAAATATAATTTGTTAAGTATTTTTGGAATTAGATGTGTTTTTATTAGTGACCTACACAAATAACGAACTTCAAAAAAGAGATGGAAGTACAAAAGATATAATTACTAGAGATTGGACAGAACGAATCTTGTACAACTATCTAATAAGACGGATACACGAAATGTGAAATTATTCTTCAAAATATAAGCTACAAGATCTTAAACAGAATATTGTTTGAAAGAAAAGATTAGAGTATTGACAAGAAATTAAGACCTAAACAGGCTGGATTTTATTAGAGAGATCTTGTCTTGATATAGTTACCTTCAGGTTGATTGTCGAGCAGTATATGTAATGGAATTTAGGACTGTGTCTAAATTTCATTAACTTCAGTAAAGTATACATTATGAGGTTATTGGAAACTAATGTCATCATATGGATTCCTAGATCAATTTTCAAAATCACCAAGAGAATAATTTTCATGCAGGGTATCGCATAGTGGGAAATTATCAGATGATGTAAACCTAGATATCAGCAGGCACGTAAGTTTTGAGGGGCCTAGAAAATTAATAAAATAATAGTACTAAGGTATACTGTACTTCACCGAAGCGAGGTTGGCACACTTCCTGGCATTCATTCATCAAGGTTTCAAAACAAAAAGTCCATTTCATTATAGAAGTGATTGTACGTTAGTGTTTGACACCTCTCTGATGACAGTTGATTATTTGGTATTGATATCCGTCAGATATATATAGTTCTAACCCTTTATTTCAATTTAATTCATGTAGAGAAACTTCTGAAGAACCATCAGTCTATCCTAATGTAAGTTCTGAGAATTTTCTACAGCACGCCTCTTCTGAAAAACGACCCTTTTCTTGTATTATTTGAGTGTAAAGTATATCAAAATCTTTAGTTGTTCACAAGTTCAGTTACGATTAGAATTTATACAAAAAACTCAATTACAATTAAAAAACAATTAGTGTAGTATAAATTGTAGTGTATAGTTTATTAAATACACTCTTCTTGTCGATTTACTTTAAATATTATGCCTTTTATTATGTAATTTTTGTTTCAGAGAACGATTTCAGACCTCACCAATCTCATCGTATTAAAGAAAAGTGAAACCAAAGCAACCTCTTCAGGAAGGCAACACAAATATACATGAAAAATAGATCGTATCTGAAATTGTGACCTCATTTTGTGGATAATGGTCAATTCAGATTTAAACGATGGAATAACATCTTTTCAAACATTTTTTAAAGACATTTTTGGTTCCATGACTTAGAAGAGATTTTTCAAATTCTCACCACTGGATCTTTCTGTTTTTATTAAAAATAATAATAATATTTTGTTTAATATATGTTATTAAATAATTTAGCTGTAATAATTATTTACTTCTACTTACAATTTAAGGAAGAAAGATTTTCTTGAAATTGAAATGATAGATCGGTAGGGGCTACGAAATGCTATCCACTATTGTACTATCTTTTGAAGTAATTCTGGAATTGGTAATTTGAAAAAGGTTTCCCAACCATAAGTTCTTAATACGACTCATTAGCTAGGAATTTTCGTTCATGATTTATTTTTAAATCAATTCTCCAAAACAATACAATACATACATTTTCTCAGACAAAATTCAAACCTTCGATAAAGAAAATACACACAAAAGTTAATGATTGATCTTATCCTCTAATTGTCTATAGGTATCTAGAAAAAAAATAATAAAAATCCATATGTCCTGGTAGGAAATTCAATGTCTTAAAATGACTCCAATAGAATTTTATCAAATTTAAACGTAATTTTAATTACCTTCTAGAATTAATTTAATATTCCAATTGTTTTAGTACATCTTGATCAATTCCCATAAATTTCCTCTAAATGTGTTATGAACATTCTTTAAGATCGTTCAATCTTAAGATATACGAATGTCCATTCGAGCTTCCGAGATTCAATGAAGTAGGCCTATATATTTCTGGTAGTAATTTCGGGGCAACTAAGTGACCAAATAGTTTTGTTTATTTCCTAAGGGTTATTTTTAAGCCATATTTATTCAACAGTGCTCAAGACAATTTAAAAATTATTAAACATTCTGGACTCTTTTCTTCTGGCAAGCATCATCAAATTTTGAATTTATATTATCAAGCATGAGGCCCCGCGGATGGTTTAGTGGTTAGTGCCCCCCTGCTTTACGAGTGAGAGGTTTCTAATTTAATTGGGGCTCAAACATTTACAGTGTTGACTCAGCATCGTGATACCAATTTGAAAGTTACAATTATTAGTGAACTCTAGTTGAGCAACGGGAATTTTTGTGTGCAAACTACACATTACTCGTCTATAAGGCGCAGGCTATACACGAGCTGTTGCGTCACGAGGTATGGTTTTATAATCAGGTATCACGCCCAGACACCCTGACTTACAAAATCACAGACTAATCGGTTCAGCCGTTTCGGCTCTAAAATTCATTTTTATGTCAAGACGAATATACAGCTACGAAGGGAGTGTGCAGGCTTAGTATTGTCTGAACGTCTGAGCAAATCCTAACATTAATGGTATGTACAAGCTAAGAATACAAATATAAATATATTATACCTAAGTTACCTCATATAGTTTTGTAAGTTATTCATGCATTAGATTTCTAAGAGGACAATGGTTGAAATAAACGTACAGACAATTGCACAATTTATATACAAAATGGTGACCGGTCAAATATTCAAATTTGGTATTATCATTAAAATTTTAGCTCTGAAAAAATAAATTTTTAGTTTAAATTAAAATTTTAGAGCAATGGAACTTTCTGGACAAACTTGAATAAAATACCAGTAACATTTTTGCTATTATAGTTGTGTCTTCTTATTTTTTTCCTTTAGGTATATTTTGTTTTGACAGTTCATCATTTCGGATAGTAGTAAGATAGCAGCAACCTTTAGTTTTATAAATAAATATTGAGCTTGACTTGTGATATAATATTATGTAGAACAAAAACTCGATCACAAGATCTCACAAAAACTACTACTAAGTTACCTACTAGTGTAGTTTTTGTGAGATATTGTGTTGGAGTTTTTGTTCTACACAACCTTTTTAGTTTGCTCATTTATTTTATATTAAACAAAACCTTTAAAATGACGTATTACTCGATGGGTCTTTACATTTAAAAAAATTTGAGTTGCACCAAAAACCATTTTGAGGCGGGATTGAATATACCTTATAATGACAAATTGTGGTGTTTTCACGCCAAATACATTTCTAAGATTTGAGCTTTCTACCGTTTAAAGTTTAAAAGTTACATAACCTTTCCGGGTCTTTTTTGACACCTGGTATAGAACCATAAAATACAAATACACTATTTATTCTTTGTTTTACATTTAGTTGCCACTGTGTAATTAGCCCAAGGAGGCTGCAAACTATGCATTTAAGAACATTGTTTTGAAATATAGCCTAAACATAAGTATTTATATATAATTATACACATTAAAATAAATATAATAAATATGGGAAAGAAAATTAGTTCAGTTATGACATTCAACAGATTACCTTAGGACTTAAATATATTGTACAAATTATTATTAATTATTTAAATGACGTTATAGGACAATTATTTAGTCCCTTTAAGTTATTGTATACATATTTATTTATATATAACTATACATATTTATACATAAAGGTATTAAATACAAGAGTACATATGCAGAGTATGATTTACACACACTGTGTCTAATTAGAGTATAACTAGTATTCCAAGTTATGCATTCCGCAATACACTGGAGGGACGATTATCCATTTACCTGATTGTCCATAAGCCTAACACAGGTGTAAAGCTATGTTCCCTCACAATGCCCTAGGGTGCTGACTGGAGATAATTCCATTTGAACAATTATAAAGCAAACAGCTGGAGTGCCCCAATGTACTGCATGCTAATTATTTACTTCCCCCTTTCAAAATTACATTACTAAATCTATTAGTCTATTCCTGCTTTTCTAAACATGACAGTATTAAAAATTTCTGGAATATATTTGATAACTTTTCATTCCATACCTACCTTAGAAAAAGATCCATACAAAAATTTAATCTTTTTTTTTTATAGTTAAAAATAAACCAAAAATCAACTAACCTTCTAATACCAATACATTTCTTATAGTTAATACGTAATGTACTATTTACACTTAATGGTTTAAACTGGTTTTTAATAACAAAAAAATTACCACAAAAAAAAATCACAACTATATAGGCTCTTAGGCTCAATCTGACTCCTTAATAAAACTAATAAGAAATACAAATTGTGTTCCTAAGAGAGGACTATTAAATTAAAATGAATGGATTTCATATCTTTAAATTCGTTAACTTCTTATAACATAATCACTCCAACTTCACACGATCATTTGCTTAAATTCAATAAACACAAATTACATTGAATAATTATGAAAAACTACAACCAAAATTATATGAAGACGAACGTATAAACAATGCCCACCAATATTCAATAATGTAAATTTATAGATTTGTGTGTTTTTATACTTATTAAAAAACACACAAACACAGCACACATTCTAACCCCGTGAAATTGCACAAAAAAGGAATCATTTCTTTACAACTAAGCAATTACTATAAACAAACAATCTACATCATAAAAGAAAACTGCTAGGTCCTCAGTTCTTTCAAAATATTCTGATTCGCATATTGCAAATTCTTTAGATTCTTCTCAACGAATTAAGTAATTTTGTGGCAGCATAAAAATAAATTTATGGATACACATTCTTCAAAGAGCTGGACATTAAAACAAATTTGAACTTAATTTCATCTCAAGTCTGGTTCACTATACATTCTCATTTATTGGACTAAGCCAACTCATTGTGTAGAAGAACTTCATCAATGTAAATATACATCAATTCTAAGACAGAAAAAATTAATTAAAAATATAAAAATACTTCTTACTTCAAGTATAGCATGATATATTGACATATTATAGCCTGAGTATACGACAAAACGATTTTTGTTTTAATTGGCATTTTTAAACTTTTTGTTGTGTGTGTTTTTCCCTCTAGTTTTTTTTTTTTTTTTTTTTACCCTGAGTTTTAACAATAATGAAAATATACTGTTAAATTTTTATATTATAACTTTTTGGTTAAATTAAATGGCTACACATATTTTGGAACAGAATATAGGACTAAAATGGGAATGTACATATAAATAGTAATTGACGTATATAAGTAATAGATTTTTTAAAGACAATAAAACACAATTTTTTTATTTTGTAATATCCCCTTTTTATTAGGTTATTAGGTTTATTATATTACAAAATTTAAAAGATGTGTTTAATTATCTTTAAACATAGAATTCCACCAAGAACCATCGGTCTCAACAGTAAGGGGGGGGGGAATAGATTTTTTGTTTGTTTAGGGGAACAAATTGTGTATAGGCATATATATTACAAAGCAAAAATTCAGAGTTGCAATTTCCACACCCACCTATTAATGGTGATAGAATAGTGTCGAAATATAATCTCAAAAGGAAAGATCCTGGGCATTCAAAAGTAGAGCTTCGGTTATTTAATTAGGAAAGAAATTATTTTTAGAGTATAGTTGTAAATGAGAGCAATAAACTAAAACTATTTTGACCTGCTTCATAAAAACCGAATTATCTACACTTAATGACGAACATTAACCCATAATTTGTAAGATTTGTTTACTTTAAGTTTCTATCATATTACCTCTCCTTTCTCCAATTCCATTTCCCCAAGTGGTTATTGGCTGCCACTTATTTCTTTTCCTTCACACCCTATCATCCATTACTAGCGTCCCTTAATGAACTCATTCCACTGGGCGGTTACTCTGGACTATATATAGATTAAGACTGTTGCTTCCACTATTCCCTATTCTGATGTCCCAAACCCTTACCAATGATATTGTAGTTCCCACATATGATCAGGTAAATGTGAAAATTGCAATTTATAATGTTAGCCATTCACTTGGATTTTTCGTAAACAATTTTTTTCTAAATTCCTTTTGTTATAGTTTGTTCAACGTTAAGAATTCTATAGAATGAAGTAAAATAAGTTTTGGTATTCCAGATCATTTAATTTTAGAACTAAAAATATATATTGAATTGATTTCTTGACTTTTGGAATTACTATATTGAAATATGAACTGTCATAGGGTGATTCAGTAAAACTTTACCATTTTAATTTAACATTAAGCATTTATTAAGCACACAAATTACATCAAATTGCATTAGTTTTATAAAAAAAACTCTGCAAGATTCAAAACAGGTGGGAATTGATGTTATTGTTTGCTAACGTAATATGTGGGATATTTATTTGTTTACTTACCTTTGGTGGTACTGGAAGAAAGACTTCACCATTTTTGTTGGATAGTAATATATATTTAGCTCAGCAATTATATAAAACTTAAATAAATCTTTGAAGAAACATTGGGAAAATCAAAATAATCAAAATACTCATTAGCTTGAATTTATTAGCGTATGTTATTACGGTTCCCTTATGTACTTTTCGGTAACCAAGTTACCATCATCCGTTCCCTTATGTACTTTTCGGTAACCAAGTTACCATCATCGGTTCCCTTATGTACTTTTCGGTAACCAAGTTACCACCATCGGTTCCCTTATGTACTTTTCGGTAACCAAGTTACCATCATCGGTTCCCTTATGTACTTTTCGGTAACCAAGTTACCATCATCGGTTTCCTTATGTACTTTTCGGTAACCAAGTTACCATCATCGGTTCCTTTATGTACTTTTCGGTAACCAAGTTACCATCATCGGTTCCTTTATGTACTTTTCGGTAACCAAGTTACCATCATCGGTTTCCTTATGTACTTTTCGGTAACCAAGTTACCACCATCGGAGGGTTCTGAACTAATACTAACAAAATAAAATAGGCTAAAAGTTTTTGCCAAAATTTATTTGATTTGTGTTATTATACCTAACTTGTGGTAGGGGACTTAGTATTTAGAATTGTAAATTTCACCATTGTGCTCATTGTTCATCTATTCCTTGGTAAATGTTTAATATAAAATTTAAAAGGTTTTCTGGATCACCTGTATATTTTTGAACACAAATATATCGAAGCGAGAAAAATACCTAAGACATTTAAAAAAAATATTTATTTATTGATTATTTCTTTGTTTCAGAAACCCACCATTAATTACAAAAATAAACGAACTTCAATGAAAAAAAAAGTTCTTCAAATTTATCTTCTGGCTATAAATAATTTTCAATTTAAAAACGAATACAATGCAAAACAGTTTTGTGTGACAAAAGGTACAATAGACACACCACCAGAATATTAACTCTGTATAAAAAACCCATAGTCTACTAATATAAAATGTCATGTAATTTTAAGATATGTTATGAAAGACGCTGTAAAAATGAATATAAGTTTTTCACTTTTTAAAATTCCGTTTTATATAAGAAACCAGAGCGCTTGTAATACACACGTTTTCTGTTTATACGTGTATATTTTTTATATCCTAATTTAAATCACATGCAACCAATCATATCCAACCATCTTAAGTAGTTTTAAAAACTGGATAAAGCCCTTTATTCTCCAGAGTAGATTCACAATAGACATTTTATAAGAATATATTTGTATTTAGAAGAAACGAAAAAAAAATTTCTGCGAGAGGGATGGAGGGATCTGAAAACGAATTTTTATTTGCAATCACAATAGACTTACTTCCTCTACGTACATGTGAAGAGTAAGAATTAATGTTATGAGCGAACCGGAAATGGCTTACGTCACGACATGTACTCAGCTAAGAAGGGAGTATGCAGGCTTAATATTGTCTGCACGTCTGAGTAAATCCTAAATTAATGGTATGTACAAGCTACGAATACAAATACAAATATATTATACTTTAGTTTTGTAACTTATTCATGTACCAGAAGGTAGAAACGATGAAACCGTATTGAAAACAGTTATTTTTTCTCTCGAAAGAACACTTATATCGGTTTCTTTACTTTATAGTCTCTATTTTACTTTCGCAAAGAGGAAGTATTGATGGGACAACAACTTCATGAAATTTTCAATTTCTATGAACCTTGAGTAAAAGAATAGGTTTTTAGCTAATATAGGCCTACCATTAGATTTTGGTAATCGGAATAAAATAGCTCTAACGTTTTAATACGTTACTAATAAAACCAGAGGTGACAAAATGTATTAATCAAATTTCTCAAAATATTTTATGGCGAAAGTTAATAATAGGGCCTACCTATTGACAATTATTATCTCAAAATTCTGAGCCTAGATGATAACAAATGGAGAAAATTTCCACAAGCCACTTACTTCTCAAAACTGATTCTAACAGTTTAAGTTACAGTATTTTGTTGAAGTTAGAAAAAGAATAAAACAAACAGTATGAGAATATCACAATCGAGAAATAATTGACTTTCAAATTAAGTATTTACAATAATGTTAACAACAATTATAATGTATTAGTTATGGAATAACAATAATTGCAGTACAAAATTAAAATATTAAACTCTTAGCCAATTTAGTCTCCAAACAAATTTTATTTTGCATGAAACAAAATGTAAAACTGTTAGTCCATAATTCGATAAAAACGTAGCATTAAATTGTAACGTACAGTATTGTAACGAATTCATACACAAACGTTATATTTCGTAATATACTTCATAGAGAAGACACAGAGAACAAACTACTAGAAGATTACTAGAACATATACCTAATAAATAAGACTGGTAGAACAAAAACCTAACAGAAGATTTGTAAAAGAAAATTGTAATAAAAAAAAACATGGATGTAGAACATAGACCTAATAGAGAAGACTCGCAGAACCGAAACCTAATAGAGGCTACCTGTGGTACACAGTTCTAATAGATAAAGCTTATAGAATATAGGCATAATAAAGAAGGTTTGTAGAGTAAAGGTCCAATAGTAAAGACGCGGAGCCCCCTGCTTGTCTAGTGATTAGCACTCTCACTTCACCAATGAGAGGTTCCGGGTGCAATGAGCGGTGGTTCAAACATTTAAGCAGTTGACCCACCTTCGTGAGAAAAATGGTAAAGCTACAATTGGTAGCAAACTTTGTTGAAAAGTGTAGAACAATTGCAATGGGAATTTCAATGTGGTAACTACACATTACTCGATCGAAAAGCCTTCTTTGAACTTTCATGAACTGTTTCGCCATGGAGTTTAATTGTTTAGAAAAGAGGCTGGGAAATTGAACTAATAGAAAAACTTTTAAATAGAACTTAATAGAGAAGAATTGTAGAACACGAACGTAATAGAGGAGACTCGTAGAACAAAGACCTAATAAAGAAAACTTGTAAAAAATGGACCAATAAAAAAGACGAGTAGAATATAGGATAATAGAAAAGTCTCGTAAAACATAACCTTAAAAGAAAAGGTTCTTAAAAATAAGCCTAACAGAGAAGGCTTCTAAATAAAACACTATCCTTGAAAGCTTGTTGATCAAAGCTAAAATAGAAGTCTCATAAAACTCAGACCTGATAGAGAAGGCTCATAAAACAAAGGCCTAATAGTAAATGTTCATAAAACATAGCATAAGCCTAACACAGTAAGTTTGCAGAACATAAGCCTAATAGAGAAGACTCTAGGCCTAATATGGAAGGCTGATAGACTATAATGATTACAGGCCTAATGAGAAGGCTCATAAAACATAGTTCTAATGGAAAAGACTCGTAAATATAGCAGAGTTCTTATGAAAAGTCTCATAAAATATAAGCTAAATTAGAGCACTTTGGTAGATACCAAAGAAGACTAGTACAGCATAGTTCTAATAGAAAAGGCTAGTAGAACATAATTTAAGAGAGATGACTCGTAAAACAGGGGTGATGAAGAAAGTTTGTAAAATATAGGTATATTGAACATTGATACCAAATGTTCTTATACTTTGGTTTTGCTTTGCATTATGATTGGAACAATCTTTCATCATCTCACCATCATATCCTTTCTTCTCGTCTATCCTGGAGATTGGAATATCTGATGTAGTTGAGGTACGACTGAACAACCGAAACTCCAACTAAATAAAATCTCTCGCGCCTCATATTGGAAAGATCTTTCGAACGGTCGATTATCTTAAGTAATTTGTAAAGAAACAATTGAATATTACAAGGTATTAAATAACTAGACTGTGTTTGTACCTCTTAGAGAACTGATTGTTCGTGCTTTGGACGTGTCTGAACCTGCATGATAAACGTCAAAACTATCAGCCATTCAGTTGATAGTCATCGTTTAGTGTAGTTGATTTTTCTGTTAAGCAATTTGTTAATTCGAAATTTTTAGTAAAACTGAACGAAACGCCCATGAAATGCTTTCAAACACTTACTGAAGCTTACGTGGAAAACTGTATGTCTTGTGTACATATGGACGTTGGAAAATTGAAGACGAACTTCCACTTCAAAAACCGAGAACCAGATAGTTCGAGAAGATTGCTGACTCAGTGTCCGAACGATGGATAAAGCTGTGAACATTGACGTTAGAAAAACTTGTGTCAGGATTTCAATTTTGGTGAAGAAAGTTTGTACCAAGTTTACACCAGAGCAAAAAAACTCCTTATAGAAATTTGCGCTAATGTGTTGCATGAACGTATTGCCGACCCTAACCTTTTTCAAAAAATCATCACTTGCAACGAAACCTGAAGCTTCCAGTTGATCTTAAGTTGATACGACAGTCACCACTCTAGAAAAAACTGTCGTCACCTCAAAGCAAGTTCAAATTTAAAGTCGTTTTTGTTGCGGTTTTATATCAAGGGCGTAATTTTTTAAGAATGGACTACAAAAGACACAGCATTACTATTAGGAAATTTTAACAAAGCTGAGAAAAATAATTAAACCAAAAAACACCAGAACTGTGAGGAAATGGTTCATTTTTCATCAAAACAATGCGCCTGTTCATATAGCACTTTCTTTGAACCAGTTTTTGGCCAAAACACATAACTGCAGTAGAACATTCTTCCTATTCGACAGTTTTTGTACCGTGTGACTTTTTTTCTTTTCCTTAAAGTATAAAGGAAAAAATTGCAAATCCATATTAATACGTATGGACACACCTCGTATACCTACATTCTTCTCTTCTACCAAGTGTAAATATAATAAAAATATAACACCTTGCAATAAACGAGTTATTGTGACTTTCTATGGAGCATGTTCATCGGTTTCTTTTGGTTTATCCAAATTACTCGTATATTGTCAATGTCGTTTACATACGGATTGATATAATGGTTTGGGTCTCAAACATTTAATTAAAATTTGATCGTTATTGGTTGGGATGATTTTGAGGCATTGAAACTTTTACAGCGTACATGGTTCATTTTCAATTTTTAACTGATAACTTCCAAACCCACATTGTTGGCAAGATTTTGAAAAATACATTTACCATTTTGTGAAAGGGAGTATGATAAAGTTAGTGTACTGATTGTTTTTTATTAAGAATTAACGTGATTATAGTTTGGATGTTTTTAACTCATTTTATAATGCATAATTCATATCGCAGACACCGTTATATTATTCCAGTCAGGAGAGAGGCATTATGATGTGGGTTTGAATCGATGAGGTGCCCTTAGATTGAACAAACACAACCCCTAAGAGCGAGAGAGAGAGTGGGGGAAGGGTAGTGATTAATGAATCCTTCAGCGACACTACATACATCCCCTTAAGTGCTTCATACATCTGTGGTCTTGTTGCACAACTACCCTTGTAATTGACGGCCAGGAAAATAATTTATTACTATTATTATCTGTCATTTATAAATTAAAATAACATATTAAACATTTTCAATCGTCGAACCTTTCCTTATAGTTCTGAAGCAATGAAGATAGCGCCAGCTCCCCAGTGCTTGTTATTAAAAGTGGGGGAAGAAGAGGGGAAAAGAGGGGAGGAGATTTATTTTTAGAAACAACGAAAGTTTATATACTCGCATTTATTACCTCGTAGCATTCACTTACTTTTGTAAGATCTATACCAAAGATTTAAAGTTCAGTAAAATAAGGGTTTAAAAAGTAGGGGAAGAGAAGAGGAAAAGAGGGGAGGAGACTTATTTTTAGAAACAACGAAAGTTTATATACTCGCATTTATTAGCTTGTTGCATTTACTTTTGTAAGATTTATACCAAAGATTTAAAGTTCAGTAAAATAGGTTTTAAAAGTAGATGAAGAGGATAAGAAAAGAGTGGTGGAGATTTATTTTTAGAAACAACGAAAGTTTATCTATTTATTACCTCGTTGCATTCACTTAATTTTGTAAGATCTATACCAAAGATTTAAAGTTCAGTAAAATAGGATTTAAAAAGTAGGGGAAGAGAGGGAGAGGAAGAGGAGAGGATAACAACGAAAGTTTATATACTCGTATTTATTAGCTCGTTGCATTTACTTTTGTAAAATCTAACCAAAGATTTATGTTCAGTAAAATAGGTTTTCCTTTCTAAAATACGTCGGGTATAACCTAGAGAAATTTTATAATGGATAAAACATATTACGTGATATTTCGTGGAACATCTATTTTGAGATGTTCGGGTTCCACAGGTCGAAACATTTTTGGAATGATGTTTGTCTGTAGTCAGTGCAGCGCGTTACAGCTCAAACGGGTAGACCGATTTTAATTAAATATGTTTTATAACCATATTTTAGGCGTATATCTCGGTGTTTTTATAGTTTTTATGCTCTCTGATATACCTAGTACAAAGATAGTTAGGTAAAAAAAGAGTTATTTTGCAAATGATGTCTATCTCACCAACTGGCGTCTATTTCTTGTTTGTGTAATGCTCTACACCCCCAAATAACGAACTGATTTTAATACAATTTGTAATGTGAGCATATTTTGGCTATATATCGGGACTTTTTTCACTTTGTCCCTAATTCGAAATTTGGAGGAATCTGCCATAAGATTAAAAGACAAATTTTCAATTTTCTAAAATCAGTTTTAACAATTTTAATCAATTTTGCTAAAATGTACCTCCTATACAAATGTATTGGTCGCCTTATCTCAAAATGCTGGTTCGTAAGTTATTGGTAACAACAAAAAATCGACCATTAACAATTTTTTAAATAATCGACGATCTTTAAGACGAAATTTCACAAAATCGGTTCTACCGATTTGTTCAAATTTTTGTTTGTTAAAAATAAAAAAAATATATCTAAAGGGTGTTTGGAAACTTGTGGAAATGTGTTTGCAGGTTGTTTACCCTTGAACTGCTAGATCATTTTTTTCTAAAACTAAGGATTATTCATAGATGTTTGATAAAAATCATAGATACAAAGTATTGTATTATAAAAACAATGTGTTTACCTAATTGGTTTTAAAAATTACTTTTTTGGATGTTTAGTTACACTTGCCGAAATTTGAAAAGCAGTATTTTTTTTAGTGGAGACATACTTATTATTATAATTTTTTGATTTCAAAATTTGAGACACATAAAATCTGTATAATATTAATGACAACAAAATCTATTTATATATTATTAGTTATTTAGAAAACATAAATAAAACATTGAATGAAACCATTGCTTCGTAGGCTACATAGTAAGATAAAAATGGGTTGACAACAGTTAGACGAATTAAACACACGAAAGCTTAGCCACTTTGTTAAAATAATAATTTACTATTTCTATCGAAATACAAAATAAAGATAGTTTACTTCTATATAATGTTGGAATTACGATGCTAACACTTTAAGAAGGGCAATTTGTGTGGCAATTGCTTGAAGTGACGTCATGGGACTAATGCAATCAGAGCCTAATGGTTACGACACCGTGTCAAAACAGCACGTAGCACGTAGTACAAATATCGACAACCAAATCATTCGATTATCGATAGTAAAGGACAATACTCATAACTTTGACTTGACAGGACGGACTTTGTTCTTTTTACTTTCTTACTTGTAACATACTCATATGTGATGGATCGAAAAATTGATGTCTGTCTCTCGTGTGTGCAGTTATCTACAGCACAAACCAGCAGACCGATTTTGATCAAATTTTGGTCATATCTAGAGACGTTGTATGTCATTTGTTTAATGTATCCAAATTTGGGGTAGCTACAATAAAACCAAAACTAATAACATTTTCTCATCTAACGATGTGGACAAATACAATACTCTGTCTAAGAAAGATTACTCCTGCAAGTTTATTATATTTGTCATTGGGGCAGAGTAGATTGGAATATTAGGTTTTTTATTGGGGACCAACTTAAGGTTGAACCATGTACCCAGTTCTAGTAGCTCAAAAGAGTTTTGTTAGAACCATTTTTAGAAAAGGTCAGAGAGAAGAACCACCTAGTCCTTTGTTTATCTTTGTAAGGTGCTTAATATTTTCTTTAGTAAAAGTGGTGACCTTCCTAAATTTTATAAATGAATATAAATTTTAATTACAATTTTTAAAACATTTTCCAATTCCAAAAGAAAACTAACATATTTTATTAATTTTTTATCTATACCGGGTGTTTGAAAAGTCTGGGTAGGCTACGGCTTAATATTTTACAAACCATAGCAGAAAACATCTATATACTTTGCACAGTGTCATATGGCAATGTAAACTATTTTTCCTTGCTATTGCCATGACATGACAACCATGGGGGGTTTGGCCCACAGAGGAAGTCATAGGAGTCTTAAATGTAAGCACGGGTCGAGTGATACCTCATTTCAAAGAGCTCAGTTAGTAGAGTTGAATGCCGCAAACCGCATCTCAAAAGATGTATTCAATCAGAAATGGCGGGTTGTTTTAGGTACACATTGTGAAGTACATTATGCGCTGCCATTTCTGACTGGATTAAAAAAATAAAATAATAATTTTAAAATGAAGTGGTAATAATCTCACCAACAAAAACAATGGTAGAACTTAAGTATTGATATTATCCACTGTAATAATTTTCAAATGTTTAACCTAATTTATTTAAGAGGAACTTAGATGTTTACTATTGGAAAAGTTTCCATTCATGAATGCTGTCACTTTCTAATGCTAGACAAAATAATTTGCTAGTTACAAAAGTCAGTGAAAACATTAGTTAGTAGAGTGAAACACCGCCTCCCGCATCTGAATACGACGATCCAGTCAGAAATGGCAGCGCATAAAATACTTCACAATGTGTACCTAAAACAACCCGCCATTTCTGATTGGATACATATTTTGAGATGCGGTTTGCGGCATTCAACTCTACTAACTGAGCTCTTTGAAATGAGGTATCACTCGACCCGTGCTTACATTTAAGATTCCTATGACTTCCTCTGTGGGCCGTCCTCCCATGGTTGTCATGTCATAGCAATAGCAAGGAAAAATAATTTACATTGCCATATGACACTGTGCAAAGTTTATAGATGTTTTCTGCTATGATTTGTAAAATATTAAGCCGTACCCAGACTTTTCAAACACCCGGTATATAGCACACATTTAATAAGTTAACAGATAGGCAAGTGTCAAACTGAATGGTTTATCAAAGAGAATTACAAAATGGCTAACGGACACAGAGGAGGGTGATGCTCTGTGGTTAATAAACCTCAGTGATGAATTTTCGTTAATATATGCTCCTTCTATATATTTTTTTTAATTTCAAGGCTGTTATATCATGAATGTTTTATGTTATTAATTAAAATTTAGCATATACTTTTTTGTGTGTTTCTCTTTTTGATAAACATACATAATAAGAAATAGTTGGAGCACTTTAAATAAAGTTAATTCAAAGTGATAAAAAAAATAATAAAAAAATAAAAATTGTATTCGTTTTAAGCTGAGATGGCGTGTTCAGTAATAAATGGTCTATAAAAAATTAACTTCTAAACTGCTACTGTTGCCCAAAGACAATGACATACTGAATTTGTTTTACTTTTCTATATAAAATATTGTATGTATGTTTTTGTGTGTAAACTATTATGAAAAATAATTATTAATGTTATATTATCGGTAAAAACTATTTTTTAAAATCGTCCATCTAGTGTTAAAAAATACCAATGTCTCAAATCAGATTTACGGAATCTTTAAAATTCTGATGAAATATGAAGCTTAGTGAGCCAAAACTGTGAGTTAATTAAAAACTTGATATCAATGAAGTACGGTTTATGGTTTATGGCATAATCAAAACAATCTTAGCTTCTACAGTATTTAAATTCATAATTAGCTTTCAAAATATATTTTTAACAATTCCAAAATAAAAGTTGTTGAATGGTAAAATGGGGCGTCCTTGTATATCTGTTTATTTTCCATAAGAAGAAAAGGGTCTTAGTAGAGAAAACTTCAATAATAAAAAAATATATAGTTTTCCTTTCACAGGTAGAAATAGTACAAGATACATTTTTGGGTAAATGACGAAGAATATAAATTTTGTTTAAAATTAAGTTTTATTGAAGGTTTGGTATGAAAGTTACATTAATTTGTTATTTATGAATCAGCTCTATACCGACCTCGATCTTGGTGTTATACCCAAACTGCTTATAACAACCGTTAATGGCTGATGAAGAGCTTTTGTTAAATTAAAATTTGTAAAATAGTAAAAACGGTAGCAATTTCTAATTTGTGCAACTCTAGTTTTGACTAAGATTTATATTTAAAGAGTAGTAAAACAAAGCCTATGTATTTCAATTGTTGTATCTAATTATCACAGATTATATAATTTTGACTTTATCCAGTTAAAATTGTCATAAGAAACGACTTACGTTGTTAAAAATAACAGGAAATAATATTTTGGTTTAATTTTAATGTAGACTATAAGTTCCACGCAAAGATGTATTGTGTGAGACGTCATTACCCCAAAATATTAAAACCTCCTAAAGTAATTCTTTTTAAATTTAACTTTTATCGAAGTTGTTCAAGGGTTCATAAATCTGAGCCTACTTATAAAATAACTCTCTTTACTAGTTTGCACTCTTCAGATTTCGAAATATTAAAATGCGTTATTTGGAGACTAATTGCTTCAAAACAGATATCAAATTTAAGGTCAGCGCCATTATAAATTATGAACTGAATTTATTTAAAATCGGTAAATAAATATAATTTTGCAAACTTTTCGTGTAATTTGGGGTTTTTAGTTTTCTCGAAAACGACTTGTCGTGAGATGGACGACACCTCTAAAAATACAGATTAACTATTGTCCCTTACAAAATAATATAACAGAAAATTTAGTTAAAGAAGTTAATTTTTAGATAATTTTGGATTAGTTTTTATGTGAGTAATTATTTGTTTTATAGTAAGAACTATTAATTGTTGATTCAAATTAGGTTTTGATCGAATAAATATTTCTTTTAAGAAAAAGTTTATTAAATGTTTTTTCAATCAATAATAATAAATCGAAATACAGATAATTAAAGGAAACAAGTGATTCATTTATAAAACGTAGCCTACATATTTTAACAAACTATATATAAAAAAAAATCTGAAAATGAACAACACTTCTGACCATTATTTATAGAAGGGAAAGAAGTTTTTTGTATAGAGTAATTTAACTACTTGGGAAGCAAAGTATCTAGTTTTTTGTTTGTTCTTTCTTGTTGTTTATAAAGGTGAAAAACCTTTCAGTCATCATCACCTTATAAAAAAGAAAAGAGCCTTAAATAAAGACTCTTATCCCTTGAATACTTCCAACTAAGCGCCAGGGTTGGGAGAGAATAAGAGTTGGTCACAATAGAGGCCTGATAGAAAAGGTGAAAGAAAGGGATCTAACCCAAGACTCAAGAAGAAGGTTTACATCAAACAGGATTCCGAGGGCTTGTTAAACCCGCACTCACTATAAGTAAGCTCTTAATCTAGTCTTGGGGAAATGGATGACGAAGTGTTAATAAATTTAAAAACCCAAAGAGGTCTTTGATCAGCTGATCTCAATATGAAGGTATACTCAGCTCGAGACCAATGTTAAGTCTGTCCTCATATTTGGCAATAAGACCTGGAAGGGTTTAACATAAAAAGCAAAGTGTCTCAAGTCTTCGTGAATAAGTATCTAGTACATATTCTGAGTAAGATTTCCTCTTTTCAAATCAGCAACTTTGGGAAAGCGCCAATCAAAGTCTTTTAAAATTAAAAATAAAAACGAGAAAGTGGAAATCGATACGCCATATGTGAGGAGAAATGAGCTAGAAATTTATAATGGAAAAGAATCCTCAAAGAGGGGTAAATCCAGGATGACCTGGAGGCTTAAGGTGAACCGGAAGTTGAGGTTGGTCTGAAGGACATGGGGCGAAATGAAGGCGATAACTTCAGATTGCACTGGAAGGACTTGTGGGTGCCCTACGTTTTTTCAATGAATAATAGGAGAATATATTACAAATTATAACACAATTATTAACCATAATTCTCTAAAGAGAAAATTACTAAATTTAAAACATAATTTGTATCTCGAGTTCAATAAAAAAAAATTAATAAGATCTATTTAAAAACCAATTGATAAATTTCTTCCATTCCTTCAAACTTTAATTAGTTATACAGATTTTTAATAGTAATATTAACTGTGAATTACAAGTAATAATGTTTTCTACCAACTACTAAATATTACGTTGGGCTTACAGCAAATCCCCTTTATTGATAATTCACAGCTAAATATCAAGACGATGAACCTATTTATTCCACAACAAGCTCTACAAACAACATTATCAACATTCCTACCAATTCTTTACTCTTAAAGGAATCTATAAATTATCAGGAGATCAACACAAACAAAAGCTTGAACAAGATGGGTTTTCAATTGGTTTTGAAATAAAAATTTACTTTTGGATTAAACCAGAAATAAAAGTTATGTTTTAATATTTAATATATTTGATCTTATAGGTGTGATAACTTCAATGATACTGTTAATTGCGGTTGTCTCAAATAACTTATGCGCATTTTCATGATACGCTTGCGTAATGACTAGGATTCAATTACACTTTGCTTTCTGCTGAATAGGCTCCGACTTGGCAGATATCACTCGGTAACTTAGCTTATTGCTTATATGTTCTCTTGAGTTCGTTTGACTGAGATTGGTTTTATTCTCAAAATCTAACGAAAAATTAGATATTGACTAAAAAATGTTTTGGCCAATACGTCAAACATCAATCGTTTTGAGAGAAGTTTACCCTTTGTTATTATAATTATTGTGACGATATTTTATATCAATTTTTATCAAATGACAAAGAATTTTATCAAGATTAGGTTAAGGAAATTCAAATACAGGTCACATATCAAAGATAGAATTCTTCTGTGATATTTGTTGGCCATTTTTGATTTGCTGTGCACTTTATAATACATTTATATTTTTGCAGAAACTCTTTGCAGGAAAAGAATCTATATTTGTAGTTTTCATTTCAATTTACGAAGTGTTAAACATGTCTCCAGCAACTTAATCAATTTATTATTCAGCCGATAAGTCGTTTCACATTCCAGAAACTGATATCTATCTCTAATTATAATACATTCAGTAACTGTCTATCAGGAATAAAACTGAAGTGCTTGCTCATACGCCCACATAAAATCAAATAACAATCAAGCATAAAATTTATTGTAAAAATCTTCATAACACCAAAACTCAAAACCCAATTTTCTTAAAATTTAATTTAAGAATTTTAATAAAATTTTACTTCAACGTAAGATGTAATTGATCGTTATTGCTTGAAAAGACAAAGTTTAAATAAAGTTTCGCCATTATAAAGTTTAAATATGGTATCTAAAAATCGGACTTGAAGATTTTTATCAAATGTAGATGTAATGTAAACATAATATATAACCTAAACAATTTGTTTAACAGCAAGTAAAAAACAAAAAAAACTATAGTTCATGAGTGATTGGAGGGGAGGGGGAATATTTTCAATTTCCAAAGGAACTTAAATTTTTGATTAAATTGTGGTTTGGCACATATCTTTAGGTTATAAATGTTTAGCTTTTATTAGAACTTTTCGAACATGGATGATCATTCCTTTTTGATTAGTTGCTCCAAAACTGGCATTTTTGGGTTGATCGAGAACAATACTTTTAAACAAGCTTATTTTGTTTTTAATGGTTTCAGCCTAAAAAAATTTGTACGAAATCGTTAATGCTGAAAATTTTAATTTTTGGTCTAATGAGAACTATTCTCATAATATGATTATTTAACAAATTTTAATAAATTTGTATTTAAATAATAAATTTGGTCAAAATGTCTTAACTCATTTGAGTCCTGTTACAAGATATCCAACCACTTTTTGGACTATGGGGATTTCAAAAGGGATATTTAAAAAAAAATCCCGATGTCAATTTGTTTTGACCAATCACATACTATGTACATTTGAGAAAGTTAAAGTGCAGAGTATTCACTGCCACAGTTCTGTTATCTTAATGTTTTGAGAGAAGGGTGTTTATTAAACCACCCCACGCCCTTCGTCATTAATTAGCCCTACAAGGAAGGGTGGTTAACCGCAGCAACCCCCTAGCCAAAACAAACAGAGAGCAATTCCTCTCCCAAATCTTTCAGCAAGCAGGCGTGCAGGCCTTCGAAGTGTGTCACCATATTTGAATGTCAAGGGGGGGAAATCTGTGTTAGTTTCTGTAGTCTAAACATCATTAGGTTTAAATGTAGTTAAACAAATTGGAAATGAAATAAACTTCTACTGAGAGAATAAACAGAAATGTATCCAGAGGCAGTTAATTTAGGAAATACAAATATTTTAGTTTATTTTATAGGGGAAATTGTAGGTTTACAAAAGAATGAACACCAAGTTGGTAGGGTGTAAAAATAAAGTATCTTTCTTTGAAATAGTCCGTTTAAAAAGTTTCTTTGCTGTTATTTTTAATACTAATATGAAACAAATGTATTTCCAAAGAAGGTAATGGGTCAATCATGGTACTTACCCAGCCCCATCATACGATTAAATACAAGCGGATCTTCTAAACTTAATGGCTAAAAGTTAATTTCTTGAGTCATATAGGAAATGTTAAATTGTATTAGTAGATCAAGAGGTCTTACCCAGTAGGGTAAGTTTGTTTAATACAGTTGTTACACAACGAAATCTCCTAATTGTGTATGTCACTATTTCCTTCACGACGGCTAGACTCTAACAGTATATATAATTCTCCCCTCGCTTCGCATGAATCAGTATCGAGGTCCTGGTCGGCCTCGAAGAAATACACACCTGAAGAAGCCTCCACTCGCTACGCTCGTGTCGGTGACTCTGCCCTGTATGATATCGTAACTATACGAAAAACACACTTTCTAGCGAAGTCAAGGTACGAAATTACATTGACAATAACTTCCCAATTTGTTATTGTAGGGAGGAGTTGGTATTATTACAAACAGAATTTAATTACACACGAGATATGAACAAAAACCTCCGCCATTTTTCCATTTTCAATGTAAATTAAAATAAATTTCAATAGGTTTCTATATGAGCACACTAAAGCTCAATAGTGGTTCTATGTGTAGGGGGTTTATATAGACCCTCTACACCAAATTGTGTTTTTCTATATTAATTTATGTGGCCGCTATCGTACTTACCTACAGATGACTGATTATTTCAGTACTTAAACCTTTCATTTCGTGGAGGACCTGTATTTAACATTTTTATTTCTTTTTCACCACCTTGTGAAGACTTCCGAAGTTTTTTTGTTACCTGTGCTAATTTTCGTAACGACTTTCACGAGACAAAATAACTATGAAATAAAAAGAGATGTATTTCTTCTGACAGTGTACTTTGACCTATCGCCTCGATGCCATACACTACTGAACAGTGTTCTGATAAATCCCGCACAGTGTCACAATGTGGAACAGCACTCCTTTCAACCGTTTTTTTTAACAGTAATCATGTAATTTACTTCAGTTCGAATAATGTTTGTACTAAAAACGTAGTCCTTCAATAGTTAACAGATTAACACAGTCAGTATGAACACTTCAACGCATTAAATTGACTGTTACAGCAGAGAGGACCAAAGTAACATGCGCAGTAATGTTTACGTGCTAATCAACCTCAAAGAGAAACTTACATTACTACTGACTTAATTAAGTTAACTACATTAAATAACGGTTGGAGATAATCTTAGTATAAATTATAGCATTGGCGATTTCTATTAGAATGATATAAAAATTGATAGAATATAAATTATCTTTCTAATCAAAGTATTTTAATTAAAAATATTAATAATAATAAAATGGTAATGTTATGTCTCTGAAACGGGTCTTTTTTTTACAGACTAAAAGGTAGATTAAATGTTTTTGTAGTATAATAATCGCCTGGAACTATAAATTAATTGATTGCTTGGAGCTAAATAAATAGTTTCTACATGTCTCATACATTCATAAAAAATATAATAAAAATTAACGATGTCGGCTATACATTTTTTCAAATAATAATTATTGCAATTATAACTATAATCATTTATAAAATGACGCTACAAAAAATATTGCATTCTCATTTTATATTCTCTTTTGATTTAATTTACGCTCTAAGTTTTATGAGATTGGTTTATATTTAAAATACTACGTATTTAAAGACACAATTTTAATATTTGTTTAATGATTTTAAGTTCATTGTTCCCAAATTGCTTTTATTTTGACTTTAATTGGCGAGTTAAATACATTTGTTAAGTTCAGTCGAAATCTGTTCAACCAAATTAGGAGAAAAAAGTTACATAAATAATTATAAACTACTCTTATCTCCTGAGATCATAAATAATTAAATCTAACTATTTATTTGAATTTAAAAGCTGGATTGTTTTATTCATTGGACTCATCTTTTAATTTAAGAATCAGTAAGTAAACTTGGGCATTTTAAAGCTGTTTTATGTCAATAGAATATTTTTTTGCGGGACGAGTTTTCGTGTTTTAATGTTACTAGAGCAAATTATTTTAGCGATTTATATCATACTAGCCGTACCCGGGCACGCGTTGCTGTGGCTCATCTGGTTAAATGGAAAATAAATAAAAGACATAAAAAAGTAAATAACTAACTATATTAAAGAAAATTTTATTTCCAAAAAAAATTAAAAATTGTATCTATTACTTATTTTTATGTCATAGGGGAGAGTTGCCGATATTGGACCGGCTCCTTGAATGGACCACCATAATAACTATCTTTCGAGGGCATTTACGAATCCGTAGGTTGGCTACACTTACTCTCTAAGAGACAGTGGAGTTCCCGCGCTAGTGTTTTGTTCTCCTTTTGCGTTGTATCAGACGTATCAGAAAACGTGGTTGTTTGTAAGGTTATGTGTGCTGTGTTCGACGAGCGATTTCTTCTTACGTAGTAAGTATTGGTTATATTTATGCATACCTATAAATACATCACTTATTAGGCTTTCTAATGGTATAGTAGGTTTCCTTATAGTTTAAGCTAAATTAATCCCACAAGCATTCGTTTAAATCAATCGTCAGTTGCCGTGATTGGACCACATGGAGTTGTTTAAATTGGACCGGTCCAATCTAGGGAACCCAATCTAGGAAAATAGACACAATGGTTTATATGTGATCCAAAAAATCTACATACATTTTTTTTCTTTCTAGGCGTTAAGATGGCAAAGAGGGGAAATTACGGAAAGTGGTCACAAGATGATTTACAAAGAGCGGTAGATGCTTACAGAAATGGCGATTTTGGATTAAACGAGTGTGGGAGAATTTACGGAGTGCCTAAAGGAACAATAAAAAGACACGCGGATGGAAAAAACTCTGTAGCAAATGAGATTAAGTTATTGGGAAGACAACCAACTTTTGATCATGAAATGCAAGAAGTTCTAAGAAACCATTTGTTAATGTTCGAACAGATGTTTTATGGATTTACTACTTTAGAATTTAGAAAGCTAGCTTTTGAAGTAGCAGAAAAATATGGGCTTCCTCATAGTTTTAACAAGGAAAAAAAGTGTGCTGGAAAGAAATGGTACTATAATTTTATGCGTAATAACCCTCAACTTAGCCTTCGTAGGCCAGAAGCTACATCACTGGCCCGAGTTAAAGGGTTCAATAAAGATAATGTCATGCACTTTTTTGATATCTTAGAGAAAACTGTCAAGGACAACAACATAAATGCAAACACCATATTTAATGTTGATGAATCAGGATATTCAACAGTGCAAAAACATATGCAAAAGGTAATAGCGAAGAAGGGCAAGAAACAAGTTGGGGGTGTAACAAGTGGTGAAAGAGGGATTAATACAACTATGGTATGTGCTGTTAGTGCTTCAGGTATCTATGTTCCACCTATGATTATTTTTAAGAGGAAGATATGGTTGGAAGATCTGAGATTCGGTGCCCCCTTGGGAAGCATAGTAAAAATATCTGATTCTGGATACATTAACTCAGATCTTTTCTTTGAGTGGCTTAGGCACTTTCATAGTTTTGTCAGTTCTACAAAGACAAATAAAGTTCTTTTACTGTTAGATGGCCACACGACACATTGCAAAAACCTAGAAGCTCTAGAATACGCTAGAGAGAATGGAATCATCCTTTTACAGCTCCCTGGACACACATCACATAGGTTGCAGCCATTGGATGTTGCGTTTTTTGGACCTCTCCAAAAATACTTTGTTCAGGCCCAAGATGCTTTTTTAAGAGAGTACAAGGCAGATAAGGTAACTCAGCTACAAATATCAAAACTTTTAAATGAAGCTTACGGAAAAGCTGCCACTGTAGGTAATGCTGCAAGTTCGTTTAGGGCAAGTGGATGTTGGCCTGTAAACAGGAACGTGTTTAGAGATTGTGATTTCGCTGGTGCAAGTGCTTTACAACCAGAAAACCAGATATTGCCCCCTTCTGAAGTTTCTGAACCACAAACACCAGAGCCAGGCACAAGTAAGACACACAACTATATCCAGAATATTTCCAAAAACACTTCCTCGACAAGTTCTGAATTGGACGACACTGACGAAGATAGTGACTATGAACCTGCATCTAAAAAAGTTTCATTTAGAGAAACTCTGCTGAAAGTATCTCCATTACCAAAAAGAAACTTGTTTCAAGCAGTCTCGAGAGGACGTGGACAAGGCCGAGGTAGAGGATGTGGAGCTCAAAAGGCTGTTGTTATTACAAGCAGTCCTTATAAACTGGCTTTGGAAGAGAAAAAAACTATGGCAAAGGAGAAAGAAGAGAGAAAAAGGGAACGTATTGAGAAGAGAAGTGAAAAGTTAAATAAGAACACAGGAGTTGTGAAAAAAGTGGGAAGAGGAAATATTAAAAAGGAAACCAGTTGGTACTGCTATATTTGTGATGAAGCGTCTCATGAAGATATGATTCAGTGCATTAAGTGCCATACTTGGGTGCATACGATTTGCGCAGGTGTTAAAAAAGGAATAAAACAATATTTTTGTTCAAGTTGCCATGAGTAGGTCTAAATAAGTTGATTAATTATTGTTATTTAACTTGGACTATTAGTTTTACTAACCACTTTATATTTTCATTTCTTATTGTTGTCTATTGTCATTTTATTGTTCTTAAACCATAGGCTTAAAAGTAATGAAATAATTTTTTGTTCATTTATTAAAGAAAATTTAACAATTTGTTTTTGTTATTTAAGCTTAATTTTAGTAGTAATACATATGAATCTATTGTATTTATAAATAATAGAAGTAAATATCAAAATTCAAACAATTTTTGAAGTCATTGGTCCATTTAAGGAACCTGGTCCAAATAAGGCAACTTGAAGGTCCAACCTAGGCAACTGGTTTCCTTAATTGGACCATTGACTAGGTTTTCTTGTAATTTTTTTCCCTTTTAAACGTTATGTAGTATATGTCTGTGATTTTTATTTTGTATTAGTAATAAGCCTATTTAAATAGCCATTATTTTTTTAAACTCTAAATACTTGTGGTTTATAATCTAAAAAACAAATTGCATCCAGTGGTCCAATATCGGCAACCCTCCCCTAATAATAATAATAAAAATATATATTATAATATATCAATTGGTTTTGTATTTATATCCATACTAATATTATAAAGACTTAAAATTTATTTCTTTGTTGTATGTAGGGGGTTAATCTCTGGAACTACTGAACCAATTGAAACATTTTTTTAAATAAAAAAACTACACAATCCCAGAGTAACATAGAGTAGGATTCATTTTGATAAAAACATTTTTTATATTCCATAGGCTATTTGTAAATTTATTTTTCCTACAGTTACCTGACAAAGCGGGTCTTCTTGCACTGATTATAGTACGCAAAGTAGCTGATTCCTGCATTTACTTACTTTCCCGCACTCATTTCACTTTCCCGCACTCATTTTACTTTTCCGCACTCCAGAATTTCAACCAAACAACACAAAATAGTGTGCATGTATAAGTCACGTAATACGTTTCTCTTGAAAACAAGTTGGCAACACTACTAACTCGATCAGCTGTGTGACTAAATCGATCAAATGGTGCATTGTTGTCATTCAACGCTTTGGACTTATAACTTAACCTATATCCTGTTGTTGAGTATTTGATAGATAAGAGTGTTTGTTTATAGGCCTAAGTAAAATGTTTGCAAATAATGAACAGAGTGAAAGTGATTATGATTATAATAATACACCAGAAGAGATAGCGGAAACAGCAAAACAGGTATCATTAAACCTGTTACCTGACAAATCTAAAAAGAAATATGAACGCAGTTATGAACTGTTTTCTTCTTGGTGTGTAAGTAAGAAAGTGACAAAATTATCAGAAAATGTTTTATTGGCATATTTCGCAGAACAATCAAAAGTGATGAAGTCTTCAACTATTTGGAGCTGTTATTCAATGCTCAAAAAAACAATACAAGTGAAACATGACGTAAACATTAGCAGTTACAAAAAACTTATAGCTTACTTGAAAAAACTGTCCGTAGGCTATGAGCCTAAAAAGTCGATGACTTTGTCCAAAGATGAGGTTGAAACCTTTATTAAAAATTTCGTTTAAGTTTTGATTTGTTAATTTGTGGAAATGCATAATAAAAGTTCACCTTTATATACAATTACCTGTTATTTATATGGTTTATAGTAACTGTAGGAAAAATATAATGTGTTACACGGGCGCAAAGTGTCTTTGCTGCACTCGAGAAACTTTCCGCACTCGCCTGCGACTCGTGCGTAAAGATTTCTCTCAAGTGCAGCAAAGTGTCACTTTGCGCACTAGTTACACAAATAACTATTGAAAATCGTAAAGAATCGTTGGGCATTAAACCCAGCGTCTAGCAGCTGTAGTATCAATAAATAAACAACATTATGAAAAACTAAAAAATTACTATTGAAAGATGAAATTTATAAATATCAATAGAAACGTACTATGCCAAAGATGTGCACAACAACATAAATTATATGTGTATGTTGCCATTAAGGTAGGTAAAATAAATTAAATATAATTTTAGGTTAGGCCTAGAAAGATGAACCAATACAATCATATTTCTTGAATGTACCTATTTGCATTCATTACCATAGCAGCCAATTTAATAAAATAACTGATGAAACAGTTGATTCGGATGTCCAGCTAGTACAAATAATATTTTAAAGTTAGGCCTAGATTGAACCAACACATGTTTCAACACACACAAACCAATAAAAGCTTGCGTTAAGATATTTAAAATTAAGAAAACAATATGTTACAATCTAATTTAAAAAAAAGACATATTAGAATTTAATAGTAGGCCAGTTTATATATGGTAAATGATATATTTTATAAATTGAAAATTGCCTCTTTTATTTATAACAATACAAAATCTCTGTCCTAATTAATATTCCCGAGAAAATAACATTGTGTACAATAACCTGTTTTAAAAAAAGTTATTATTTATATATATATACAATTTCTATTCATATCGGCGAAGAAAGTCCTGCGATATTCTTCTCCAATCACAAATTTCTGTGGGCGTGTATTTTATAACTAACGTCTTGCTTCTAATGGCGCCATCTTAATTCCAGATTTTCGTTCATATTTCCACAGATTATGTCTTTGTTATTAAATATTTATATGAACTCAGGTGATGTTTTATATTTAGAAATATCTACTTCGTATTTCTGTATATCTCATTTTGTCTCTAGGTCTTCTGTATTTTTTATATTTGGCGAAAGATCGGAGTTATATTTTCAATTCGGTTATTTTCCAAGTTGACCTTTCACGTCTAGATAAAAACAAATTATTTAAGTTTTCTTGTCTTTAACTGTGTGTTGTTATTTTTTATGGATTAATCAAATTCTTAGGCGCAATTTTAATATAGGTTTTGATTTGTTTTAGATTGACAATTTTCTGGATGATTTATAATTGGGTCGGAAAATATTAGATTTAGAATTTGTTTTGATTCGAGTCTTATCTTTTTGCCGCTAGGCGCGTGTATGTTGACGTTTAAAATTAAATGAATGAAATTGACTTGTTTTTCTTTTTGTATGTAATACCCTTTAAAATTAAAATTTCGCAAAATCCTTTCTTAGTGAGCGTCTATGACCTCATACAAATATGCCTTTAAATTTTGGTATCAATATCTTTGTTGGTTTTTGCTCTACGTTGATTCTCTGTCAGTCATTCATTCAGTCAGTCAGTCAGGACAAAGCCGTTTATATATATAGTGATTAAGGAGTTCGACAAACTTCGTTATTTGAGACGAAATTTCACCAACGATTCCTGAAAAAATAAATAAACAAAGACAGAAATAATATAGTCTACATAGAGATATATCTTAAGTAAATAAAACAGATAATTACAGGAACTTATTTTAACCAATAGTAATTTTTACATAAACCTGCAATCTATATTGGCTAGCATTGGCTAGCATGTATATAGCTAAAAGAGAAATGTAAACAAATTTCTCCTTTTTTTATTGTTTCTAAAACCTATTGGTCGGATTTTTTAACCAATACCAATTTTAACTAATAAACATAATTTATTGTCGTTTAGACAAGCTAATTGACAACCGGAAAGAAAGATGTAGTAAAAGAAGGTTTGTAAAAACAAGATACATTAATGTAGTTGTATGGAAACCGGTTTAGCAACGAGCTATTGAGCACAACAGTGTTACCAACTTACATAATCTTTTTTAACGAAAGACTATCAACGTAACGTGTTTGTCTCGGAGAAGTGTAGGTCTATGAATTTCTGTCAGTTTACTTTAACAAAGGTTCAGTGGATTGTTTCTACGTTGTTTAGTAAAGGAGACAAAATATCACTACTGATTTGGAATAAATTCATAGGGTCTATTTTTTTAACACTTAACGTTCGCTTATCCATAGTTGGGTTCACTTTTTTTTTTTAGAAATTACTCAACCTATTTCAATCAAAATCAAGACAAAATAAATATAATTAATTGCACAAATGAGTTCAAAGATGTAAAATAATTTAATTAGTTTCGAAATGGAAGCAGTTTAAAATTTTATCTAATATCTCTTCTCCTGTATGTAATAAAATTAATTACTGCAGCCAGCTTTCATAGTTTGAAATGTGGTCTTTAATATCTACTTTAAGTATGTACCACCATTTTCCATCCACGTTTATTACAACCTAACTAAAAGTCTGACAGTATTTATACTGATTTTATTCAGATTTAGGACGTAATAAATTGCTATAAATGATGAGGGACTGTTTATTTTTCGCACTTGTATGTTATTTTATATTTGTTGACTGCATTATGTGGATAAAGCTGATTCGATTTTTAAAATTATAACTAAAACGTATTTAGAACTTATCAATTTATTTAAAAAGGATAAAACACCAAACAATTTACTTTTTTCAATTTCAAGATTTTCACATTGGCGAGCTATAAGTGGAAGGGGGTGAGTTTAACGTTTCCAAATAGGTTATGGAATCTTTAGGCGTGTCATTTTAAAAATCTAAATAGAAAGAGAAAGTGACATAACATTACTTCGACCTCCTTAGTCAAAATATAAACACATTACTGATCTGATTTGTAGTGGCAATATTGTTTAGAATTTTATTCATGGTTGAATTTTATTTGATAAAAGGTTTCACTTGTTGATCAATTTGAAGGTAAAATCTCTTTCACTATAAAGTAAGAATTTTTTGCTTTTGTGAGGGTATTATGTAATTTGGTATTTGAAAAAATATTTTTTTAAAATAAAAATGAAAAGGATGCCGTTCTTGACATTCTAAAAAAAAACTGTAAAAAATATGTTGACATTTTGGTATTAAAAGTTAATTTTCCTTTATCCCATTGTTTCACGTCCAGTAAGCTATACGTCTTATGTGAACCAGTTAAAATTTGAAATTACCCCTTCCCTCTCTTTCCACACCACACTAACATATTTCTAAAATTATGCTTATTGAGATAATTCCTCATTTTTCAGAAGAATGAGAATTAGGCTAATTCAAACAAAACAAAGAGTGTTGGGCGATGTAACGGTCTTAATGCTACCTGAATAATAATTTACATTTCCTGCTGGGGAGGTGTTTTTAAATCAAAATAGTTATATGTATTTTAAAATATACTTAAGTAAATTTAAAATATTTCTCATTAAAACTACATGAATCACTAGAGCACTGTGGTGAATATACAATGAAAGAAAATTCCCCAAAACCTTTATTACATTTCAATAGCACTGTTATCATCTTCAGAGGTACAATACACAGGTTTAGGAAGTTTTCTTTCTCTCATTAAAATTACTTATAAAGTTGAAAACTTTTAATAATAAAGAAACAAAATAAAGTTAAACGTTCTTCAGAACACGCTTGTCGAGTGATATCCATCTAGTATATTTGTTATAATATTTTAAAAAGTTGATCTGTAATTAACTCTTAAAATGCAATTTACTCGACACGGTTTTCTCATTAAATCGGCTTGGAGAGCTTCGAAGTTCCTTGTTTGTTTTCAAAGACGCCAAGTGGTATTTCTGGCATTTCAATAACACTTTAGGTGTTCACGCTTTCAATGGCCAGACATCGTATATACGTTTGCAAAGACTTAAATTCTAGCAGCAAATCTCTTAGATTGGTTTGGGATACGTGTTAATACCAGTAACATCATGTTCCCGTATTTATCCAACGAACAACCTTCATGTTCGTGGAGTAAGTATCGGTGTAGTATATTTCATTCGTATCAGATTCGTTCCATCTATGTCACATTCACCTCCAAGTGTCGAAGCTTAGCATAGATTGTTGTTGTTGTTTAAAAACGTTTCAGTCATCTTCACCTTATAAATAAGAACATAAAATAAAGACCTTTAGTCCTAGAATACTTTAATAGCGTCGGAAGAGAACAAGAGTTGGTCAAGACAGATCTGACAAGAAAGATGAAAGAGAGGGATTTATTCCAATACTACATGAGGACAGTTGTAAATCCAGTTATGGCAGTAGCATCGAGGCATATTTATTTGATAAGTTACTTAATTCCAGTGACGTACTTTAATGACACAGCAATCGTGATCAATTTGCAGACAAATAGATCCTTATTTTACCAGCCTATCTGACACTCAGACGGTGTTTAAATGTTGTCCTATAAGAGACATAATATTTATATTATCCTATTGGAGTATGGGATGAAAATTTGTAATTGTAGACCAAAAAAAGAGAAGTCTATTCTCTTCTAAAAGTATCATTGTACTTACCCAGCCCCATCATGGAATATAATAAAAGCAGAACCTCTTATTATAATGTTTAAAAGTTGGTCTCTTGGTATTGTATGAAAGGTTAAAATCGTATTGGTAGATCAAGGGGTCCTATCCATTAGGGTAAAATTTATTAAAAACTTATGTTAAACAGAACCTCATAATTATGTATAACACCATTTTACTGTTGACTGCTAAGCCCTAATAGGCCTCGTAGATTGCATATATTAAAAGTCTCCACTCAATTCACTCGTATCATACGCTGTACAAATACGAAGACGACTCCACACGTTACGCTCGTGTCGGTGATTCATCCTGTCAGATCTCGTAGTTCTATGATTCATCCTGTCAGATCTCGTAGTTCTATGATTCATCCTGTCAGATCTCGTAGTTCTATGATTCATCCTGTCAGATCTCGTAGTTCTATGATTCATCCTGTCAGATCTCGTAGTTCTATGATTCATCCTGTCAGAGCTCGTAGTTCTATGATTCATCCTGTCAGAGCTCGTAGTTCTATAATTCATCCTGTCAGAGCTCGTAGTTCTATGATTCATCCTGTCAGAGCTCGTAGTTCTATGATTCATCCTGTCAGATCTCGTAGTTCTATGATTCATCCTGTCAGATCTCGTAGTTCTATGATTCATCCTGTCAGATCTCGTAGTTCTATGATTCATCCTGTCAGATCTCGTAGTTCTATGATTCATCCTGTCAGATCTCGTAGTTCTATGATTCATCCTGTCAGATCTCGTAGTTCTATGATTCATCCTGTCAGATCTCGTAGTTCTATGATTCATCCTGTCAGATCTCGTAGTTCTAAGATTCATCCTGTCAGATCTCGTAGTTCTAAGATTCATCCTGTCAGATCTCGTAGTTCTATGATTCATCCTGTCAGATATCGTAGTTCTATGATTCATCCTATCAGATCTCGTAGTTCTATGATTCATCCTGTCAGATCTCGTAGTTCTATGATTCATCCTGTCAGATCTCGTAGTTCTATGATTCATCCAATCAGATCTCGTAGTTCTAAGATTCATCCTGTCAGATCTCGTAGTTGTAAGATTCATCCTGTCAGATCTCGTAGTTCTAAGATTCATCCTGTCAGATCTCGTAGTTCTATGATTCATCCTGTCAGATCTCGTAATTCTATGATTCATCCTGTCAGATCTCGTAGTTCTAAGATTCATCCTGTCAGGTCTCGTAGTTCTATGATTCATCCTGTCAGATCTCGTAGTTCTAAGATTCATCCTATCAGATCTCGTAGTTCTAAGATTCATCCTGTCAGATCTCGTAGTTCTAAGATTCATCCTGTCAGATCTCGTAGTTCTATGATTCATCCTGTCAGATCTCGTAGTTCTAAGATTCATCCTGTCAGATCTCGTAGTTCTAAGATTCATCCTGTCAGATCTCGTAGTTCTATGATTCATCCTGTCAGATCTCGTAGTTCTATGATTCATCCTGTCAGATCTCGTAGTTCTATGATTCATCCTGTCAGATCTCGTAGTTCTATGATTCATCCTCTCAGAGCTCGTAGTTCTATGATTCATCCTGTCAGAGCTCGTAGTTCTATGATTCATCCTGTCAGAGCTCGTAGTTCTATGATTCATCCTGTCAGAGCTCGTAGTTCTATGATTCATCCTATCAGAGCTCGTAGTTCTATGATTCATCCTATCAGAGCTCGTAGTTCTAAGATTCATCCTGTCAGATCTCGTAGTTCTATGATTCATCCTGTCAGATCTCGTAGTTCTATGATTCATCTTGTCAGATCTCGTAGTTCTATGATTCATCCTGTCAGATCTCGTAGTTCTATGATTCATCCTGTCAGATCTCGTAGTTCTATGATTCATCCTGTCAGATCTCGTAGTTCTATGATTCATCCTGTCAGATCTCGTAGTTCTATGATTCATCCTGTCAGATCTCGTAGTTCTATGATTCATCCTGTCAGATCTCGTAGTTCTATGATTCATCCTGTCAGATCTCGTAGTTCTATGATTTTCTAGGATGATCAAGGTACGAAATTATATTTTTGACGATAACTTTCATATATGTAATTGTAGAGAGGTAGGTTTGGTATCATTCATGGTGAATTGAAATTTATAAGATGAATAACACACGAGTTACGAAGAATAATTGTTTAAAATGGTCCCCATTTTGACATTTTAAAAATTTCAATAAAGTTCTGTTCGAGCACAATATATTCCCCTGAATCAAATTTTATGTTTCTAATTTTACAGACGACAACGCTTGCTTCTGGCCGCTTGTACAGACTACAAAGACGGACGGACGGCTTTTCTAAAACCACTTTCACAGTTTCTTTAGACCATGAAACGTGAAGATCAGTCAAAAAAACAGAGGTCGAAATTTTTAACGAATATGAAATTTACCCCATACTGCATAGGCTACATGTATACTGGGTACATGAAGCTGTAGTTTGGCAGTTTGATCCGAGACATGTTTAGACCAACCAGTAAAAGATAAAACTAATTCCATAGATAGGCTATAACAAGAAAGGCAGAAAAATACCTAAAGCTTAAATAGTATACGATATTAGTATTTTAATTCAATTTTTTTTTTAAGGAAACGAAAAACTATACATTTTAAAACTTTATTTTTCCTGTTAAAGATTTTAAAATAGTTTTCGTTTTGAAATATATTTTGATTGTTTTCTTACATTTTGTCACGTCCTGTGCTACCTGTGGATATTCACAATAAATGTAAATAATTTACGTTCTGGCGTCATAATGGGGGGAAAATCGTATTTTATACAATTCTATATTGTGAGGATGGACATTAAGTGGGTTAATAAATCGTTCATAACGCATTAAATAGCCTAGAGGGAAGGTGGCAATGGTGGGAGGGGGAGGAGTCGAAACCATTCCGCTCCTTTATTGGTTTGGTTCTATAAATTCCTCTCCTCCATATCTATTAGAGATATATTATGGATTAAACCAATACGTAGCGACAGCTATAATTTTAGAGGGAAGGTGGACAGAAAGAACTAGGGATATTTATATAGACGATTGTCTGTATCTGGAAAAGGTTCTCTTACATAAAATTGTAACTTTTTGAATAGGCTACATTGATTCTGTTTTAGGTACGAGTATAACGCTATTTGAGAATTTACATCTGATAGTGACCTGTGTAGGATATGCTAATATAACTAAACCGTCACTTTAAAGTATTATATACCTTACTTTATCCATTTTTTTAAATCACCAAAAAAGAGCATAAAAATTAATAAAATGATCGGTTTCTAATTAGAGAAATTTGTTACACCGTATTTGCGAATATCTAATATGCTTAGCTAATATATATATTTCCTTATTATTATACTACGTCGAACAAATTTACGTCGAACTCTGGTTGAGAATGCTAGAACAAAGACGACGGGAGTTCTATGTGCTAACCCCTTCTTACGTCTAGCACGTAGACTATTAAAACTTGAAGTGTAGTGTTTTAATTTAAAATGTCGACTTCTGATACCGTAAAAAGTTCACTAATCCTTTCTATTGGCATTATTTGACGCTTTTTTTGATTCATTGTATATTATATAGAATATATGTGTTATATTAGTCTATATATTCTCTAGAGGTTGCGATTTTCGTCCGATTTTAAAACTGAAACCGTTGTTGAGGGGATATTTTTCACCCCTTTGGTTTACTTGTATGTTGTTGTGTAATGTGTAGTTCTCCTAACCTATATTTCCCTGAATCACGTGTGTAACATTTTGAGTTAATCTAGATTGTTAACCCTGGGTTCCTTAATTTTAGTTTAGTAATTTTAATGTCTATTATAGACCTAGGTTAGGTTAGGTTAGGTTGGGCGTGATATGAGAATTAATGCATAATATCGAAGTTTCGTGTATTATTTTTATACTAAAATGTTGGTAATGGTTGCATAACCTACACTAATAATGTAGATAACGTTGTTTATAAATCTATATCAATAGTAGATTTTGTCCTGAACTCCAACCAACTCCTGTGCTCCAACTACGATTTTCCTTTATCTGTCATGATCTTACCACAGGGTTTGAACTCCTTTGGATTATTTTTGTTTACAAACAGTATTTATATTAGAATATTGGATCTCGTGTCGAAATTAAATGTAGACTGTGCAAGAATGTAGACTGTTTCCTCCTCTTTTATATTTTGAGACAGTGGGGAGAGGTTGTATATCCCCGAAAATGAGGTTGAGTAAGCATTAAAATCTCGTGTTTTAATGAAAGTTCTATTTTTGTCAGGAGAGAAGGATGAACTGAAACACGGAGGAAAGTTTCTGCAATGTTCCGAATCAAAGAACACGAAGAGTGCAAATCAGTGTAAGTAAGAAATGAAAAGATAATGATATAATTTCGAGAGTTTTTTTCTACCAACAAGAAATCAATTTTCACACTACCATTCTACTTCTCTTAGTCTTTGTACTCGTCCTTCGTATTCGCATCAGGCTTCCACGAGTCTGATATAAATCCACATCCATTACTGATATAAATACTAAAATTATACAAAATACCACAGAATACACTATGAAAATACACTTGTGTATCCTGACTCGCGAATAGACAGCTAAATACCGTAAATTCACAGTTAAAGTACTGAAGTTACATCCAGATACGTTAAATATAATGTCATTACAAAACACAGAAGACCTCATAACACAACTCAGTCTTTGCAAAACCTGCCCTTAGAGTTACTCACACTATTTGCGGTAAAAAAATCCTTGTTAAATATTATTAGTTTTGTTATCGTACTAGTAAAGATGAATTCGGTAAAGTGTAAATAAATTTGAAGAGGTGAGACTAACATGCACAAAGTAAAGCAATATTTGCAGGATGGTTCGTAGCCTACTCACTGATTTCTTTCTCTATGTTGTCGGAAACACCGTCGATATTAGGTAGAGGTATACAAGCTTCCTCTACAACTTTGTGAATATATATGCCCCCCCTGATATTTAAAGACCTAAACTTCTTGGTCATCATCGCCTTATAAAAAGAGGAAGAAAACATAAAATAAAGACCACTAGCCCTCGTATACTCAAATAGTATCAGTGTCGGAAGAAAACTGTTGGTCAAGAAAAACCTGATAGGAAAGATCAAAGAGAGGAATCTAACCCAATACTAAGGAGCTGGAGTACGTTGGCATTTCCAAGCACGTACGAACCCTTGGGAGAAAAATTAGTAATAAACTCTGCACAAACTCTATTACACAATACAAAATACTAATCGAGTTAAAAATTTCGGAAACCAACAAAAATAGAAAATGAGGAGGAAATTGGCTGTAAAGATTTTGATATTATTTTGTTCAAATGTAGCCTGTAACCAAAACAAAATGTATCTCCCTTTAAAAACCGATACCAAAGTTATCGATCAAAAAATTATAAGGAACCAGAACAAAAATAAAAATTTGAATATCTCAAACTGTTTTCATCAAATTTTGGGCAAAGCGTAAAGAATTAAAACTCCAAATTAAAGAAGTGTGTGTGAGATAACCCACAAATAAAACAAGACATTATTATTAGTGAATATATTGATAGGAAAACGAACATGACGGCATTCAGGGTTTATTTTGGTATTTTAAAATTTATTCAAAAACCGTAATTTTCATACTTGAGTTTGAGGACATATATTTGGGTCTTTTGATAGGAGTTCTGAGGAATAAATTTTGTTTTTGTCCTTAGAAGACACATTTTAGGAAAAATTATCAAAAACGTTTTTTAGAATATCTTATGTTTGATGTTAAGCTCTTACGCCAGTTATTTACAAATTTTGAGTTATATAAAATATGAGGGGTGGATGTCTGAAGTCTGATTATAGTATTCTCATATACAAATAATTTATCAATATCAATTCACCTTTAAGCTGAATGTACAAACAACATTTCAAAATCAATTTTAGTCAGGGGTTCTATAAACTGATTTGTAAAAATTTCTGAGTTAATTTGTGTTTGTCATCATAACATTTTTTGTATACTACCAAAAATAAAAATTCCTCCAAAACCGTTAACTATAAATACTTGTATTCGTTAGAATACAATATTATTTCATAGTAGGCTAGATAACAATATTGATCTCTTTCCATTTCCTAGATAAAAAGAAAGGTTAGAAAGATTAAAATTGCTACTGGGTGTTTCCTAGAATCGTTCCAAAACATCAAAACTAATGAAAAAGTTTACATAAACATATTTCCAAAAATATTAGTTTTCTATCTAGCTGCTTGCTATTTTGTGTTTTCATAAAAAAAAACTACAAAAAGATAATTATCTTTTTAATGGAAAATGATTTGGAGTTGAAACTTTGCACACGACATAGTGTTAAAAAAAAAATCAACCAATATCCTTTACTCATTTTAAAATGGCAACTGTGGTTAAACTTTTTAACGTCCAATATCTTATTAAAAACTATTCATTTCACAAAATATTTTCATTTATAAAGACAAACACCTGGAATATTGAAAAAAACTCAGACAGTAAATAAAAATAACGCCTAGATGCATGTATTTTGAATGAGGGGCGTCACTTTGAAGAGCTCTAGTTTCTTTCATTCAGGTATCGTTTAACATAACTTTTTTTGTACAAAAAATTTCCATTAGAAACAAAAGGATTTTGGTTCAAGGCTAACCTAGACAATTACTAAAATTACAATTACTGGTTTGTTTTAGACAATTACTAAAAATTAATGTTTTCATTTCTTGTTTTCTAACAACTCGATTATCCTTTAAGCTACAGAAAAATAAAATACCATTTAAAAAAGAAAAACATAGTGTTTTTTGTAAATATTTTGTAAAATTAACAGTTTTTGAGATATTTAGAAGTTATAAAGTTTAAATAGCCCAAATTTTGAAATGAATAAAGGAAATCAGTTGATTATTTCTTTACAATTGGGTTTGTATAACACAAAGAAGCATCCCAACTCCAAATCTTTTACCGTTAAAAATATGAAGTTTGTTAAAAACATAAAATGAAGGCTTGGTAGAAAACTAAGCAATATAGGAAGTATGTTTAAATAAACCTTTTAATTGGTTTTGATGAAATTTAAGGAATAATAGACTGAAGTTTTAGGATTACTTTTATATACCATTGTTAGATATTCTTCTGGGTTCTAACCATCTTAATATTATATTATTAATTACAATTATATAGGAGAGATAGGCTGAGTAATGTTCAACTTTGCTTGAAGCGACTAGCTAACTCTTTTTCTTTGTGTTAACCTAGATACTTAAAGAACTTACGTAAAAAATAAATCAATTAAATTAAAGTTATTGTAAATCATTAAGTTAAATAAAATAAAATTTAATTTTGTTTTATACGCTCTAAAATACCCTGTGTCATAAGTAAAAAAGATGAACCTTTGAAAACCAGCGTAAAATTTCTTAATTTTTCAAAATCGCAATTTTGAAAATATGTCAAAAAAATGACAAATGTTAAAAATGTATGTTAGTGTAATGTTACACGAGATATATACCTGAATGTTTTTAGTGAAAAAACAAACTCTAATTTACTAATTTACTAAATCGCCATTTTCGTGACAGTTACTCTGTCGTGTCGGGCTTAACTCATACACTTGAGTGTATAACTACAGAGTGTGGCAAAAGTACGGAACACATTTCAATGTTCTAGGTGTTATCACTTGATAAAGAAAATCAATTTCGGAACATCGTGTATTACTTGTATGCATAAATGATGATACGTGACATAAGTAAAATAAACTTCAAACACCGCAATATAAAAATGTTAGTAGTGGTCACAACTCTCTCTCTCTCTCTCTCTCTCTCTCTCTCTCTCTCTCTCTCTCTCTCTCTCTCTCTCTCTCTCTCTCTCTCTCTCTCTCTCTCTCTCTCTCTCTCTCTCTCTCTCTCTCCCTCCCTCCCTCTCTGATATAATATGAAAAACCTCCATTACATTCGCAACCAAGATTTTAAAAAGTTATTTTTCACTCGAATATTTTATGTGGAATATAAGTTAACTTTCTTTTCCGAGGCCGCCGTTGCCTGAACAGATCAGCTGTTACATCACCCGGCAATCTACTTTCTAAAGTAGTTATCAAGTTACTCAGTGAGAAAAATAGAAGAAAAAAACTGCGCACAACACTGCATTATTACTTACCCAGTAGATGAAGTATAGTCTAGTAATCGCAACAAATTTCGACATCCGAAATAGTGTATTTCAACACTAGAACCAAAAGTTAAGCTTTTCGATACAAGCTCAAGTTTAACGGTCGAGTCAGAGCCGAGGCCGGAAAATGAACGAGGATCGAAAAGCTTCATTTGGTCCAAGTGATGAACTATATGTTTCGTTATACTGCAAACAATATAAGAAAACAATTTCACAAAAACTAAAATGTTATAACCTATTTACCTTCAAATCGATGGTAACAGCTGTTTTATCGGCTATTTAAAATCGAGAGTATCGGTTGTTTTTTATAGATTCATTATAAAAGTTAATTAATTCGTATAAACAAAGTAACAACTGATGACCTCGACCTCAGCTGATGTTTTTAGGTCCTAGGACTAAAAAGAACAACTTTAGCATCTCAATGCATGTATTGAAAACAGCTGTTTTTGAAGCAGTATGACGAAAAAATGATTAACTACATGCCGTCTGTATGTAAGCACGATATCCGCTACAAAAATGAAAATAGGAATATGAAATTTGGTATAGTAGTCTATATGCTCACATAGAACAATATTGAAATTTAAAAAAGTCGAATAGAAAATGTTAAACTGGCGACCATTTAAAACAATTTTATATCCATATCTTTTGTATTACGCAACTTAAAAGTAGATCAAATTTGAAGATTTTAATTGTGCATGTAATGTTGCCAACCCCACCTATTTAGAATGACAAATAGCGAAGTTATTGTAAAAAATGTAATTTCGGACTCTGACCTATCAAGAAAATGTGATATTCGCATAGTTTTAACATCCGGCAAAGCCGAATCACAAACACGAGTGTAGGCTCCTTCACAAATGTAATGTGCAGCTTTGAGTATCGTTAGGTCCAAGACATTGACATTACACATCTTCCTACGAGGCCTGTAAAGTTTTAAACAAACTAACTTTACTGGGTAAGACTCCTTGATCTATCAATAGACTACTATTTAACATTTCTCACAAGGCCCAAGAAACCAACAATTGATATTAAGTTTAGAGGAACGTTCAGTAAGTATCATGAAGCGCCCATCAACTTGTTTTATTAAAATATCCATACATAAAACCCAAGCCATTTTCCAAAAAAAAAAAATCGTAGGGCAAGTTGTCAGTTAAAATTTAACAGAACTATGGAAATCATTTTAAAGAAAGGATATTTCAAAATCAAATCTAAAACAAAAAAAAAACAAAAATTATTCGTCTCCATGAATATCGGCAAGAAAGAGAGGAAATGAATGATGAATGATGGATGTCGTTTTAAAACAATATTCTTTATATCAGTGTAAGTGATATCAATTTTAATTATAACCCCAAAAACATGCGCCAAGCGTTTGTTATTTATTGGTAATTACGGAATAGCCGTAATATTATTGAACAACCGGCTTTTCATATTGGCTTGTCATATATCTTTAAATTCCACCAAAATTTTATCAAAAGAGTTAAATCCGATTTCGGAATATTAAATCTTCTAATAGTTCATGACGTCCATGGCGAATTATCTGTTTTGTTCAATAGATCCTGAATTTACGTTTTGTTTTGTATAAATTAGCCACAGCCGTCATTTAACAACAACACAAGTTTTGTATTTTGGTCTGAGTTTTCCGAGAAATAATAATCACCAGTTATTGTCAATATACGTTCATGAACAAAATGATCTAAATCGGTATAGGCTATATGTTCGGGCTGTGGAGCGCTAATTGAGTGTCAGACAGACGCTAAAAATAAATTTTCTGGATTATAGAGACCTCGAATACGGAAATACGCGCAAAAACTTATATACAGGTCCTCGAAACGAATATAGGGGCAAAAAACGTGTACAATTTTTGATCTTTTAGATAACTTTCTCTGTAGTACTAAAGTAAAATGTAAATCGTAAAAAGTAAAACACATATTGAAAGACTCTCTAGTTATACGATATATAAAAAGAAAACTGTTAAAACTTTCAGTATGATCGCTGTTTTACGCTCCACCCTCTCCTTTTTTCCATTAAAAAATATCTATAATTTTCCCCCATTCTCATTTCACAGAAAACCTTTAGACCTATTGTTTTATAAATCACCCGTGATCCTTAAATACATCTGAAAATAACTAATTGCATTAATTTAAAATTTAGTAAACGATAAACATTCAAAAGATAAAAAATCTATTTTGTAAATATTAAATCAATTGAAAATAGTTTAAGATTGGCCCAATTGAAAGCATCAAAGTCCTCAAAAAATAAACCCATGAGCTTGGACCATATCTTTCAAAATATTTTGATTCAAAAGATATTATCCAGTACATGATATAGCACCATGCGACGTCTCAAAATAGGGTTTACCAATTAGGATAAAATTTGAAAGTTAACAGTTCAAAGTAATATAAACGCGAATGTAAAAGAAGATGAAGGTTCTGAAATAACTTGAACTAATGTCGTTGTGTAAGTAATCATGTGAGATAATTTGTACTTCCATCTTAATTATTGAAATTATTAAAGGTTTTGATGTTGTGTTTATGTTTTATACTGTTATAATGTAATGCTAACTATTATTATAATGACGTTCCATTGTCTAAAGTACAGTGATGATCAAATTCCCGTTTTCACTTAGACCATATTCAGAATAATATCTGTATGTCTAACTGTGGAAGTTTCAGCACAAATTATATCAACACAAAGAATGTCTCATTGATATTGAGCATTTTAATACGTGAACAATGTTTCCCATGAATTGATTACATTTTGGAAAAAATGTTTACAATTTGATGAGTTTTAACAATTTTCTAAAGGCAATTCGAATATTCCAACAGTTTTCTGTTGTGTATATATCCACGGTAATGATTAAATTTATGTCATAATCGCAAAAGAGTGATTTGTATATTGGGGTTAGCCCCAAATTTATAAACATTTTAAATTCTGGTTCGATTTTTATGAAATTGGTAATATTTATATATTTTAGAGTACTAAGTTTAAACCTGTTCTCAAATTTATTTGAACCAATTGTATTAAGAAAGGATTATGATGTTTCTCAAAATATTTATATATTTTAGGATACTAAGTTTAAATCTAGCCTCAAATTTATTTTAAATATTTTATTGGGGAACAATTATTTTGTTTCAGAAGATATTTATATATTTTAGAGTGCTAACATTTATTTGGGACCAAATTTATTTTACATATTTTATTGAGGAACAATTATTTTGTTTCAGAAGATATTTATATATTTTAGAGTGCTAACGAATTTTGGGCACAAATTTATTTAAACAAAATTTTATTATGGAATGATTATTATGTTCCTTAAATTATTTATATATTCAGCGTGCTAAGTTTATTTTGTCCCAAAACTTACTTTAATAATGGAATTGAGGAACTATTATTATATTTCTTAATACATGTATATATTGTAGAGTGGGGTCAAATTAAAATTTAGTATTTTATGAAATATATATATAATATTTTTAGAAACATTTGAATCCTTCCAATATACTACAAGTTGTTTAAATAAATTTGAAGTCAAATTTAAACTAGCACTAGAAAATGTATAAATATATTGAGAAACAAAGGATCTTTCCTTAAATATTATTATGCTTCTCTAGATATTTATATATTCTAGAGTACTCATTTAAATTTGACTCTACATTTATTTAAACAACTGGTACTGAGGAACTATTAGCCTACTATGTTCTAAAAAAAATTATAATGCTAATTTTAAGTTTGGCCCACAAGTTGTATTAAGGAAAGATGATATAATTCTCTAAACATTTATATATTTTAGAGTGCTAATTTTAAATTCGGGTCAAATTTTATTTCACAATTTTTATTGAGTAATTTTTTTTTGTTTCTCAGAATATTTATCTATTACAGGGTGCTAAGTTTAAATTTGGTCACAAATTATCATAAATTTTGTTGTGGAACAATTATTATCTTTCTCAAAATATTCATATACTTTAGAGTGAATGCTAAGTTTAAATTTATATCAAGTTCATTTAAGCAAATAGTATTATGGTACGATTATACCGTGTCTTTAAATATTTATATATTTTAGAATGTTAAGTTTAAATTTGACACGAAATGGTTTTATTGTATTATGGCTCTACACTAAATTAAGTATTTTAAATCCCAATATTTATATATTTTATAGTGCTAAGTTTCAATTTAGAACGAAAAAAATTATACATGTTACCATTATTATATTTCTCTTTATATTTTACTGTTAAGTTTAAATTTGAACCCAAATTAATTAGTCAAACTGTTCTTAGGAAATAATATTAATATGTTTCTCTAAATATTTACATAATAAAGAGTGTTAAGTTTCAATTAGAACCAAAATTTATTAATTGTAGACTATTAAGAAAATAATATTATTATATTCCTCTAAATATTTACATATTTTAGAGTGTTAAGTTTAAATTTGAACCCACATTTATTTAGTCAAATTGTATTAGGGAAATAATATTATTGTTTCTCTAAATATTTACATATTTTCGAGTGCTAAGTTAATCAATTTAAACCCAAATTTATTTAGTCAAAATTGTATTAAGAAAATATTATAATGTTTCTCTAAACATGTAGGCTATATATTTTAGAATTGAACGCAAATGTATTATGTCAAATTTACTGTATATTAAAGAAATATTATTATGGTTCTCTAAACAGGTATATATTTTAGAGTGTTTTATTATTAATATCTATTTTTATCTATCTAAGCACTAATATATGTGTACTTGTGTTGGTGTGCTAAAAAAAAAATCCAAAACAAACTCAAAATGTTGAGAAATTATTTTGACAGCTATTACGATTAAATTTATAATATTGATGTTGTTAATTAGCATACATTGGCGAAACACCTTAAAAAAAAAAAAAAAACAACCATTCCTAAAACCAATTAAAACAAGGAATATTATGCATCACTATAAATGTCAATTCAGTAGTTGTCAGTAAAAATTCACCATTGATGGCGTTTTTGAAAACAAAATTTAAATTTTAAAACTATGCGTAAGCTTGCATAGTTTGACCCATAGGTGTATCACAAGCGTTAACCTTATTTGTTAAAATTGAAATCTTAATTACTGCTGTCAAGAAACATTTTTATAGAAACTGTTTTTTTTACCTGCGATTTTTCAAACAGGTTTGGGTTATTAATCTACATATTTCACAAAAATGTGAACGAAATTGATAGAGTTGAATTGTTTCATTTGTGTCTGAAAAGGTTACGATTGGCCAAATTTGATAAAAATAGTAATTTTGTCTTTTTTCGTTACGTAAGTTATCACCAAAATTCGAGTCATCGAAAAAATGCAGAAATAATCGAAGTCCAAAAATATGGCCAATCCACATATCTAATTTGATTAAAATCGATCAATGCGTTTATAGTTAACTGCACCGAGGACAGATGGACATAATTCCCAAAACCACTGGGGACCTCAAAGCTGATGTATCCTATTCGCAAACAACTCTACATCGATTGTTGGTCCCTCTATATATATTACGCATATTGAGAATGTAAAAATTACGTTAAACTTAACAAAACCTTCGTAGCCTAAATAAATTACTTAAGTTTCAATTGTAAGTCTATTGAAAATTTTTACTTGATTTACAAAGTTAATAATACCCTAAAATAACCATAGTATGTCGATGTTTTGTGTGAACATCGATATATTATACTAACAAACTACCGCTGTTTACCAGTTCCAGTTTGGCGTGAAAGTCGCCTAGTGTAATCCAGCCTCATAGCTCTTAGCCTGGTGGCACTCCTCTGTAATTATCTACTATAGAGCGACAGACAAGGACAGACTAGGAAAGGGAAAGAGCAACACAGTACGTGAGTGAATAATGTTAGGGAGGGGAGGGGGCAAGAGCAGATTGTAGATCTAAAAGGACGCATTCCTCTTCACTACAAGCCCTAAGAATGTTCACCTATGTCTAGCTTTTGTCTAGCTAACCCATTACTTATTAAACTGGTTTATTTTTTTTACCAATAATGTGAAAACCGCTGTAGATGGACAAACAATTATTAAAACCTGTTTTGGAAAACAACACAATGACAGTAAACTTGATCTTGTCTTTATCTATCTTATCATCAAATCTAATCTGTTCTTCTGTTTTAAATTATCTGCAGAATTGATTCCTAAACAAGCAGTGGAGTTAGTTAGTTAGTTTATTTACAGGATTTAGAACTTGTAATGCTCGTTCCACATTCAGTTGATCTAGTAGTTGTGTCCTACTCGTTGATCTGAAAACATTGACTCATCTAACCTTAGGTAAAGATAGAAGAGTCGTTAATCATCTAGGTTTTGTCTCCAAGAGACTAACTATATTACTTTTCACGATTAGTTTGGACTGTACGAAATGCGTTCTTTGTAAAAATCAAATGGGGTTTTCGTATTACTAACAGTATAGTACAGTAATAGCTTTAAATTTCTAACAAAAACAAAATAAATTAAAACGTAAAAAAAAACTCTGGAAAGTTACTTTAAGTACTTCCTTTTTAAGAAATGATAAGTCCCAAAGTGTAGCTTACATGGGCAGGAGGTAAAAGAGTTGAATTTTTTTTTAACGATTATTTCTAAAAATATGAATTTTATGAAAAAAAAATGTTAAACATAATATTTAAGGATCATAAAATTCCCTTTTAATAAGATTAAAATTTATGTTCAATTGCCATTTGGACAACATTCACGAATTGGTAGATTTTAAATTTTTAGTTGTAGGCGTGTTTTTTTTTTATTTCAGTCATAACTCAGTCAATTTTTATCATAGAGCAATAAATAAGGACTAAAAATAAAGTCAATTCATTTGTCTTAAATACGTATTTAAAATTTTTTTGATACGATGTATGGTTCTGGAATTATTACCAATTAAAAACATAAAAATAGTGTGTGCTTCTTTGGGGGTACTTTCGGCGTCATCTTTAAAACAACATAACTCTGACAATTTTAATCTCATTGAAAGGAGGAAATAGCCAAATTGAAGGGCATTTTATCTTCATTAAATGTTGTATTTTATATATTTTGTAACCCTTTCATCCCTTCCCTTAAAAAGTAATTCTTCAAAGAACTCGGGACTCACCGATTACTTAAAAAGAAAATATTAAAGCAACTTCCTGTAGTTCTTTTGAAACTTAATTTTTTAAATTTTAAAATCTAATTTTACATTACTTTAACTGAAAAAGTAAATCTCACCAAATATTTTAAGATTACTTTAAATTTACCGCTTTTTAATTTTATTTGTTTATTCTTTTTAAGTTTTTTTCTTTCAAAACACATACTTTATACTTTTTTATCCTTGAATTTATACATAGATGAAGAATTTCTATACTTTATTATGAGGTTTGGGACATGTGATGCGAACAGTTCTTAGAATGATCTAGTATGGGAGGGGGATTCAGGTAATGGAATCTACAATGAGGCAGGCTAATCGTGAAGTTACCAGAAGTGGAGAGACCAGCATTAGAGACTCTAATTTTTGAACTTCATGTCATATTATGGAGCTGTGGAGAAATATCTATTATGTATACAAAATCAATGGGTTTATTTATTTTAGCATGATTTTTTAGGCTCATAATAGCGCAAAATTTCATCCCATTAAAAACAGATTCCTAATTAAAATTTCAGAGTGAGTATGGTGAGGATTAACAAACCAATTTATAATTAGTATTAAAAAAAAAGAATCTTGCAGCTCAGAAATTAAAAACTATGTTGCTTAAACATTTGAAACATTTTGTTGTTGTTTAACGTTTAGTTTCCAATTATACGTTTGATTTTTTTTTCTTTTTAATTGCAATCTTTAGGTTTTATTTGAAACTATACATTCTGCTATGTTAAATAAAAACTACATTTTTCATTGATTGAAAGTTAAGGAAGGTTTGATTCCAAACAATTGCTATGTAATATGAATCGTTCAGGAGACAATTACTTTTGTATTTTTTTTTATCCTTCTCGCAAAACTAAGCGTCTATTAACAACATTAAAAAGAAGAATATAATAGTTCTAAATTTATTAAATAAATCAATTAAGTCTATTTATAATATTGGAAAATTTATCTATTAGACAATTAGTTTTAGCGAGTAAAAATTTATTGTAGTCGATACAAAATTTAAATGACAGCTTTATAAAGTGATAAACATTTTGGTAATATTTATTATAACAAATTAAATCTCAAATCATGAAAGGGAATAATATTTTGGAATTGAAATTTTAAAGTATTCAAGGAGGTTTTTTATTAAATTTAGTTTAGGCTATAACTTGTAAGATCCAGTGAGATGACAATGCAACATATTTTTCTTTACACATCCTTTATAATCTTATTTTGTTGTCGTGGAAACACAACATGAATTTTAATAAATACATGATGCATGCCTATTTGTTTTCAATGGATGAAAGAAATGGAAATCAATGTAAATAACTGTAATAAATCACATCAATGGCTCTCAATAATGATATTGTAGATACTTCAGTGAGTTGTCTATTGGATCGCTATAGTTTTGCCGTGACATCGTATCGGCTACACCATTCATAATATTGAAAAGGAAATGTGATATTGATATTGTGTTCGAATAACTTTCACAATCAATTTAAAAGTGTTTGAAAAATGTTACTCATTAACAGCCTAGATGTGTCAATCATTTCTCAGTCACTGATTTTTTTACATCATTTTGGAATATATAATAAAACAATTACAAAACCACAAATATTGATGATAAGTAAAAAATGTTTATTTTAGAAAAATATTTAAAATTTAATTTATAATCAAATAATTTGAAAAATGTATGTAGGGCCTAGAGCTTAAGTTCTTGTGTCATAAACTTCTCTGATTGAAATAAAGTTTATTGTCTTTCTTTTAAATTATTTATGATGTAATTTTCTTTACTTCTAATTTGGTACAGTGGTTTGGGTGATTAAAAGCTGCACATTTAACCCAAATTTGAAGAAATCTATAAAGTAGATTTTGCGAGAATTGAGTTTTTTAAAGTTTTACCTTATCGTAGCTGCCCCAAGTCAAAATATTTACCGAAAAATAGCCAATATACCAAATTTGAACAAAATCAGTACACTCATTTGGGTTGTAGTGATCGAAAAAATGAAAATATCTTTTTTAATCTTCTATTTTCTAATGACGATATAAAAATATTTTTAATATCTCAAACTACTATTATAAAAGGAATATTTCTTTCATATTTAAAATAAAATGTATATATCAACCGACATTTTTATGAAATTTGACTAACACGTTAGAGCCGATTTGAAAAAATCGAAATATAAAATGTTTGTCCTATGGTAGCTACCCCAAAATTAAAGAGTTTTCGAAAAAAGAAATATATATATAGCCTACAGAACAATTACCAAATTTCCATCATACCAAATTTTAACAAAATCAGTACACTCGTTTGGGTTGTAGTGATCGAAAAAATGAAAATATCTTTTTAGGTTTTCTATTTTCTGTTGAGGATATTTTTGAAATATTTAAAAAACCCGTAATAAATGCAATCTTTTCCGTATTAAAAAAAAATTACTTTCGAACGGCATTTTTAATTAAATAAGCACCAATACGTTAGAGCAGATTTTGAGAACTTTTATCCTTTGGTAGCTACCTCAAAATTTTAGAGTTTTCGAAAAAAGAAAAATATATACAGACAAATTACCAAAATATTCCAACATACAAAATTTCAACAAAATCAGTTCACTCGTTTGGGTTGTAGTGATCGAAAAATGAAAATATCTTTTTAGGTCTTCTATTTTCTATTGACGGTTTAAAAAAAAAATTAAAAAGAAAAAAAAAAGGAAAAAAAGTTTAATCTCAAGCTCCTAAAATAAAAACAATCTTTTCCATATTTAAAATGAAATTTACTTTCGAACGGCATTTTTAACTAAATAAGCACCAATAGGCCTACGTTAGAGCAGATTTTGGGGAAATCGAAATTTAAAATGAAATGTTTGTACTTTGGTAACTGCTTCAAATTTTAGAATTTCCAACAACAAAAATAAAAGCTTGAACAAAATCAGTAGCTACACTCTTTTAACGTGTTTTTACTCGTTGTTTGTACACTGCACAGACGATAGACAGAAGTCTATGAAGCGCTTTTAGGAGTTCATAGAACCTCAAAACAGATATTTCTTGCAAGAAATTCTATATTAATTTTTGTTTACACATCACATAAATTTCTCTATACTGCAATATGTGAGAAAGTAACAATTATTGCAATTACCCTGTCGCTGTATACTTACCTTATTAACTAATACAGGTAAAAAAATATTATTATATTCATATCTATAGTTAGCTTTAATAGCATGGAACAGTTTATAGAGCTGAACGAATTAAATTTGTACATCATTAAATTCCTTACATATTCATTCCACTAGATAAGTGAAGTTGATTTTTTCCGATGATTTATTTATGGCTTGGGAAACAATTGTCAGTTTAAAAAATGAATGAACTGTGTGATTGATTAGTGTAATAAACAAATTTAAATTTAAAAGATTATAAACAAAAAAATTATAATTGTATTTAAGGATATTTATTTTTGGTTTTAAATAGTGGTGAGCGGTAAATATTTGTGGGTGATATTTGAAGGTCGAGGGTGGTTAAGAGAGATAACACATTGCATACAATATATCAAAGTAGGTTCTACCACATGTTCCGTTTAAAGTAATGAAGTGTGAGAGAGAGAGAGAGGGGAACGGCAATAAATTATCATAACACTCGACACGGAGCTGATGTGCTGACATGACAGGACGCAAATTTCAATTGGTTTTCTGTGTATCAACTCACATGCTGATTTCGATCTTGGTATTAGTATATAAACTAAAAATTATAAGTTGGAAAATATTAGATATCTCTGGAACTTTTGGTGAAAATATATTCTGGGAAAAAATTTAATTTAACCTTAGGCTGTTTTAAAATATATGACGAATACTAATAAAGTTTTATCGTTAAATAGAACCGAGTCAAATTTAGACAGAATCAAACAAACATTACGACTTTTACAGCTTTTACTAGATGCCCCACAGAAACTAAACACTCATGTTTTCTGAAATATTCTTATATCTTCATATTTTCATAAATTGCACGACTAATAAATTTTATTTTCAAGAAGGGATAATGTTATTTCATACATTAAACTCCACTTCAACACAGAAGTGGTGGTGAAATCAACCCCTAAAATTTTAAATGGCGAAGAGGTCGAGCAGCATAACATTTTAAAGCTTATTTAATCTCTTTTCAACGATGTCTCACTTTTTAAATTTAGTCCAATAGAGACATTTCGTTTTAAATGAAGACGTTTAATACACTAGTTACTTACGTGTCTATTTATTAAATTTTCAAAACATCTACCTTCATAACATTTTTTTTTTTTAATGTCTTGCAATAACACAAATCTGATGAAGTGATTGATACACATTCTGGATCATTTCTGGCATGATTTAGCTTCATTCATTTACAATAAGTAGATGTAACTGTTCTAGTAGTTGTGATGTGGGGGTGAAATGCAGTGTAACCTCTAGAGTTGAATTGTGGCCCCCTACTTCTTCTAAGACAGAGAACACCGTCTGTAGTACCCCACCGACCCCAACTCCTTAAGGAAGATCACCAGTTGAAAGGGTATCCAAGAGTAGGTATATAATCTATATCAATCTGATACACTCTAAAATTTCTAGGTCTTTTGTGCATTCACTAATAGATGGTGTGAAGTCTCGTCCCCCTCTTGGCAGAATTTCCAGGTTTCAAAATCAGGTTTCTTAGACGTTTCTTGAATCTATAATACCCTATCAGCGTTTACAGTTTATCTCTGCTTGTAAGATGCATGTTCTCGACCTTCTGTTAAAATACTCCAATAGTTCTTTGGCCTATCTTAGCCTTGGTATTTTTTCCCACCGTACTTCCATTCAGGTCTCTTCTCAGTGGGTCATCTGTCCTTCTGAGGACATTCTGGTTTGTCTTCCCCTCTTTGTTGGGTGCGATTCCTATCGAGCACCTTGTTTGACCTTTCTTTATTAGGTTTATGCCGTGTTGACGAGAAAATCTCTACTCAGAAGAGAAGTCTCCATGCTGATAGCCATCATTTAGGGTGGTCTATATTATAAGCACATTGAGTTGCGGTAACATTCCGCACAAACGTGTTATTTTTCATTTCTCTCTCCATGTTTTCCCCCAAGTAGCCAAGGAAAGGATGTCACACTCGGCAAGAACCCAGCTTGGACGGGAGGGCTGGAACTGCACTCACGGTCAGTCCCTGGTCCTTATCCAACTACGGAACTGCACTCACGGTCACTTTGAGCCTTTCTGGGGGTACCGGAACTGCACTCACGGTCAGTTTTTAATTAGCCTATATCACATTGTGCAACACCATGATTGAATTGATTAAAACTTATTAAATTAGTTGAAATATATTGAAAAGTTTTGATTAAATTAATCTAAACGTCAAAAAATAAACTTACTACTGACATTGTAAAAAATACACATATATATGTGCACAGAAAATTCTAGCATAGTATTTACGATAACATGATAGGCTATATTCTTATTATAACGAAGCTTCTTTTGTAAAGGTTTCTTGTTGGGCGCGAAAGGGGGAGGTGGGGATTTCCAGCGAGGTGGTTCTAGTAATTTATTTGTTCAATGTATACATAGTTCCTGGTGACCAAGATTTGCTCATAAATATATTATAAACAATTATATTGTTCAAATTGCATTGTTCAATATAAGTAATTTAGTAAATAACTAATAAACTAGAAGAAGTAATTTAGCAGAAATAGTTATTTAGTCTTATATTTATTGGGACAGACACTAAAACGTGTATTAAATAAAGTATTGGATAAAGTAAGACAGAGGACGGAATAAACAGATGACTAAGGGGCTAGCGAAGCGTTCAGCCGTGAAAGACCGATTTTTGACCGTGAGTGCAGTTCCATATGGCTTAGGCGGGCGACCCTTCCAACCCTTGTAAATTCCTTTCACCGTGAGTGCAGTTCGTTGTCAGCCGCTTGGACATACTGTAAGAGGTCATCTAATGTTCTACTGGTTCCGTATGCGACACTTTTTGCCCGATGCCATTTATCCAATCAGTACGGGTCGCTTTATAGTTTAAGGTTGGGCAGAAAACAGTAGAAAAGAAGGAGTAGACATAGTAGGTGGGGGAAGAATTAACAGAATAGATCAGGAAAGATACACAACACTAGGTAAGAACAACATTAAGAGTAGTGATCTAAGGAGACTGTTAAGTGGATATACAAACCGAAGACCCACATTATTCCTTTTATGACTTGTGAAATATTTGTAATACACGATCAACAACAACATCTTCAACAAACATTTGAAAGCATTAACAATTATTTTTTATTTTAGTTATTTGCATTTATTCACGTAGCTGTTGTTGTTTTGGATATATTTAACATATTATATAGGCCTATTATTCCGTTTGGATGAGGCCTTTATACTTCTGTATTTTCAAAACTATTAAAGCTACAGAAATAAACAAAATCGTAATAATCCTCAATATATGAGCTAAATATGATAGGCCTACTACTAATTGAAAGATTCGTTGAAAACTGTTTCGCCCCCCTTTTTTCCCATGGTAATAACTCGAAAAGTTTTAAGTCTTTTAGGTAATAATTATATAAGAACTTTTTTTCTTAAAATTTGATGAACTTTCAGAATAAATGTGGGTTTTTCAATACTCTACTCTATAAACCACTCCTGTAACAAAATAACCGTCCACATAGGGTAGTATAGTTTATTTGAACTATTTCCTTTCGATTAGTCAAAAAACAAAAAAATCAAAATTTTATTCAGCATTTAATATTTCCGTTAAAAATTTTTCATCATTTGACTGTACAAAATGCCATATTTAAATATAAATATTGAGCTTGACTTGTGAGATAATATTATGTAGAACAAAAACTCGAACACAAGATCTCACAAAAATTACGTTTATTTAATCAATCGCGTTTCAACTATAAAGTCGCCATCCTCGGTGATACATGAACTACAATAACAAATCTATAACTGTTATTTTAGCTGATGTTTCACTGAGGATGGCGACTTTGTCGTTGAAACGCGTTTGATTAAATAAACTTAATTTTTGTGAGATCTTGTGTTCGAGTTTTTGTTCTACATTGTACAAAATGCAATTAAAAAGCCGTCTAAATGTCGATCATTGTCGTAACAATTAGGTTGTACTTTAAACTTGAATAATATTCAACTAATAGAGATATTATTTCTGATTTTAAAGTTATATTTTTAACAATTATGATTTCTAAGTAACTACATTCTTATTTCATAACATAGTAAAAATGTTTATCACTGGATGCAGTTTTAAAAATGCACAACATGTGCGGATTCCAGAACCTAAAATTGAAAATTTATTTTATTAAATTGCTAAATTAGACGCCATTTTAACATTTACTACCTATTTTTTGTCATGCAAAGTAAACACAACAATTCATAAAACAGCCATACCAAAGTTTTACAGCATCAAACCGAAATTCGGAACTGGTATGCGGTTAAATGTGAATATATATACTGGTATAACGTACAGTTGGCTGTCGGTGTTTCCGAGATCTAGAGTTTTTTATTGGTTTTTGGTTCTAAATAATATATATTGTGGGTTATGCTTGAGCGACGAGATGTTTGGAATAACAAGTTGGGAGGCGTAACGTATTGCATATCAAAGTGGTGTATGTTGCGTTTAAAGCAATAACAGAGTGTAGGGGGAGATATTATAAAGTTAAAAACATGAAAAAAAAAATACAGTGTAATACACCGGGTCTTTCAAAAGTAAGTAAAAACTTTAATTAACTATAGTTTATTGGTTTTCGTCATACTGCTTCAAAAATAGCTGTTTTCAATACATTGCATTGAGATGCTAAAGTTGTTCTTTTTAGTCCTAGGACCTAAAAACATCAGCTGAGGTTGAGTTCATCAGTTGTTACTTCGCTTATACGAATTAATTAACGATTGTAAAGAATCTATAAAAACAACCGATACTCTCAATTGTAAATAACAGATAAAACAGCTGTTACCATCGATTTTATAAATAAGTACCACTAACACAAACTAAACAGTTATAATAGCCGCAAACTTGTGTAACTTGTCCAAACTTTTGAAGGTAAATAGGTTATAACATTTTAGTTTTTGTGAAATTGTTTTCTTATATTGTTTGCAGTATAACGAAAATATAGTTCATCACTAGGACCAAAAGAAGCTTTTCGATCCTCGCTCATTTTCCTTAAATGAAACTTGAGCTTGTATCGAAAAGCTTCACTTTTGGTCCTAGTGTTGAAATATACTATTCTTCAACAAGAACAAAATAAAGTAGGCTACATACATTCTTTTGGAATTAAACTGTATTTATATATAAAAAAAAGTTAAAATTAAGCCAAATTCTTACAGGTTAGGGTTTTTAAGACAAATGTTCGATGTAGCCGCCATTCACCTCCTGGCTTTCTTCTACGATATGCGCGGCACTTCTTAACGTGTTGACATCTTAGTACGTTTTAAATCATTGCTTCTTTCAGTTCTGTTGGACTCTTGATATCTGCAAAGTATATTCTTTCCTCAAACCGTTGTGAGAATGAAATATTCTTAACCAGGCTGACAAACTCCATTCGCATTCATAACACCGATTCAATGCGATGCGTGTTTGTAAAGGTAACGTCATAAATAAAAGAAGTATCAATTAATTAATCGTAAAACTACTACAAGTTTACTACCTACTAGTTTCCTGTGCTTGAAATTGGTCAACAATGAGAAAACTCGTCGCTATGGCAACAAATAAATATAAATGAAAATAACAGGTGATGTTTTAATAAATCCCAATTACTATTCTGCAACAATAAAGAGTTTTTCTCAGGGATTAGACAACACATAATGAAATTACAACTATTTCAAGTTTTAATTTAACTTTTGAAAGATCTGTAATAGTAGCCTACTAAAAAAAGTTTAGGCGGCGCACAGTGGCACAAATCGCAATGTTTTCGTTCAAAATTATCTAGAGAATTTATTTCGCAACCCATTGGGATATTTTTTTAAATACTCGTTAATAAATTTATAAAAAAACGTAAGAGAGCCAATTTTTTAATTATCCTAACCAAAATGATTGGGTTTAGCTACAATGGCCATTTTGTACTTAATTCTTAATAAAATTTACAAAGAAAACTTATTTCTTATCCAATTTACATAAATCTTGTTACTCGGAAGTTTTTGAGCTCGTTGTTTACGAATCTGATATCCAAATTGTCATAAACCAACCTGCAAGATGGAGAATTCAACATGGCCGCTATAAAATGCTAAAAATTTATGAAAAATTAAATATTTTTGTTAAAGTTTATAACGAAAAAATTGCGATTCGTGCCACTGTGTGGCGCCTCAATCCATAGCTATTAAAGCTTAATGTTAACTTACAGTAACATACAGTTAGCATAATCGTGTATTATTAGCCTATATCACCTCAAAATAAATATAGGAAAGCTTGACTGGAGAAAGGGAGGGTACTTATTATTTTTAACTGGGCAACATCGATAAGGGATGTTGTGCAAAGAGTTTCTAACAGTTTCATAAGTTTATTAGAATGGGGATATTTAGCCATTTGGCAAAAAAGCAATGCAGAAGAATTTAACTGAGATTTTATTTTTTACACCTAATGGAAAGAAAAACAATACAAATGGCACTACTATATACTTGTGGACATTTGTCGTTTTATTTCACTTTGTAATTGATGTTTTCACAAGCGAAGTTCGTTTCAAATGGATTTCAGATTATTTATAATCAAATATGAGATGGGAATTATAACTCATTTCATGTATTTCGTAATATAGTAGTTGTAAAATGTGAAAAAAATTACAAATTCATGAGTAGGACTATATGTTTATAAAAGAAAGAATGTCAGAGGCGTGGTATCGATTATGAATGAGGAAATAGCGTGGGTTTTGGTCAGAGTAAGTGGAAAATATACTTCATCACAATGTAGGGGGTGAACGATTGGAATTTATTGAAACGGAAGAGTCGTAGGGAATAATAATATCTGTTTGACTTGTGCAATATTTGGAAAGTTGAGATAAAGAGTTAAACCACTGGCTTATTTAATAATTTTTACTAAAATATAAAAAAGGTTACTTAAAAGAATAATGAATAAAACAGAATGCTTCATGAACAATGAAATAATATTTTCACTGTATAAAGTTTGGCCTTGATAGTATTTGTTACATTTTAGATGTTATATTGTAATAAAATTCTAATATTTTAATATTGTTAAATAAGTAGATTTTTATAGTAAGTTATTCAATTATTATATTTTCATATTATTATTATTATTATATTTTATATTATAAATTATTATATTTTATATTATAAATTATTATATTTTAAAATTGGTATAATAATACATTGTCTTATTGAAATATAATATTTTAATATTGACAAATTATTATATTGTTACATTTCAAAATTAATAGATTATAATTTCTTACATTTTTATATTATTAAATTGTTAGATTGTTATATTATTAAATTTGTATATTATTAATTATTAAAATTTACATAAGAATATTTTGCATTATTAGGTACAAAGTTAAATTATTATAGTGTTCGATTTTTGTATTTTTAAATAATGAGATTTTAATATGAATATAGATTATAACATTATTATATTATTATGTATTTTTGTAATATGTAATGCAATATACCTTTAGATTGTTGTTAAATTAATTAATAAATTTTGTATTCTTATTCAAATAGTTATGAATTCACAGGAGTTGTAAACACATACTTTGGATCACTTTAAATGTATTGTGCAATAGTTGAAGAAAGTTTAGAATCTATTAATGTGTGGGGGGGCATCTCAAGTCCACTATAACTTTGTGAAGACCTGAAGATGACATCTTAGTAGTTAAGATTCCGTCTTGTTAATATTAAACTATTGCTGAAATGGTTTTTTTTTCATTTATTGGATATTTTATAAGATAGTATACTGACTATATTGTGGAATATACTTGTATTACTAAAATGTGCAGCTAATCTAGTTATTTGTGGGTCTTTGAGTAGACTAATAAAACTTACTTTCAAATTTCATCTATTCAAACTCCCGTCTATAGAAGCGCTTCAGCCCCAACTATTTTAAGAAGTTTACCATACATCAATCTCCGATACATCAATCTCCGATACATCAATCAGGTGCCCTCCGAAACTTCTAAACCTTTTGTAAATTACTGCACCGCATTCGACTCTAAGATGGTGTTCCTCCTCCTCCTCTTGGCAGAATCTCAAGGTCTCATCATTTCCTGTTTTAATCCTTCCAAGGTATTCCCTGAGTCTACAATAACGCCTGTCAGGGTTTTCAGTTGACCTCTACTTAGTCTTATGCATGCTCTCGACTTTCTCCTGTTATAATTCCCTATATATACTTTGGCTTGTCATAGCCCTGGTATTCTTTCCATTTTACTCTCTTCTCAGCCTTTTCTAGTCTGTCTTCCAACTTTTGTTGGGCGCTTCTTCTATCAGGACTACAATTCCTCAAGAGTAGTCTGTTTCACCTTACCCTAATAGGTTTATTATCTTCGCGTTGTCGAGGAAATCTTGATCAAGCTGAGGACTCCCCATGCTGATAGGCCTACTCATCACAGTGGGCATACTCCAATTTTATGATACCGTTTCATCCTGAAGAAACTTATTTTTCATTTATCTCTACATGTTTTTCCTACCAGCAGCTAGAGAAATAATGGTCCTTCCGCCAGAGCTTCTCTTGGTCGGACGAGGGTCAATACTATGAGCGATCACCAAATAGCCGACAGGCTCCATGTACATCTTTTGCTAGTTCTCAGTCACCCTATCAGCACTGGTCGCTTTACCCTATAGGGTGGGGTTGAAAACTTAAGAAAAGGAGGGGATGAAGGCATAGTTTGGGGGGAGTTAATATGAAAAAGGGCTGACAGAATGATCAAGAAATGTGCACCTGCACTGGAGTAAGAAGTAGTACCGGGCGCAGAAAAGACTTCAGAACAACGTGAAGAGTAGGGGGGGGGGTGTTTGCAGTGAATATGCACGGTCCGATGGTTTCTTCTGCGCCATCGAAGCAGCTTTGATACTTTCACAAGAAATTGTCTTTTTATGTATTTTCACTTTCCAACAAGAAAGATATTTTTGTGATGTCCAACAAAATCGATGTTCACGTTTTTCTTGAAACATCAGTTTTAACATCCCCTAAATCCTGGTCTCAGATTATTTTGGTCTGTTGCCAATTTACTCGTGATAAATTTTAATTTTGGCACATTGGTTTCAGTCATAATCCTACATCTTTATCATTAATTTTATCGACATCGCTTCACCCGTTTTTTAGGTACTGTACTGAACTTTCAAAGACTACTCGCTACCTCAAAGCCTGTGAAGAGCTTAGTTTTGCTAGATGGCTTTGAAGTCCGATAATGTGTGGTCAGCAAATTGAAATTCCAGTAGCCTTTGTTCTAGTCATCTCAACTAGAGTTCGCTATTAATTGTAGCTTTTCAATTTTTATCACGTAAACGATTGGCCTCCCACGGGAATGAACCCGATGTTTTAACACGACGTTCGTAGTTTATTTTGACCACCTTCTAACAGACATTTTTAGAATTGCATTGGCATCGACTTTGGATATAGGTATGTGTAATATATCTGCGCCGGTTATTTAAAAAAATCTTTTAATTGAATTGCCAATAATTACGTTTAATGTTTGAAATAGCTTTTAACCCAAACCCTTATCTGATTAAATTATTTATATGCGTGAATACAGCTTATCCTGTATTCATTATAAGGAACAAGACGTATTGCATTATTACGTGTAGACAGAAATGCTTAATCATTTACAACACTTATCGCATGTTAATAGTGACCTTACATTTTGTGCTAAATATTCAGAATGGATAGTAGCGCTAGCGGAAACTCTATTTCCTTATTCTTCTCAAATCATTGTGGAATGGACAATAGTAATAGTCTTCAGAAATAGAACTTTCAAGAATTCTTCTGTGAATTTATTTTGTTGATTTTGTACAACCGTCCGTTTGGTGACCTCGACCTTGATGTAGCCTATAATGTATGCAGTTCGTTAGGCTGCACAAAATGAGACTACAAGTATGGAGGACTATTTACCACCATTTTGAAAGTTTTCTAACTCTTTACTTTATCACAATAATGGTGGGTCAAAAATCGATCAAGAGTTTTTTTCTGAAAATATAATCATTGAACTCTACTCAGTTAAAAACAAGTGGTTTATCGTCTATGCAGTGCTCTCTGCTCAACAACCTACATGAGTAGATCTACTTTTTATTAAATTAGATATGTGAGCAAATTCCAGTTTTATCAAAATCGTTTCCAACATTTTCCGAAATGTATTGGTGGCCATTTCCTTAGTAATTCGGAAATTATTGGTAAAACAATTAATTAGACTATTATAGCTGTTCTAAAAAACCTAATTTCTCAAAATCGTCTCTGACGATTTTGTTCAAATTTCAATGAAATGTGAAGTTAATAGCCAAAACTAGTGTGTCAAGGAAATTACAGTTTTAGGAATAATAATAAAAAGAAAAATGACAGAAGTTAATGGCACAAGCGAAGGAAACAAAACTTTGATTAGATGGGAATTTTCTCCCACAATGGAAGGAATATTATTTTGTTTGGTATTTAGTTTTGTGGATGGGTATGGGAAAAGTAAATATAATTAAATTCAATAACGCAAAGTTTACGCGCTAAATTTAATTAAAATTCAACTATAATTTCAACTGTAAGAACTTGTTTTTCTTTTTAATTTTGAAGCTATTTTTTTCGTTGTAAAATCAGTATTTTTGGCGTAATTGATCTATTTTGTATTATATAAAACACATCTAAATACAATATTATACAGATTTGATTTTATTGCAGATAGTATTTCTCATAAATCAATGAAATAAGCAACTATATGTACAGGGTGTTAGAAAAGTATCGAAACGTCTTAATATTTCAAGAACTGCTTCAGATAGAAAGGTGTTCGACCTCTAATTTTAAATCTCTTTACCTGACCTATCTACAGGGTGGGTCAAAAGTTTAATAGGATATACAAGATGTTCCAAAATTAACAAAACGTTAAATTCTCTGAAAAATCTGAAATTTGGGATCACCCTCTATATAGAAAGTTATTTTTACACCTTATGTTTATTAATTCATGTCTTAGACTGATATCTTAGTTTGGTTACAGAAATTAGTTAAAACTTATATTATTGAATAATAAAAAGAAAACTAAAATAACATTTGGTTCTAATAATTTGTATGATTAAGAAATATGTAGGCTTACTTTTTTGCTTTTTAGAACACCCTGTACCAAATATGTAATTTCCAATACATCTTGGCTTACTTTACATCACTATAACCAAATACTAAATCATTATTCACTCAGACCTGCAAATAACGTTTAACAGCCTATTGTCTTTACAAAATTGCAAATTTTAAAACACCCTACTATTAAAATTAAAAATTCCTTTCAAGTATTTTAATTGACCTATTTGAATATGTAAAAATAATAATAGCATTACATTTAAAATTTGTGAAGTATCATGTTTTGTTAATTTTTGGAATACCCTGTATATCCTACTAAACTTTGATACCACTCTGTAGATAGGTCAGGTTAAGACCTTTAAAATGAGACGTTGAGAATCTTTCTATTTAATGTAGTTCTTAAATATCAAGATGTTTTCTACTTTTTTAACTCTCTATGATTATAAAAGTAAAAAATGTAAAATCACTTTTAAAAAAGAAGTATTTTGGCCTACATCATTATTGTGGAAAATGTAACGGGATAGCAAAAAAATAAACAGTGTTCAAAGATTGCACTATCTCACACACCCACGTATAAAAAAATGCAGAAACAAATTAAAAGTATTTATAATTATCTCCCAAATTATACACATTATGGACTCTCTCGTAAAAGGTCGATAACTGGAAATTTACTGAAGTAATTTCGATAAAGTTTTAGTGAAATCTGAATAGAGATTTTTTTTAAATCTGTTATTACTTAAATCTACGTGTTTAAAAAATAACTACGTTATTACTATCAAAATCCGATAATATTCACATTAATCGAGGAACTATAGCCTATTGTTTAAACTATTTGAGGTTTCTCACTGGTTGGGACCAATCAGGTTAACATTTCACCAAAATTTGTAAAAATGTGTTGGACTTTTTACGCCATTTAGGAGAGCAATTATTTTATTGTTCCCCAACCGGCATTTTTGGAAATGATAATCAATATAATTTGATGGGGCCTTTAAAGTATTTCAGAAAATTGAATCAAAATCGTTAGAGCCTATTTAGAGAAAGTCTAAGTTTTCAGTTCTGCTCTTAACGTGTTACCCCATTCAAAAATTGATAAAACTTCTGGACATGTGACATAATTATAGGGAAATTTCCCAATATGTTTGACACAGAAGATAGATACACCATAATAAAAACTAGTTTTGTTTAGTCCAAGGATCCACAAGACGTACATATACACACAATTCACAATAATCTTGTTTGTCACTACAATAACTTTCATATAATACATATAGTAATGTGAGAAAGTATATAAATATAAATAAACGACGAATATAAATATACTGGCAGTTACAAGAAAAAGATTTTATCATGATCTGACAGAAAACAACTGTTAACGTTGATGCAATACAAAACTTTCCTGGTGAATAAGATTAACTCATGTAATACAGAGAAGAAGAATGTGTTCTACACTTACATCAACATATTCACTGTAATGTAGATAAAACACTTTAAATGATGACGGGAAATACAGTATTTAATTGTGATACGATTTAAAATGTTTGTGATTTGAAAAATTACTTTTTCTCAACAATAAAAATTGCGTCACTGCAATTCGCAAATTAAATTACTTTTTCTCTAAACCGTAGATTTTGCACCTCGTTGTAAGCGTAAACAATCCCACTACTGTTAATATTATCCAATAACTAATGAAAGTTATGCCAGGTTTTAGAGGAAATCGGAGACAAAATAGTATAACTGTGATAATTTATTTTGTATCTTGTAAGTATGAAACTCCGAATAGATTTTAATTAATAACAGGAAAACATTAAAAATTTGATGCACCATCATGGTAATTACCTATTCCCCTCACACAAGGTTTTTAGGCATCTGACAAGCCAAGAAACTTTACCAATGTGAAGGACCCTCTAGTCGCAACGCCTGTATTGGTGATTCGGCAGCGCTCTTGTGACCTCACGAATATTACATTTCAATTTTATATTGTCGTATTACATTTTTGACCCTAACTTCGCCATTTGTCATTGTAGAACTGTATGCTTGGTACCATTACATACAGAATTGAAATATCCAAATTTGTATCTAATTAAGTGTCTAATAAATTGAATAACACATGAGATATTTACAAAAAACTGATAAAAATGGCCGCTATTTTGACGATATCAGTTCAATATTTCTGAATTGCAATAAAGTTCTATACTAGCACACTATAGTCCCTTATACAAAATCTCATGTTCTTACTTTAATTTTTGTTAGCTATCGTACTTATGTAGAGACGACAACGACGATGGACGGACTTTTACAGTTTCCCGACGCCGCCTAAGGACGTCAAGATTGGTAAAACATCGGAGGTCGAAATTTTGACGATTGTCTAACTTGCCCAATATTGGGTAAATAAAAACCGTACTTTGGCAGTTTGATCCAGTTTTAGGCCATCTAGATACTATGTGTCCCAAAGGTCTCACCCCCTTTATTATTATTTTTATTAATGGAAATAGACAGATTTGCTTTGGGGAAAGTTTACATAACCAAAGGAGGAGTTTTTTGAAGAATCAAAATTTTCAACCCTTACCCCCAAAATGTGGTAGTTTGGGGCTAAGTCAAGAATTTTAAATATCAACCCCTATTTAGTGATACCTCATTTTAAAGGTCTTTTAAAAATAAGAATAATGGCGCAAACTAGAGGTCTCTAAGTTCATCCCACCGAACATAGCGACCAATCGAATAGTGAATTTTAGGTTAATAATTACACCGGAAATGTTACGAAATGTACAACAAGCTTTTGAGTCCAGAATCTATTTCTGCCAAGAAGTAAATGTTAGCCATTTCGAGAACTTAATCTGAGCTAAAAAAACAAGTTGAGGATCTTACCATCATTTTACCAACATAGCAATTATTTGTAATGTAATAAAAACAACCGGAGTTTGTAGGTTAACATTCACAATTCAATTGGTCGCTATGTTGGGTAGGTTGAACTTAGAGACTTCTAGTTTGCGCCATTATTCTTATTTTTAAAAGACCTTTAAAATGAGGCATCACTTCAGGCAATAGGGGTTGTTATTTAAAATTCTTGACTTAACCCCAAACTACCACATTTTGGGGGTAGGGGTTGAAAATTTTGATTCTTCAAAAAACTCCTCCTTTGGTTATGTAAACTTTCCCCAAAGCAAATCTGTCTAATTCCATTAATAAAAATGATAATAAAGGGGGTGGGGCTTTTGGGACACATAGTATAACAAGAATAGCAGAAAAATATTACCTAGAGCCTAAATAAAGTACGATATCTATGTTTTATATTCAATATTTTTCAGGAAACAAAAAAATCATACGTTTTAAAATTATTTATATTTTTCCTGTTAGGTAAACATTTATGATGTAAAATAAATTTTGTTTTGAAATGTATTTTATTTCTTTTCTAATATTTTGTAAGAGCCAAAAGTTCCGATTAACCAAATATGTCAAAGAAATAGATACTTACAAATCAACAGATCCTTAAATTTCGTTAAGTCTTAAAAATTAAAGAAACAATCGATGCCACAAATTTTCAGTACCGTTCACAAGAAACGGCGAAAGTAGCGGCAACCACAAAGTGGTCGACTCGACGCCGCCCGCTACATTGTCGCCTCGACACGACTTCCCAATACTGCATTCTCCAGTAAAAAATTCATTAATTTCGTAAGGATGTCAAAATTTAGTGAATTATTTACTACTAATCGGAGGTCAATTAGTTACACAAAATAAATTAAGAGAGATATTATACTACTAAAATAAAGTAGCCTACTAGGACTATACGTTCTTACTAAAATAATAATTTACAGGCCTACAAATAATAAAATTTCAAAATACAAGAAAATTCAGTGTTAGGCTATGTAATACAGAAACAAAATAATATTATACAGTTAATTAAATATGTTTAGTAACTCAATATTTAACTTTTAACTTGTTCTATTTGTTTCGAGTGCCCCACAGCTTGTTTGTCGTGCTCAGTTTACACTTCTGAATGCCACAATTACGAAGTATGGATTGATAGGTCGCATTGGACAACAATGTCGCGAGAAAATGAGTTGTCAAGTCGAGGCCCGCGTCGATTGACTGTTTGTGTTTTTACCCATTGTTTAAAATTGTTTAATATGTGGAGTCGACCGCCTGGTGTGTTTTTAGTCAAAGTTTATAGAAACTGACAAATTAGTTGTTAGAGTTTCTTAAAAGATTAAACCGTTTCAACATTTGTTACCGTAACGATCCCAACTATTAGGTCGAGATTCTCATCAATATTTTTTTTCACATACTTAGAACTAAACAGTAGGTCTTGTCAGAGAAGAATATTAATTTTTGAACTGAGTAAAAATTTCTAATACCCTCAGCCTATATTAGAAATTTACAAGTCAGGTGTTTGTGTTTTTTTAAACTTTAAACTTTCAACAATTTTTGCTTTCCCCTTGTAATGATCAACACTTGTAGAAACTTTAATCACTAATATTAACCAAGAAATTTGTTCCGCTCCGATAAATGATAGTACTGTAGTTTATATTAGGTGTAAATAAACAGTTATACTATTAGTTATAAATATAATAAACACTTATATTATATAAATTAGTTTAATATTGTTTATACTGATGACCGACGGTACTTGATAGAATTCCATGCTATACAAATAAAACACACACAAATTCTTTTGTTAAATTCTACATTTATTAGTCTAGCCGACCATGGTTTCGCCAGTTACGGCATTGACGAGGGTCATACAAAGACTGAAGCCTCATCAATGCCGTAACTGGCGAAACCATGGTCGGCTAGACCAATTAATGTAGAATTTAACAAAAGAATTTGTGTGTGTTTTATTTGTATAAGTGAACAAAAAATGGCAGTAAATTACCCCTACTAGTAAGATCAGTGAGCACTTCATGTCAGATGTTTCCACGGGAAAGATTACAATAAACTAAAATCCCTACATAAGAAATTCTCCCAAACAGAGTTTTAAACCTGACGTACTCGTTTACTCAATAGATACTACCAACGCATAAACATCCTTGAGTAGGTAGTTGTTGAAAGGAGATATCTCGGATTGAAAGTGACGTCACAGGAGGCTCAGAGACGATCAATACGCGTCGCGACGTGCCTATGAAGGGGAAGTTTTGTAAGGGGGGGAGGGAGGGAGAATCAATGCATTCTCTTGTAAACATGCGCTGTGCTAAACCCAGACAACGCTGGATCCACGTGTTCTAGGCAAAGTTGACCGACAAATTTTATTGTAAGTTATTTAATAACTGAACTTCCATTGTAGAAATGTCAATATCCGAGACTATGATATGTTCTATGATACCTACCCATAGAAGTAACATGGCATAACTGTACTAATATTAAAAATGAAAAAGTTTTCGATGTATGTTTGTCTCAGAAACTACTAAACCGATTTAGGAAATTCTTCTATCACTAAAAATATTATTTCTTCCCAATATATTTTATAGGCTAATTTATATATATTATTACGATATGCAGAACTAGAATGAACAAGTTTGTATGCCAAGTTTTCTATATAAATTTTGCCTGTTAAGTTGGCAACGCTGCTCTATATTGAATCTAACAATCAGGGGACTGACTGTTTCATAAACAAATATAAGCTTATGTGATAAATTACTACTTTAAAATGAAACTTTTCTCGGTCATCATCGTTTTGAAAAAAGAAGAAAAAAAAGGAAGAAAAGAACATAAAATAACCTTCAGCACTCAAATACTCTAACAGGTTCAAGATCGGAAGAAAACAAGAGTTAGTCAAAGAGGCCTGATAGAAAAGATGAAAAGAGAGGAATCTAACCCAACATTAGATAAAAAGAAATGTAGATCAAGTTAGGCTCCCTTGGGATTACCAAACCTGTAGTCACTATTAGTGACCCCCCCCCCGTGGGTTTATTAGATACATTACAAGTATACCAACCTATCTATTTCATAAACACAGAAGACAATATTTCAAATACTAAATTTTGGAGTGGAATATTTATCAGTGTTCTTACACCGAACTGGCAATATGCTTCCTTACAGGATTTTAGTTATCAAACGTTCAAAGGAATAGATTGACGTTCATCCAGTGATGAAAAATAGAGGCGATTACAAGAAGAGCTGGAAATACTTAAACATAAACGATACATTGCATTAACTTTCTCACACACAAAACTGAAAGCATAAACGATATCGATCAAATTTGGGTGAAATATGAACGTTTATGCCTCAAATTAATGTGCCGAGCTAAATACAAAAGAAAATTACATTTGGGAGAAAATTTTATTAACAGAAAATATATTTTTCCTTCTTGTTTAAAGGGTAAAAAACCTCTCGGTCACCTTATAAAATAAACGATTATAAAAAAAGACCCTTAGTCCTCGAATACCCTAATATCTTCAGAGTCAGAAAAGAACAAGAGTTGGTCAAGAGAGACTTGATGAGAAACATGATACACTTCTCATCAAATTATTTACAAACTTAATTTCCCCTAATTTTCTATCTATAATAAATGAACGAAGGGGAAGGAGTTCTCAGAGGACATTCATCAGCCTATACTAACATGCCTTGAATGGTGGCCTTGTAGTTGTTTGGTAATTTGATAAGCGAGGCACTGTTGGCCTTATTTCACAGTGCAGATGAGTCACTACATCTGTTACTATAACTTTTGGATTGGTGGAAAAGAAAGGGGGTTTAAAAGTATACAATCTAACATAATGAAATGAAAGTATTAGGAAAATTTAAAAATAAACCTGGTCATAAACACAGATTTTCGTAACAATTTATAGCGAATTTATTATATAAAAATGTTAGCTATTGCTATCTTTGTCATAGAAATATCGATACTGAGTACATCCATCCCCTATCTATTGGTAGGCCTAATTTGATGCTATGTTTGGTTCACTTTACATCTCTCTTATAAAAAGCAATATCTATCTTTAAGATTGTAACTCCAGAAATGATGATACGATTTGCATCCAAAATATGAAAAGTTAGTCGCATAGTTAACGCTTTGACCAGAGGTTATTTTCTAACCAAAAAGTTATATATAAAGGGTGGTATCCCCCTCCCATTCTAGACCTTGCCCATACAGACGTCTCATACTAGATATCGCATATTTGATGTCCGACTAGTTTTTCTTTCTATGTAGGTGCTATATATTCTCAAGTTTAAATCTTTATTTGATTCAAATTGACCCAATCCTTAACAAGTTCTAACAATATTTGTCTGCAAGGATACTTCAAAAAACAAAATTTACATATTTTATCAGTTATTAAGTTGATAAGTTACATGATTTAAATCATAATTTGAACAGAAAGTTTGTTTGAAATCAGCGCAGTAGTTTTCGATTTATAATTTTTTTTGTAACTGAAATATAGGAAATACAGAATTTTTGACTTATTTTGCGCCTTTCAACGACAGCATATGTTTTGTTAGTGATAGAATGTTTCATGTATGATTTAAACGATAAATCGAGCTGTAAACGTTTTTAAATCGGCTCGCGCTAAAGTCTTTACTTAGTGTGTTGAAAGATACATACAGGGTGTTCTTAAGTATGCAAACTGCTTTATATTACATAACTAAAATGTATTTGGAAGCAAAACAAATGCGGATCTACAAAGTTAAAAAAATTATACTTTTCTGTAAATTTGAAATTTTGTCCGCGATTTTGGACCCGCCATATTGAGTCAAACTTTGTTTTTGAATAGGAATCATGGGCATATGATTTTACATGATTTTCATGTAAAATTTGACAAGAAAAAGGATGATGAAAGCTGTTTCTCTATAAGTGTCTTCGTTTTCTAGGTAAAAGCATTCAAAATTGCAATGACGGAAAAATCGCGTTCGCAATAACACCGTCGAAACTTTTCTATTAAGTGTTCCTGCAGAATATATCCAATAAGTACTAATAATTGCATTATTTGTGACAGTTGTTGGTCTCCTGGCGCGAGGACGATTTCTTACAGTGTCGGTCTCTTCAAATCGTACTGTGTTTGTTAAAGTTGATTTACTTATTGGGAAATCTATTATTAAATAAATTACAGAAGGCATTATTTTTAAAGTTAATATTTCATGAAACTAAATAAACGAAAAAACTAATAGCTAGTAAAGCTTTCATCAAGAAACAATTTTGAACCAACAGAATTTGATTTTATAGGTGAAATGAGGAGTTAATAAGCTGCATTGTTGTAAGGTAATGCAAACAGCTGATGTAAACTAACAGCTGATTTAAACTAGGCATATTTTTATAAACATATTATATTACCAATCTGTAGAGGGGAAGCACTTTGTACATTTATTGTAGAATGGTAGTCTATGCTTTAAAATTTATTGCCAATATATGATCAAAAACATTTATTTAAATTTTAAAATTAAATATTGTAATATTTAAAATGAATTTTACCAGTTGATATAGCCATTTAATTTGTAGTTGTGCTGTAATTATTCGTTATTGTTTATGAGTATTTTCATTATTATTAGTAGACCTACTGTTTAAAGTTCGTTATTGTATGTATTCTACAAGAAAAACACAATAGCAAAGTTTCGATGATGCATTTTACCCTGTTTTTATTTCTAACGCGATTTTTCCGTCATTGCAACTTTGAATGCTTTATTAACTCGAAAACGAAGGTAGGCCTATTTATTGAAAAAGGGCATTCACCACCCTTTTTGTTGTCAAATTTTACATGAAATGAATCACCTTCCTATTAAATTGTTTTTTATTCAATATGGCGGACAAAAATTTCAAACCATCAAAAAGTATAATTTTTAAACTTTTCTTTAAATTTTTTTCTGCCTCCAAGTATCTCTTAGTTATGGAATATAAAGTCGTTTCTAAACTTAAAAATCATCCAGTATGTACATTTCACTGAAAATACCTTAAGGGGAGTCGGATGGTACTATCTTGAACAGTCATGTACCTTTTTCTTATGAACCATACAAGATATCTTTAAAAATTTTGTTTTATTTGTTATACTTGGGAGGTCATTTTGTATGTATGGATAAAATAAATTATATGTCTTTATATATTTTTTTTCTGAATTTTGAAATTTAGATGTTTTTAACCCGATTTTTTGTCACAAAAATATTTTTTTGTAAAAAAAGTATAAGATATAATAAATAACTCAACATATAAAATGATTAGCTAAGTGTGACAAACAATACAACAAAATATATATAAAGATATTTTTATGGTTCATGAGGAAAAGGTACATTTGTAAAATAAAACGCTGTTTTTCAGAAATCGCGTTTAAAGTTAAAACATTGGGTTAGGCTAGGTTACAATGTATTTACACTTACTTTAACAATCCAGCACCATAAAATATTGCACTTTACATAGGTGACCAATTATTATTGATACACTCTAATACATAGGTTACAAAAAGCATCGATTATATGGTTTTTTTTGGTTTTTTTACAACTTGTAAAATTGGTGTCTTCAAACCAACCCCGTAAACTTCCACTGAAGCTAACAACAGTTAATTTATAGCGGGTCTCTCCCGCCACCAAACCACAGGTTGAAAATCTTGTGTTTTAGGTTTGAATAGAAACCCACAACCTTCGGTACCAATCCTTAATCAAGGGACTAACGCCTCACTAAGTTACTTAGGTATAGTTAGTTATTTAACAACACTTGAGTGTGGTCAGATTGCCTATCCTACCCCGTAGTTACATTAACAACCCCCCAAAAGGTTCATCGGTTCACCACTAGGTATCGCTTGTCCTGAAAAAACCAAAGTCTTACCTTTTATATGTCTAGAAAAAAGTGTACACAATTGTACTTTCCTAGTTAATAAAAGAATGGGTTAACGGCTCAGATATTTAAAAAATAGTTTTGGAAAACAAAAAGACTTGTACTTCAGCCGCACATTCTCCAATTTTGTTTAATTTGTTTTTGGATAACTATTTGAAGAAAACAAAAAGTCTTTTTTCTACAACATATAGCATATCGTATACAAATAATGAACAAGCTTAAGAAAATTATTAGAGCTTGTAATACAAGTTTTCTAGTTACGCATTCAAAAATTAAGCCACAAAAAACTAAATCATATGAACATAGGTCTATTATATTAATAAATATACATAACACATGAAATTTCCTAAAAACTGTTCGTGAACTAACTTAAACAAATGCTTATAAATCTAGTTAGACTCGACGGATTTCAATAAATAAGGTCTTAAATTAATTCTGAAAAGGCACAGAATAAAAGCTGTTTTCAACATACCAGTCGTTATAGCTAATATGAACTTTAAACCCACTCTATTTTAGCTGGGATGAAACCTTTTGAGGTCGGCTTTGCGGCATTGTGTTCTATTCATAAAACTCTTAATTAATGTACAAATCGACCTATAATCTCATTTAAGATTTCCTATTTACTCCTTGTATGTCGTCCCCCTGGAAAGGTAGCTGTCCACTGAATACGTAGTCTACTAAAATAGGTTTTGCTGTCCATTAACAATGTGTAAAGCTTTGTAGCTCTATCTGTAATGGTTAAAAAAATATTAAACCGTTCCGAGACTTATTTACAACTAGGTACATATACAAGACCTACATGAATATCAATCTATCAATGTAGCCAAAAACATTAAATCAAACATCGATTCAATAATAAGCTAACCTGAACTAATAAAATAATGTAAATCCTGTATTCCAAGCGGGCTGAATCAGAGCTAATTAAGAATATACTTATTAAAACCAAATTTCCACACGGGCGGAGCCTGAATTAGTACATAATATAAACAAAATTATAAAAACTATAACCTCAAAAATTTTATAAATCAACAATCACATCTCTAGTCATTAGATATTAAAGTTTAATTTAGTTAAATTAAACATGCAATCTAGGTTTTATTATTTGTGTAATGTAATTGAGAAATATAATGTATTGAAGAATTGTGGTGACATTTCAAAATGGCTGTGTTTTTTACAGTTACATGGGACCTTGTAATAATATCATTTTGTGCAACTGGCGATGTCTATTTATCAATTCCAAATAGAGGTCGACAAACTAGCGGATAGGCGATACAAAAAATATCAAAAGAAACTGTCAGCGTATTAACTGCCTGCCGAGTGTTATTATTTCTATAATCAAAGTATGAAGTTGAAGAAGCATGTTATGGATGACAACTGCAGCTCCGTGAAGAAAAACCCGTCTAAATAATTACTGGTCTCGCAATAATTTATGTTCCTTCCAAGCACTCGCGTTATAAATTAATTTACATAAGGATGACTGATTCTGTTCTATTGTAGTTAAAATGAATATGTGCACAAACTTTCTACACATCTATATAGAAATCGAAATGCCTACCACAAAACTTTGGGGCGTCATAAAGCATTCGTATTATCTCAAAACTAGCAATAGAAATTTTAATCTTTTTTTATATAAGGTCCAAGAGTCAAAATAAAATGAGAAATAATATATTTAGTACGAACATCAAAAAATTCGAATATCTAAAAAAATATTTAAATTAATTATTTATGTGTCTTATAAGGACCAAAATAAAATCAGAAAAATTACTGTATATAGTAGGAATGCTACAAATTGTGAAGCCTTTATTTTAGTAAATAAAACTTAGGTTTTAAGGTTCGTTGAATAAAGTTGTTTACATGTTTACCCTCAAGGGTTAATATATACGTTGTGCAATCCCAACAGATACTAGTTGGTCTTGGGTTAGATCCCTCTCTTTCATATTTCCTATCAAGTCTCTCTTGACCAACTCTTGTTCTCTTCCGACCCTGACGTGAATAGAGTAGCCTACTTGAGGACTAGGAGTCTTTATTTTATGTCTTTTTCTTTCCTTTTTTACAAGGTGAAGATGGCCGAGAGGTTTTCGCCTTTAAAAAAACAAGAAAAGGAAGGGGGGATGCAAAAAGTTTACATAATTAAAAAATGGCTTGACAATTTGAAAATCTGTGTAGGTTAAAACAATTACTCCATAGTTTTTTTTTCTCGATAGCTTGGCAGACACAGGTTCAATCCCCTAAGAGACTCAATAAATTAAGGTGTTGATTAGATAAAAGTTAGGAGTTATGATTGGTAGCGAATGCTGGTTGTAAAGACTAGAATGAAAAGCAGTCCTCGTCCTTTTACGTCCAAAGTGTTGCTATTATTTCTAGAGCTTATTAATAGAAAGGTTCAGGTCGGCAAACGTGTAGTTATACAAACAATAACAAAAGAAACTCTCGATTTATCATGTCATTGTATCAACTGCATACTGAGTGTGGAATTACACAGTTTTTATAAATAAACTCTAAAAATATTTTATCACAACATAGTGTAAACATCTAAATAATAGTTAATGAACATAATTTCTGCTCTAATAATTGGTTTCCAAAGGGAAACATTAGAGATTCACTAATAACTTCTATAAATCTGTACTTTTTTAGACGCAACCTTTGCAGAGCAAAATAATCTTTTGGATCTTATGTTGCCGCATTTCACAGAAGCTATTCGAAATTTCGAAAAATAAAACTTGATAACTATTTTGTTTAGAATACACATCAGAGCTTTCCAGTTTGTTTTTATAACAATATCTCGCTTTACGGATCCCATATCATCGGATAAAAAGCCGTGTAGGAAGCCTAACTCCATAACGACTTATGAATGTCATCTAAAACATTTAAAAATAACATTCTGCGTAAATTATTTATGTAAGAATACAGAAGTTAGTCTTCATTACTGATAAGGTAATTTCCAGAAGAAATGAAAAATGGAGAGAGTTCATGTCAAATACTAGTTTGATTAGTTTTATTTATATAAACGGAAAATGAATATTTTTCTTTTATTTCTGAATTTTTCCCCATGTGTGTATGATTTTTGTGGACTTTGTTTAGGGTTATTTAGCATTTGTTGGGGCTTAAAAGAAAAATCTGGCTCATAGCGCGTAAGTAGACTTCCTAATGAAGAAATCAGTAGAAACGGCATGAAAATAGGTCTAGTCTTTAGGCCTGTAGAAATAATAAATCCGGTCATCTAGATATCTATAGATTTCTTTATGGATTTCATCTTAAATAGCTCTGAAATAAAAGTTAAGTTATTTATATATTTTTTTAAGAAATCTACAAATTTAAAGGGGTAACATTTTTCGATAAAATACTATAGATAAAAATACAGAAATGCAACATATTAAATTTGTTTTGCCTATTTTGTTTGTTTAATTTGGTGCCAACTATCTCATTAAAAAAGAGTATACAGTTAAATATAGCCAATGAGAAATTCTTGAATTACACTCTATCTTGCTTTAAAAACGAATTTATTGGTCATGGAAAATTGAAAATACTAAATGAAGATATTTTTAAGGAATTTGTTATAATGCAGAACTATGATATAGAAGGAGGAAGCATCATGCTCTTTATAATCTCTTTATATATTAAAATTTGGAATATATTTAACATATTCGAGCTTCTCATGGTTTTAAATATTTTTATATTTATACTACATTTTTTAATGAATTTTGTAATAAATAAAGCATTAATTGATTTCGTTTAATAGTATTAAAATTATTATAATATAGGCTGAAAACATAAATCCAATTAGATATAATTAAAATAAAATTTCATTTTAGACACTATTGAAAAAGAATTACTTCCAAACTTACCAATTCCTAACCTCTATCTTTTAAAACGAATAAAGTTTTCATTCGAAGGATTTAAGAAAGACAAACTGAAGGAAATAAAGTCTTATATTACAAATTAAAATAATAAACCGATGTAAAATATATTATCTAAATGTATGAATAGCATACTTTTTTAAACCAAGCAAACTTTTTATTTATTAAGCGAACTCCCTTATTTATTTGGATAAAAAAATTAAATAATTAATTTTATAAACGAGTTAGTTTTATAGACATGTTTTTATATATAACCTTACCAAGCATGATTTCACTAAATATCAGCACAGAATATTCCAGGCGTTAAATATTAAAGATTATTTACTATTTATAACTTAATCTAAAATCAATATTTTAAAGTAACCACGAGAGTTGTTCTTGAATTATAACTCTTGTATTGTTTTAAAGTAATATTTATACGATTGGAACTATAGCGATTACATAGTTGCGATAATACTTTAATGATTTTGGGAACTAGATAAATCAAATAATAGGTTATGAGAATAGCTGTAAATTTTCTAAAAAAATTGAATTCTCAAGATTTTTATTAACCTCATTTTAAAAGTTTGTTAAGTTAAATCGATTGAGATAGTCCTTAAAAATTCTATGACAACCTGTTTCTGAGATATAACTTATAATTCTGCATAAAAATATAAAATAAATTTAAATTGTTGATTTTTTTAATTGTCGTACTTTTATGTTTTTTAATATGTTTGTTAAATAATTAGTTCTAGTTTATGATTATATAGTTATTAATTTTGTTGATTTATTAATTTAATTAGTTAATTTATTATGTTATTATTTTGTTAGTTTATTAACATATTAGTTAATTTATTATGTTATTAATTTTGTTAGTTTTTAATTTAGTTAGTTAATTTATTATAGTTAGTAATTTTGTTAGTTTATTAATTTAATTAGTTAATTTATTATGTTATTCATTTTGTTAGTTTATTAATTTAATTATTTAATTTATTGTAGTTATTAATTTTGTTAGTTTATTAATTTAATTAGTTAATTTATTGTAGTTATTAATTTTGTTAGTTTATTAATTTAATTTGTTAATTTATAATGTTATTAATTTTGTTATTTTATTAATTTAATTTGTTGATTTATTATGTTATTAATTTTGGTAGATTATTAATTTAATTAGTTAATTTAATATGTTGATAATTTTGTTAGATTATTAATTTAATTAGTTAATTTATTATAGTTAGTAATTTTGTTAATTTAATAATTTAATTAGTTAATTTATTATAGTTAGAAATTTTATTAGAGTATTAATTTAATTAGTTAATTTATTATAGTTAGTAATTTTATTAGTTTATTAATTTAATTAGTTAATTTATTAGTTAGAAATTTTATTAGAGTATTAATTTAATTAGTTAATTTATTATAGTTAGTTACTTGTAACCTACTTTAAAATTATTTTTCCCTGAAACAAAATTGTCTTACCTTAGACGTCAGATCGGTAAAGAATCTGCTTGTTATTGTTACAACAACAAAAAATAAACAAAATAATTGAGTTGAAGGCAGAAATTAACAAATAAACAAGATGAGTTCGGTCTTTTATAGATTTTTGACTAACTTTCGCTTTGAAGTTCGTTTGCGTTCGCCATAAGATACTTGACAGCGTAATACGATGTTAGTAATTGAAAAGAAGACGCATCGATCCTGCATTTAGACAAGCCTCCTGTCTTTTTAATTATCCAAATATAGAGATTATAATTAAATTTATCTTCCTCTATACTCAAGGTTTACAAAATTATTTTTTATAAGTCAGATTACTTTAAAGTCCGTAAAAAGACTTTAACATGTCGAAGGAATAGCCGAGGGTAAATTCTGACCCGACATTGTTGTATGTATATAGAACACACCCTGATAATTTCTGTCAATCTTTTGAAAAATAGCTGACTAATTTCAGGATTTTTATGACGATTTGTCTTACCTATTTATTCCACATTAGCATATATTAACTACTTTTTTACACCTTGACAATACATACGTACTATAGTTAAGATCGAGGTAGAAAGTGATCCTTAAAAGAAATCTGCATCTTATCACATCAGCAAATAAGATGCCGCAGAGTTGTATTTACCATTATAAAAAGATCCAGCATTAAAGTCTCCTACATAATGAATAGGAGGAGCAAGTTAACTGCCTCAGATTGTTGAGGTTGTCCTGTGTTATTATACGGTTAAAGAACTATCATTATTCAATCTTGTAGTAGGGTCCTGTCTGTCTACCGATACATGTTGAATGCTTGCGGCTGACAGGTCACGTTGAGTCGATCAGTCTACTATTGGGTGCAGTTATCCAATCAGAAATTATTCCATAAGCAGAGGAGATAAGTGAACTAAAGAATTGATCATCAGTTTTATGTTTTGCCATTATTAAATACGGTTTAAAGACAAATAAATTGGAGGAAATGATCGTTGTACGTAATCTATACTCTGTTTTATGTTTAGTTGGCAGTGTGAACTTAATAGAGTGCTGTTGCGTTATTACACGCCTCAAAAACATCGTTAAAATAAATACAACAGGTAAATAAAATATTATTAAGATTTCCCGCGAAATGTTTGTATTTTTATTCATTTATAGTATTGATATGTACACAATAATATATATGAGTATGGCTGGCCTGATGATGCTGCAGGTGGCAGCGAAACATGTAGCCACCATATCTACATAAAAGAAGTACTATTGACTATCATAAGATATATACTAAATGTATAAGTAGTTTAATGATTATTAAACAAAATACATAAAACTGTAAGTAGGCTATTATGGAAGAAAAACATCTAAATAATAGAAACATATAAAAAAACTGTAACTTTATTTTTTTTAAGTGTATCTAAATGAAACTTTCTCTTTATTTATGCATTTCGTACACTGCCAACTAAATATGAAACGGAATATAGAAATGTAATAATTTACTGTAAAGCCTGTTAATATTTGTATATTTAATTACTTCAAATGATTAATTTAATTTGCATTAAACATATTTAACGTTGTCCATTAAAAGTTGAACAGATTTAATATTATGTCCATCAATGTATGTATAGATTCAGAAGAAAAAAAACACTAACGCAATGCCGTTTCAACTCATAAAATATGACATTTTTTAAAGCATTTTTCAATCAAAAAAAATACCTGAAGGGTATTTTTTCTATTACCCAACAGGGTGTGCAATAGTGCGAACAAGTGTGGCAATCATGAAGTAGCCCTAACTAGATCTATTTACACCTTTCTTCGAATAGACTTGGGTTAGATTTCTTTGTTTCATCTGTTATATCGAGTCTCTCAACCATCTTTTCAGATCCTGACGCCATTAGAGTATTCGAAGGGTTTCTTATCTTATACTCTTCTTTTTAAAAAGACGAGGACCGAGAGATTTTTCGCCTTTAAACAACAACAACAACAAAAGAATTTGTATGCCAAAATAAAAATTTGGTTTTGATATTTATAACAAAAGTATGTCATCTTATAAAGTGAAAAATTAAATTAAATGATAACAAATGTACTCAAATTCAACTTTCAAATGTTAAACCAACACCAGTACTAGTGAATTCAAATATAATTCCGTATGTTAAAAATATGTTCAGACTCTTAGACTCTTAAACAAATCAAGAGAACCCTTTTTAGAATATTGAAAATGTGCTTTATGATTTTATGAATGGAACCCACAAATTTTGAATTATTAAAAATGCTACGAAATAAGCCCCAAGTATCTCCTTACATACGAAATGTTAACATAATCAGTCCAGTCATTGAAGTGAAGAGTATTGGATGGAGAACAAACAGTATTTATTAAAAACAAAAAACACTGAACATCGATTTGTTTGACTCAACTATCGATATACTACGTCGGTCTATATGAAACATTAAGTAAGGTATTTATGTAATACTAGTAAAAACAAGTTCATTATTTTATTTGCAATGTTGTTTGGCAAGTATAGACACACAATTAACCTGGATAATGCAGGTGATATTACACACTTATTATCAAGGAAAGCAAACTGGAATAATAGGCCTAAAGTTATCTGAAGCCACTACGTTTGTTTAACTCGCTCCCAAGTTAAGTTTGAGATTTTTTAAATAAATTATTCTGACTCTTGTCTTCTAACGAACGTGTGGGCGATATTATAACACCCAAGCTCAGCGTATTCGCGTCACAAACGCGTGGACAGCATCTACGTGATCACAGCAAAATAGAAATTTGCACGTATTTTCGCCCTGAAAGGAGTTAACAATTTTTTTGAAGTTACTGAATGAAAATAAAAGTGAAATGATCCAATGTGTATAATTGCGATGATTTGAACTCATGCTGGGGAATTGTGTTCGAGAAAAACTCCGGTTCTGTGGGAGTTCAATAGCAAACTCCTCTAAAAAACTGCGGTATTTAATATTATGCAACCATATTATTTTCTATATATTTTTACCATCACATAGCACTTACTAAGAAATTATTTCTTTCATGAATTATATAACTTCACTATTCATGTTTAAAATTGAGGGGTTCCAACTTAATTATTTTGTACGTAGAAATTTGTGATTGATGTAATTAGGTGCGGAATCATAATCTACATATTTCCACTCAATTGAGGAATTTTTAGATGAATAAAAAAAAATTATTGTCGAAAACTAAAACAACTGTAATTTGATTAGCAGGCCTACTGGTTAACGAACTTATACAATATAATATAAAAACAAAATTTGTGCGCCAAATTTGAAAGATAATTGCGAACAAAACATATATACTGTATACACTTTTCAAAAACGTTCTGACTTGTTCTAGATGTCAACATCAGTATATATTACATAATCCCGATTCTGGATCTTATCTTAAAGACTGTGAAATTTCTATAATTAATGGTAAAATTATATGTTTGCTGAAAAGTTGAGAACAGTTTATTCATTTGACGCTTAGACAAGAATTTACTCTGTTTACACAAATGGATTTCCCTAGTTGTCATTGCACTAAATTGAGCAATTGACTTCTGGAAGGTGAATTTACAAAATTGGCCACAAAGTAGTGTTGATTTTTATTTAGGCTATGCAGTGGATTGTGTGTTGGTGTCGTGCTTGCCAGGTCTTCCTGATCCCCCACCCTTCTTCTTCTTCTTCTTCTTCTTCTTCTTCTTCTTCTTCTTCTTCTTCTTCTTGTTCTTCTTCTTCCCATCAAGTAAACATGGTTTGAGCTATGGTCATTGTAGGCCAGTACACTTGTGTTTTAATTTCACAAGATAATCAATAGGCTACTAATTGAATAGTATAATTTAATAAGCAAGACAATATTTCCTCATTCAAATATATTGTGGAAGTACAAAATGCCTTTTATTTAATTATTAACAAGACAATGTATAATAAAATTGAACATAAAAATTTATTGGCAAAATGGCACCTACGCTTTTATCTATTAGAACTTTCTGTAAATTTTAAAAGACCCTAAGAGGCTGTGAATTTTTTTTAATTTGCAAATATTATTTGATTTTTTTACTAATAAGCTGTTAATTATTATTTAGATTTTTCATTTGATATTCTATTTGTTTAAATATTTTCAGTTTTTTGTTTCAGTATTATTTATTGTTTTTCTGTCTACCCAGATTGTAGCCACTACTGGGAATTTTTACCAAGCATAGAACAAAAATTGTGTAATACAGTACTTTTAATTAGCCTACGCATTCTGATCTTGTCCAAATATGATTATAAATTTATGGCAGTGTAAATGAAAGTCTATTACTCTAAACCAAAATAATAGTATAGTAGAAGTGTGCATCATATTTAGGCGACCAGTAAATACTATAAACAATAAAATAGCGCAATTAACGAGAAAAACATAAATCATGAAACGTTATTTAAATAATGCCGACAAGCTTTGTTGAGCTTTTTTTTAAAAGAAATGTAAATTACAATATTTTAAGTAGACCTACCATTATATTACTTTATAATGTAAATGTAACTCAGGGAATGAACAAGTTCTGCTGTGAGATTTTCAAGTAACAGAGTCGGGTAATGACAAAAGGATTTCTTGCGTGAAATCTTCAGTTTCCGGTCTACCTCCTCCCCTGAGTGGCGTTACAGTTGGCTTCCTGCTAAGATAGTTGAAGCGTCATCATCATTGGCATTGCCGAGAGAACAATGATGCTATTCAAAGCTTTCATCTGTTTAAGTTTATTCAACTGTTGACTGGAGCGAAAGTTATCCATAATACAATGAAGATTGCAACAGTGTTGAAACCCTTACTGCGAGATGTATAAGTGAGGTTATGGGATCATGGGATCATTGCAGTTTGCTCCGTTTTATTGTGGAAAGTACGTCATATTTTTTAATCTATAGTTTGATTATAAATTTATATAAAATAATAAACTGCACAAATACTTTCTCACACACTCACACAAAACACAAGACCAATAAGCTGAAAATTTAAGTGGTTCATTGTCAAAAGACTAAAACTGATTTCTCAACATTAGCATCAACAATTTTGATCAAATTTTACTAAAATGGAGGCTCCAAGTACCCAAACAAAACGTATTATTTGCCATCTCTTTAAAATATCAGTTCGGGAGTTATCGGTTAAATGGGGGAATAACCAAGGACGCCGTCGTAAAAGTTGGAATATTTTAAAATTTGCTCAAACGATTTCGATTAATTTTTTGTGAAATATGTAAATTTATAACTCAAACCGCAAGTAAAATACAATTACAGCAATTGAGTAATTTGAAAAACTAACCAAATCGGCCGCCGGAGTTCCTATTGGTAGTCTATTTTATAAATTTATCACGAATATTTTCTGTTACTTATTGTTTGGCCTATTGGTTAAGTAATAATAATTATTTATATTTCACCGATATTTGATCAAAATCGTTAGAGGCGATTGAGAATTCCATAACAGCTCCACGGAGGATTTTTTACTAATATCATGGACCGGAATTTTCGGAGAAATAATTATCAATATACTTTGGGTTCTTAGAGGCTACATTTTAGTAAAATTTGATAAAAATCTAACAGCTGATTTTGAGAAGATCCGTAATTTTAAGTTTTGCTATTATTAGGCCTACCGGTACACCTAAATAATAGTTTTTAGATATTGATAATAAACGAAAAAGCCTCAAGTTATTGCAAAATATGCACAAAAATTAAATTTGGTCCACCTGTTGTGGCTTTAGAGCGTATAGAAGAAAGATGACCGATAGACAGACATCCTTCCAAAAATCACTGTTTTTTAGATACTGTACAAGAGACCATAAAATGGTTATTTCAGCTAAAATATAAATATCAATTTTCTTTATTAGTAGTTATATATCGGAAAGTAAAAAGAATCACCAAAAAACTATGTACAAAATTCTTTCATATTTCACAAAAAAAAATGTGTTTAACTTATAATGTAAAAATACTGTCGAATAGGCTAGTCCTACTATATGAAGCATAGGCTACTTACGCGATTAAGTTTTAAAACTATAGATCTACAACAAACAAAAGATTTAGCAGTTTGTATGACCGAGTCCCCCCCCCCACTTTATCCTTTTCAATTACCCGCTTTTTTTCTCCCACCTGTCCTCCTTTCATCTCCTCCATTACCCATACTGTTGTTTGTTGAAGGTCTACAGAACGTCCAGGCTGTTCATGAAGAAACTGACTCCCATGCTATACACCGTTTCACGTTTAGCAACGTACGAAATCCCTTTATAAATAAAATAGGAAATTCAACGTCCCTTTTTTATACGAAAAGGTTACCGGTTTGTTTGATTATATTATTTATTGTTTAGGTTTTTACAACAACAAAAATTAACTAAAAGATTTTCAAATTAAATTAAAAATGATATTAATTAATCAATAACTAAGTAAAAACAGTTAAATGTTTATCAATATTTAATTCTACGGTTATTAGGAAATAAATAAAATTACCTGTTGTACTGTAACTGCAAAGTGTAATATTGGATTGTGCAATGTGACACCTGGTAATATTTGACATTTATAAATAAATTTGTAACAATCATTGTGTTTCAACAAAAATTGAAATCACGGTAACAGAAGGCTATACAATTTTTTGTTTTGCTTTTAAACACTTGGATAATTTATGAGACATATTTAAAAAATATTAGACAAATTTATTTTAAAAAATTTCTTGTACATTTTGATCCTTCTCAGTAATTGGACATAGCCTATATTTAAAATATAGTTTTTAGTGTAATTTCTTTGAGTTTTAAAAAATAACCAATTTTCCATTTTTGACAGTTTCACGTTTCTTACCACACTATATTGTTCCATTTTTCAAAACAAACATTAATTTTATAATTTCTTAAAACATTCAGTTGTTACGTTTATTCACAGTACAAATTTTCATTTGCTAACCGAACCAAAAAAATATTGGAACAAAGTATTTTGATTAATTTGTATTAACTTGATTGGTCTGTCAGTTTTATCTTTCGATATCGAAGGCCGTTTCAACTACATATTAATCAGCCATGGTCTCGTGGTTAGTACAAGTATATTGAATTGAACGACAAAACAACAGTTCCCACTAAATATTTTTGCCGGTACGTGTATGGGGGCCTTTAGAGGTAAATAAAAGTTAGTAGACAGGAAACCGCGGTACCAACCTGATAAGGCCTACAACAATGATTTTAACTCTGTGTTTTGTGACATTGTCTGTATGTATTTACAATAATTATATATAACAAGCGTAAATATTTAACCCAAATACAAACCATGTGACCATGACTGAATAATAGTCGACACGGCCGTTATGAAAAAGACAAAGAAAGAAAGCTGACTTATACAAATTAATTAATTAAAATCTTCTAGTAAGGCGAACAACAAATTTAAATGAAGTTTTTTGGTTTAAAGTATGTATGGTAAATAGTCCGAATATGAAACCCTAATGTGAAGTTTTCGCTTATAGGCTACCGCCCAGTAGGTGATACAACCACTGTAGTTCCAATGACCGACACTCGTCTGTGAGTTAGTGTGCTGGAAAGTGCTTAGAAACTTTTCATATTTTCTAAATTTCTCCTTTTCAAATTTTTGGAAACATTGTTTATAATATCTATTTTCAACATCAAGGTATTGCGATTTCAGATCTCTTAGTAATATGATGATGTGTGTTTAGATGAATTGGACACGTGGATATTAGTTTTTAATTTACTCATAACCTAACCTCCAAGAATCGTTCCAGAATCCCTGAACGTGGTATGAGATAGGTTAGCTAAATGTGTTTGTACAATTCATATTTTATGTCAAGTGATATCATTTTCTCTGATCTGTTAAAACAAATTTATATTGTACAATTTATGTTTTATGTAAAGTAGAATATAATTTTTGCTGATTATTTTTAGTACTAATTTTTAAACATTGTTATATGAATACTCTAAAGATTTTTAATACATTAATTTATATATTCAGTAGCCACACAGTCTCACATTAAAAAACTTTTTTGTTACATTTGTAGCCCTTAAAACAAGCATTTTAAGAAAAAATGTTTTAGCCAAATATAGTTGTTGGCCATTGTTATTTAAAGTAGAATAGACATATTACAATTTTTTTGTTAATATTATGTGTTTTTCATTTTAGTGTCTAGTTTTAACAAAATGTCAAACACGGTGTCATATTGGGGTCTACAACATATTATTATTTTTATTTATTTTTAGACATAAGTAGGCCTACTGTTTTTCAAATTTTGTTTATCAAAATCGTATATAAAATGATAAATTTTGGTTCTATCTACAATTGTGGATCTGTTTTACCATAAAAACATTTGTAACCCTCTAACTCATAGGTTTTAAAATGTTAAATAATCTGAAGACAATGTTGTAGTTAAGTAAAATGTTATGATATAAAAAATAAATTATGCGGTATATAGAAAAATATCATTATACTTCATTTAAATGGAAACAAAACAATAAGCAATTAAAAATAATATAAATAACTTAAACAAAGTCTCAAACTGATTAATAAAACAATACACTAAATATATTCTATACAAAGAAAAATTATACTGCAAACTATTTTCGAAAACTCATAAAATCTTCCAAAAAAATATCATAATTCAGTTCGACACAATGTGTCTGACGTTACACATAGGCCAGATTGGGTCAACTTCGGCCTTGTGTCTAGTTTAATAGCAAAACACCTCACGGTAGTCATATCCTTATTAAAAGACATGAAATACGGACAACTACCCCTGAATACTCTAATAGGGTCAAGGTCGGAAGTAAAAATGAGTTGGTCAAGAGAGACCTGTAAGAAAGGGTTTCTAACCTAATACTAGATGAATAAGGTGTATATCCAGCTAGACTACCTCGGGTTTATCATATTTGGTCCGTCTTGATGCTTCATTTCGTTAATCACAATTCGTAGACTCCAATATTATTAATCAACTCACTGTATATAATACAGAAAGAATCAGGTTTGCAAACGGCGAAAGAATTTTTAATTCGGTTCTTTAATTTCTGAAATTAACATGGAAAACCGAATAGTCAAAAACTTTATCTATTTAAAAACTGCTAAAACAAACATCTGTAACAGGTATTTGCTTTAACTGTGATATCGACTTTTTCAATATAGACTACACAGTAATAGTCAAAATTAATTTTATTTTGCCAATTAAACCGAAACCGTAATTTCCTTTTATTTGCTGTTTCGTATATTGGAGCGAGTCACGTATGAACTTAACATAAACTTAATAAAAATCTGTAGAACTGAGAAATATGTAATGGATACGCTGTATGCTCTATTTCGGTATTTCACCAATAACTGTAGAAAAAAAAGTTTGAGCATAACTACCATTGTGTTATTTTCGGGTAATTATAGTCTAACATTAAAAGTTACAATTAACTCAAATTTGTCAAAAATCATTACAATAGGCCTAGATTAAGACGAACTAATCTATATCAGGTACATTCAAAATTTGGGTTCAGATCTACTACAACTATATTTACTAGTATTATTAAAAGCTCAAAAATTCTACCAAAATCTGTCCAATAGTTTCTGAGACATCAGCATTAACGGGCAATTATTTTTGTACTCGGGTGACCCTAAATGGACATACGAACGAAAATCGACATCAATTTAATTCTCATTACAATAATTATATTATGAACTCATATATTCGGAATCGAATATTATTTTAAGTGGTAATGCAATATCCACATCTTTATCTTTATTTTGTGAGTTAGGCTACACATTATTTTAGTATGATATTGTTCGATATTTGAGTATGCAGTCGACAGTATAAATATTCATTCCAGCTAAAGCGCCCTTTTTATTCGAACCACCCTTCCACAGTCCAGACAAAGAGGTATCCTCCCTCCTTCCCTCGGAGCATTTCCGGCTTTCCCCTTTCCCACAGGTCTACGCCGCACATTGCATAATATCGTAAAACATAAATTATAAATAATAAATTAATACAATGAAGGTAAAGCTATGGCCGTTTTGTTTTTGTTTAAATAAATAAGTATTCATTGCATTTAAATAATTAAAAAAGTGTATTTTTAATTTCTAAGAGCTTTAATTGTTTACGAATTTGTTTCACTGTGGGTGGGGAGGACTCCTAATAATTGGTAAAAAACACTTAAATTTGTTAATTTTGGAGATTCAAGATTTTACTCTGTATTTCTGAATATTCTTCACTGCAGTCTAGTTTTAAAAAATCATTAACTGAAGTATATGTATGTGCAATCTTCTCCGCAGAATTTGCACGGTGTTAGAGTCAAATAAATAAAATTTTCCCTTAGCAATATCAGCTAATGCAAGAGCAATAAGTACATTTATTTAGATAACGATTTAGACAAATTATAACCCATAGGCTATATTTTTTTGGAATATATTTTAATATTTATTACTTCACACACATTACTAAGATTATCTCTTACATTAGTTCATAGAAACAAGATATTAAATGACACAGTTGAGTTTAAACTCTTTCCAAATAATCTTAAATATATCAACTATGATTCAATCTCTAAAATAATTTATAACGTTTCCCCCAATTTAGAATATTTAAGAAAACTGAATTAGATTTTTGACTTTGCTTTTCATTCTTTAAATAAAACTCAACATAAAAAAGAAATTGTGTCCTTACCTTTTGCCTTTCCTTCTCTGGAGTTGAATGACTCTGCACTGCCCTCAAATCTCGGGTCCAAATCCACCAGCGAGATTCTCTCCTCTTGCAAGCCCCTTTCTTTGTGTTCCCTGGTTATTTAAAACCTTCCCTTGTCCCCTACCCAACTGTCATTTTTACATCAAACATATTGTAGATAGATAAGTACCCCTTTCTAACTTTGAGCTGCCTATTCACATAACAAGACTTCCTACTTACATTCTTAAAATAAATCACTATTTTAACAAATATCTAACTTATCCCTAACAACGGTATTATATTTATTATTTAACTTAACTTAATCACGTAATTAATAAGATGTGTAACTCATTTAATTCCATGTTAAATTCATACAGAGCTTCTCCCACGAGGAATTCCAATGTTTGACTTGTCATGGAACAGCTGTTTTTGGACCGATTTGGTTATAATTTTACATGAATGTTGTAGATATGTATAAAAGCATATTAGAGAATAATTTAGTAAATTCAAACAAAATGGCGGCTGTTTAAAATATAAAAAAGTTTTTGGCCTATTAGCTTAGCTTATTTTTATTAACTATATTGTTATTACATGAGAAAGTTTACTAATTTTATTCACCTTTAACTTAGCAATAAAGGAAACAATAAAATATCGAATAACACAATCACTATTCAAATTGGAAACCATCTACAGCCGATAACAACGTCGAATGAAGCCAAATAAATATCGTGGGATCTTTATTTTCAATCTTTATCTTAGCTCCTCATCTTTACTGATCGGGTAAAAATAAACTTCATTATTTTTAAGTAGCCTCACACGAAATTCACTAACTGTTAGGTCCTTCCTACCAATCCATCAAGTTCATTGTTCAACAAATGTTTCACAAAATTAGCAAAGTGTGGAGGTGCTGGAAGATGTAAGACTCCATTTCTGGAACATACAAACGTTAATTATTGTGTAATATAAAAAAGTTAAAATTAAAATATTTAACTTAAACCACGGTATCATCTTGGATTTTAATCCTATAGGAATACGTTTAAAATTTGAATTTATATTACTTCCATAATAATTGTCTAAATATTATAATTCTTACAGCATTTTAAACAACAAAAAATCTTCTAGAGCATCGGTTTAATTACTTTCTTCATAATCCATAAAATATAGCCCTTAAATTTAACTATACATTACTTAATGAATTTATTACTACTGTATCCACTAACGATTTCTCAAAAATGACCACTACATGTCCTAAAGAAATGCGTATTCTTGCTAAGTTTAAAATTTAATAATTGTTTGTTTTTATGAGTTTATGTTCCATTAAAACTCCAGTTATGAACGACTGATCGCAGCTCTGATAGAGTCCCTATACTGAACTATACAGAGACGTAGCGCGGAGTGATATATGGCTTCCAAACAGCACGACACAGTAGGATAGCATTTAAAGTACTACTAAGGTTAGTAAATAACTAATGGTATAAATTTCACCATTTGTATGACAGATCTATCTATTTTAGTAGATGTTTTAATGTTACTTTCTTAAAGCATTTAGCTCTGACTGAATCCTAATCATTGTGGCCTAATAAAAGTGGTTAATAGGTTACTTCACAGTGATGTAAAAATAAACAGTGCGAAAACATTGCACAAACTTTCTCACTTATCCATCTCCAAAAGCAAATGCAACCCAAGTGAAAATGAACTATGAAAGTTTTATGTCAATGAAAAATATATTTAAATATGGCCAAAACTTGCGTCTCTTGTGCCATAAAAGCGTTCTCGCAGTAAATCGTAACTTAATTGTTTAAAATAGAGCTTTGAACGAAGCCGTTTAAGGTTCTTCTTTTTTATCCTTCACATTTTTCTAAAATTTACACAAAATCGGAGAACCCAATTTTGAGAAATTATTACCTGTTTCCCCATGGGTTTATTTGTTTGTTTCTTAACGATGACTCAACCAACGGCATTTTTTGAGAGATGGCGACCAATAAATTTTCTTTAGGTCCCTAGAGGCTAACCGATTTATTAAAAAAATCATAATTTTGTGTTTAATCTTACGATAGCCCCAAATTTTGAGTTATTAAAAATGTTAAAAAACCCCTGAGCTACCAAATACTAAACTGGATTAATACCATCCACACATTCGGTTTAAAGCACTGGCCGACAGATAGACTTCATTCCAAAAACCACTTTTTTGAACTTAGACGACTTTAAAACTAATATAGCCTATCTGCAAATAATAGATTTTTTTGAACCATTACATAACAATCTAAGTATGTAGAGTAAAAATTGTTAGTGAAATCGATGCTTGGGCCTCATTTTTAGAGCATATAAATAAAGACGTGCTAATTGTTTCTAGACGGAAATTAGCACAACATTATAGAATTGTGCAGTTTGTTCTTCTACTCAACTATACGATAAACGGAAGAGAATAACGAAGTTTTGAGAAAATCGTCTGCGTCTTTTAATATTTATGCTTAAGACAAATTTATATCACAAGCGAAACAAATTAAGATCGTATGTAAATATTGTTCAAATTAATATAGGAAATCTAATTTTTATATCTCTATTTTTGCATTTTGTAGGTCAACCTGAACCTTTATAATTTCACGCTAGTGACTGTCCATCTGTCTAGAAGTCGCAACCCGTTTTACACAGACAAGACGATAAATCCTTTATATTTGTAACTTTGCATTTATATTCTTTGTATTGTCCCACATAGAGGAAAAATAGCGGTAACAAAAAATTACCTTAGGGTGGTTAAGGGGCAAACATTTTAAGAAAGTTAAATTTTTTAAAATATTATGTATGGGACATCAAATACGACTAGAAGTTATTCTGATTACGAACATGTAGGCTACGTTTATTTGACGAAAAATTAATATCTTGTCGATAGGACAAATATATATCCTCCTCCTTCTAACTGGAACACGGCGTGACCTATAAAACTGAAAATAAATGATTTGGATTTGAAATTAAATTGGAGCGCTAATTCATATATTATAATTTTTGTATATTACTTAATTTAACCACTCAATGAGAAATGTGTAGCGTATAAGTTTTAAAAGCATTTTTTTTTCTAAGATGTGAAACAAACAATTCAGTAGCCAATAAATGCCGAATTGCATTTTTATTGATTTCTCTTTATTAGGGTCCATAGATTAAAACAATTTCATTCAATCAACAATATAATTTCACGCGCGTGTCTGTATTTAAAACACGTTCACTGCTGAAAAATAAGTATATACCATCACCTATGGCTAAAATTGTTTATGTCAAAATCACTTACCAAATGCCAAATACGGAACCACGACAAAAAAAAATAATAAAGTCGCGGAATCCGGCAACGGCACCAACACGGCAAAGATTGATACGTAAACAGGTGGCTCACGCAGCAACAATTTCCTCCGTCCGCGGCTAAGCTCAGTGTATTTCAGTTGGTCTGGCGCCGATTTTTGTGGGCGCGAGCCGCATGGCAACGCTAGCGACGCCGACTAAAGTTGGCCGCTTGATAGACTTGGACTTTATAAAAATAACTGCCCTATATGCTTCTGGACCCTAAAGTCGTGTTTAAAGGTATTTGATATTTAGCATTGTACTGTAAAACGTTTTGAAATTTTGATTCCATAGCATTTTTATTATACGTATTATTAATTTGTTTTAACACTTAAGCAACTTTGTTCAGTTTAGCCTACTATCAGAACAATGTTCTTGCAAATTCGGTGACTTTTAAATCTGAATGAAAAATATATTGTATTAATTATAAGCAATTAATAGATGAAATTGAATTAAGAACTGTGCAGCGTAGAGTGACGTAGGTATAGTCTATTCCTAATGGAACCATTTTATTAATTAGCTTCCAATATTAAAAAATGAATAAAAACTTGGAAATAATATATTAAAATACGGCTGAAAATGTTATCTCTTATATCCCTGTTGGGGATAATGACGTGTTCACGCACTAAACTTTTGAAAAATGAAAAAAAATTGTTTACAGCAATAAACAGTTAGATACCGGGTACCTATTCTCTAGCGACACACCCTTTATGAGCTAGTTATTTGCCGTACTAAGTCTTGTGTCTTGTGGTTTTTCTGATCATGTTTCTGTTTAGTATTAATTTTGACTGCTCAGACATAGATTTACCCAGGGTACCTTTCTTAGATTATAGATTTAGTTTCCAACAACTAGACTATTTAGGTTCTGTTGATGTTCTTCGCTTTTTTTTCCTTCTGGGTCTAGCACTTGATAAAGGGAGTTGATTTCTACTCTCGAAACGTCGTGTATTATGTACATAAATGATGGAAAATATCCTCTTCATAATATCGACAAAATATCATTGTCCAATAAATTTAAAACCAGAACGACATAGTTTAGCAATTGTGAAAGACAACGGACAATTTGAAACCTTTTACAACCATAATAAACGTTCAAATATATTAAGAAAATGTAAAATAGATAATAAGGAAATTGGTATTAATCCACGTCAGAGGTTAAGCTGAGTGACACGCATTTAAATTTGTATTTATTTTCGTATGAATGATAAATTGCACGTATATTGCAGTTATCAGTACAAGGAAATGCATGTGGATATGAAATACAAAAGATGCCGCAACATGAACTGCGACGAGTCGAGTAATTGTTTAAGAATTAAGAAACAAAACTCCTACCCTAAGTAATTACTTCATAATGTTCCAGAGACTATTTATAGAATTGATCATTTACCTTTCAGAACGAACACTTGTTTATTCAACTGGGTTTGAAAGTGTGCTCAGCTAGACCTCACTTGGCAATCCCGATGTCCTAGCTGGATTTACACACTTCTTCATGTGTCTTGGGTTAGTTCCCGATATTTCAACCTCCCTAAACGCTCTCTCTTGATCAACTCTTACACTCAGAGGCTCTCTATGAAATAATAGATACCGGTACTTACGTTTTGAGTAGATCTGAAGAAATCTGTAATGTTTGATGTTTTCTTGTAAAAAGTAGGCCAGCTTCTTTTTATGAGCGGAGAGATGTTTCTGCCAGAAGTATTTCTATTTTGGTAAGTCCGATTTTCCCTTCTTCACTTCCGTCAATATTAAAAAATCTATTTCACAGACTGGAAGAATAGGGTCGTTTACAAGGCATCTTTTATGTTATGCAAATTATGAAATTCACTAGAACACTCCGGTCTTGTTCTTGGTCTCGCATATTATGGACTGCAAGACCAAGACTCTTACAGCTCATCACTACTAGAAAATTGTCGCAGACAAATATCCCCCTCTTCCTCCCAAGAAAGTTTAACCCTTCTCTGGATAATTCTAAATTTACAAATTGTGAATGTGTGATCATGTTTTAGACTGTAGGTCGTTGCAACTATAGTTTATTTCACATTATTTACGCCTATACAAACAAATGTTAATATTTCAGAAGGTTTGTGAGCCTAGTTAGCCGCCAAGGATTTTGATCTGGTTAAAATGGATAAAATAAATAATTCTCTAATTGCAAACTTAAAGAGCGTTATCTTGTAATTAGTATATTTTCTTAAACAAAGATAAATTAAATCATTTTTCAACGTTTAAATCTGGTTTATTATTAGTAAACTTATTAAATTTAATCAGTTTCACAATTTAGAAAATTGTATTGTTTTAAACTAATTATAATTTTAACAATAAGTACTTTAAGCCAGTTTATAAACACCTCTACAAATATACTTGTAACAATCAAGTGCAATAAATAGTTCAATAGTGATCTCGTAGAGGGGCTTAGTGTCGTTTAAAGTCAGTTTGCAGTTTCATTTCCTTATTCCTGATCGTAAGACGTTTAGTATCCTTAGAAAGGTTTAACTAGTGGAGAAGTGTTTTGTAAAACGTAGGCCTACAATTTATTTAAATATGGGACGAAAATCCCGCCTGACATTATCTGTGAGGAGGAAGAAACGAAGACTTGGTGCAGGACTCAAGAAATATTTTGAAAATAAAAGGTAAATTAATTCAAATAGTTTTTATCTATGTTTATTTAGTCTTTTATTCAATTTTTAAATGGAATTACATTAATATTATTACCTACTATTCCAAACATATTTTTGCCTTTTCTGTGAGTTTGATCTATTTTTTATCTGAGACTTTATTAAATTATATTATTTATCAGAATACAATAACAATTAATCTCTATCTACTTATGAACTCCAAATCTTTTCTTCTAGATTATTTATTCTCTTTTGGGTTTCATACGATATTTTTTATTTTATTTATTTTTGTTTTATCAAGAGTTAGCTCATTTTGTAGAGGGTGAAGTAAGCCTATTATGATGGGGAAAAAGGTTATTCCTTTTTAGAATGAACATAATATGTATCGCAATGATTTCTTGAAAACCCTTTAGCTTCAAATATTTGTATTTAGCTACTTATTATAGAATACCATAAAAAAAAAATAGATATTTTCAAAAACTGCTCCAACTTCATAAAAATGTACCCAATAAAGTCGCAAAAAGTAATTTTCTGAAATACGTAACTATGTGTCTGAAAAATTAACCTGTACTGTGCTCTTAACCAATGTAAAACAGTCTCCTTTCTCTTTCTATTAAACTGAAATCTGTGCCTGGTGCTATTAATGCGACAACCACATTATATGCAAGCCATAAAATAAAATAATTTCTTGGGCACATGAATGCTCTTTACAATCTCCTTAAAGGAATACAGATGTCTTGCGCAGTTCACACTCAACTACGCATTATGATAGGGGCTGACACCCATAATGTTATTAACAGATGTTTTCAGGTGGAAGATCGAATGTCGAGTGATACTACAGTATTTCTCTTAGTTGCAATACTGCGCAGGCGCGTGCTAGAATAAACTTTAGACTAATCGCAACGAGTTGTCAACAAAATAAATAATCAGTTAAATTAAGTAGGCTAAATACGTCCTAGACTAAATCAGACAAAAACTCTATTGTTATCTAAATGAAAAATTGTTGACAAATTTTGTGAACCAAATCGCTCATTGGTATATCCTATGTGATGAACATTTTCCAAGTATATTCTTGCTCCCCTGGTTGCAGCCCTAATCATTTTCTGCTCCGGCATCCATAAATAGTTTTGGAATTAACACTTATCTCTAAAGGTTATGCCGCCGAAAGTAGATAAGATGACATATCTTAACTTGAATTGTAGGGTATTGTTGAATTTTTTGTATCCCTTTGGCGGAACTTATCCTTATTGTCTATAGAGAATAAATTAGATCGACTAAAACAAGTCTCACACTCACGGAAATATCGATTAAAACTTTTCTGTAGTTTAAAATCTAAAACATCTTCGTATGACAACAGTTTGTGCCTGCTATAAAACAATTAGAAAAAAATAGACGGCTTAACGGATAAGTTAGCATATCGAAATTCCCGTCGCCGTTGTTCTAGCATTCTATACCAGAATTCGCTACCTACGCTGTAGGTTTCCAATTTTCCTAACGATGCCGGATAACTCAGTCTTAAGCAGGTTCTTCCTATTTACATATAGTAATCAATCACTCTCATTTTGCGCCTCGTATTTCATCAAATGTGTGATATGAAAACTTCCGATAAAAATAAAGATATGTAAGGAATTACATTACATTGATTCGCCTTTGTTATTATAATCAAAACAAAATTGTGTGTCGTTATTTTAATTGAAAATCGGCTAATTGAAACAAATTTTCAAGTAGGTGTGGCTATTTTGAGGTTAGGTCGAGCCTATATAGGCCTACGCTAGATTCGTGGATGGCACATACCAACATGGTTGTTTATCTTTAAATTAAAATGTATTTAATATTTGACAGGACAGGACTATCTTCGTGTCGCAACTATGTCATAGCGGACCACGTAGTAGTTTATATTTTAATAGACCTTCTACGTACTTGCAACGCTCGGACCATAAACTTAATGTCCTTAGACATCGTAATGGTTTGAAATCAAGTATAAATAATGGTAAATTTGGTTTATTTTAGTTTCCTGCCGAACGGTGATTATTGTTTAGTTTCAATTGGGCTCACTGATTTGGGTTATTTATTAATAACTCATAAAAAATTATCTATACCAAAATAGCGGATTTTGATAAATTGTACCTTTTATAAATAATAACTAACTTACATAAATTGGGTTTTTTACCGATAACTCCCAAACTGGGATTTTTGGAGATACGATAAAAAATATTGTCTTTGTAACATCAGACTATTGGGTAGAGTTTTTAGAACAAATTAATAAAAATCATTAGTCATAAGAACAAACACACATTATGTTACATAACACTTTTTAGGGTCAAGAGAGCACAAAACTGAGACCATTTTAAAACTGATTTCGACATATTTTCATGAAATATAATATATTTTCCTCTATATACATAGTGTAGGAAAATAAAACACCTTCTTGTTAAAAACACAAAAAGACACGAAAGAAGAATCTCTAACTAAATTTATTATTTCTAGGTATAACCTATTATGAAAAAAAATCAGCTGTTGTTTGCAGTATCATAATACATTATGCCTATGAACAATTATTACTAATATATGTTCATCTTTCTCCAATATTTATTTTGTTTAATGGGATTTTAATTTTTAACATTAGGTATCTGAATAAATATCAAAATGTGAGCAAGGTGACGTTTAACAATTATTTTTTTACCAACTTTACTTTAAAATAAAAAAATAATAACAATTACTGTATGAGACCTTGTTGGTCTAGTGGATAAATATCTCCCTGGAGCGTGACAGGTTCCCAGTTCAATCACCACGAGGGCTCAAAAGGTTACGGTGTTGACCCAGCACCCCAAGCAGTAGAAAAGTTCTTGGTAGGGAATTATAGCTAGGCAGATTATAAAGCGACGGGAACTCGACTGAAAGTTGCTCTAGCATACTTATGCTGTGGTGGTCATGGGATTATTATTATACTTACAAACTTATAACTTTAAAAGCATTTGTTTTACTATAATCTATAATGTGTATTTTGACAGATCAGGAAATAATTTAAGAATAAACATACACAAAACATTGATGCATCACGAAGAGTGCATGAGATTATGAAATTGTTTACCAATGATAAAACTGGCATGTTATGGATTTCTCTTTGTTTCCAACATGCACTAAACACTCAGCTGTCAATCATGGTAGATTCCTTGTAAACACAATCAGCTGATATTTCTAAGAAGTAGTTAAGTCATTAGGGACAGCCTCGAGCTTTATCTATCGAGATAAGAAGCTTATTCCGCTGTAATAACTTTGCTCTTGAAATACCAAATATTACAAAACTAAATATTTCTTTCTTACATTTATAATCCCTTGGAATTTAGTATTAACTTGCTTACGTTAGAAAGAGGTATTTCCCAGAGGTGATAAACATAACATCCGTGATAGAAACAAAATACTAAATATACTTGTGTCTCTCATGGAAATGCGACATTTGAGGTTATGGAGTGTTCACTGATCTTACTTATAGGAGTAGTTTGGCTCATTGTATATAGTCTGTTTGTTTATTATTAAATGTTCATCAGTAGCAATGTGGGGGTGAAATGTAACGCGACCGTCTTCTAGCCGCCAATTCCCTTGGAAAGTCCAGCACATGCAGAGGGTCAAAGGTAGGTAATCTACCTGCTCTCCATAATCTGCTCCCTTCTAGCCTTTTGTCCATTACTGCATCGCATTCAGCTAGCACATGGTGTGGAGTCGTCTCCCCTTCGCAGAATCTATAAATCCCACCATTTTTTAATTCCGATCTTACTAAGGTATTACCCGAGTCTACAATGTCCGGATAGAAACACTTGTATTCTCTTAGAGCTTCCTTTCGCTCCAATAATTTAGCTCTGCGACTTGCTCTTATTCATCTCCTCTCAAGGCTCAGTGGGTTATCTATCACTTTAGGTTGAGAACGGGATGTTCTTCATTCCATGTGTTGTGGGATTCCTTTATCATAGAGTCGCCTTTTTGACCTTTCTATATGTTTATTACTCCGCGATATCGAGTAAATTCAAAGATATCTCCATGCTTATTACGTAGGGCGTGCTCCATTTTATCAGCACGTGGAGTTACAAGATAGTTCACCTACAGACTCCTTATGCGACACCGTTTTTCTGGTGCCATTCACCCAATCACCATGGATTGTTTTACACTTTAGGGTTGGGAAATCAAAAGAAAGAGGGGATGAAGAGATTAGTAGGGGGAGTAAAGGTGAAGGGCTGACAAAATAGATCAAGAAAGATACATCTGCACGGAAGTTGGAAGTAGGTCACAACAAAAATCTCATAACAAAATGAAGAGTAGAGATCTGAGAAGGTATGCATTCCATCTATCACATCGCATCTATTATTCTATGGTTCTCCATGAGTGTGGTTCTTGAATGACTTTTATTTGGTCAATTAACTTTTTTATACCTGGTTATTATTATAGTTTTTGATAATTTATTGTTAGTTTTTTATTAATTTGTTGTTGTTTTAGCTTTGTTCAGTAATAAAACTCGAACACAAGTTCTCACAAAAATTACGTTTACTTAATCAAACGCGTTCCAACGACAAAGTCACCATCCTCAGTGATACATGTGAGCTACAAGTTATAGTTTAGTCATTATAGCTTATATAGCCTATCACTGAGGTGTTGCTCATGTATCACTGATAATGTCGACTTAGTCGTTGAAATGCGTTTGATCAATGACTACATAAATACTATAAGACACGACATAGGATAGGGAAATAGTCTACGCTTTACGGGTGCTGTTCCTCACAAGTTTGACACACAGCTATCAGAAAGCGCTAGCAGCAGGTGCTTGACTGTACGCATCCCACTTGGTTGAGACTGTACAACTGTTGACCTCTCTCTCACAAACCTTCTCACTTACTTCCGTCAGCATAGTCAGTGTTGTCAGTTCGTGCGCTGAGATAAGCGATTCTCGACCTTCCCTCGCATCTCTGGTCCCATATGTGGCATCAGTGCGTTTTCTCTTACCCGCCTGAAACATTGTTTGACCGTAGAGCCACCTAGCGCCAGTCACATCAACTTCAGATTCTCTAGCAGAGCGACCTAGCGGGTATTGGACAACTCAAGAATAAGCGTAGAATATTTAACACGGCCATGTCGTGTCTTATAGTATTTATGTAGTCATTGGTTTGATTAAGTAAACGTAATTTTTTTGAGATCTTGTGTTTGAGTTTTATTCTATCTAATATCTCAAAATTCTAGCTCAACATTTATTTATTACTATTAAGACTTTTGCTCATCCACAGACTAAGTACCTATGTCGGCACTGTAAACATAGCATAATTCCAAAGTTATAAGATAATAGGCTACATAAATAACACGAAATTCACCCAATTCAAGATAGTCACTATCACCAACCAAAAACATAACACATTACATCAAATCCACACCACAGTAGGCCTAAATATAAATATCATTTATATTTTGCATCTCCAAATAGTATAAATTGTGCAACATGAACAGTGACATAATTCACATTGTTATATAATGAATTTAAAAATAGAAGGAGAAAAAGAATTACTAAGTCAAAGAGAGAAAGAAAAACTATTATCTAGAAGGGGAAAATATCAGATACATCTTCCATCACGCAGTACTCATTTTGTAACTGAATAATTTAAAAAAAAAATCTTGTTAAAGCAGAGATAACTTACGTTTGATGATAATTTTAAAACGCGTATTCCAAAAAGTTACTTTTCTCTCTTTGTAAAATAATTGATTTCCTGGAACAACAAATAAATACATTTAAAAATATATAAACCATATTTAAGCGATACAACAAATTAAACAAAACTAGAGGTTCTTGTTACAAAGCAGACATTTAATCTGTAAGCTAGTTCTTCTAAGCACCTAACATGGATTCTTCAGCACCAATTATTGTCACATTATGGCTGTTTACATTACGACTGAAATGGAATTATTCTCATATTTTTGAAGTAACCATCCTTATTAATCACTTGAAATACAAACTTCAAATGAACTTCCTTTGCTTTTATCATTTCTATAGTAACTGTAATCTGTAGGGCTTAAATCCAAGACGTTTTCTGATCATCTTCCACAAAACGTTTAGAAGATGTTCATCTAATGTACTTGTGCTTCTAATGAACTTGATTCGGTAGGTTTTAAATGTTTATTTTACAGCCGCTAGAAGCACGAGTTTATAGAATATACAATATAATGTAGTTGTATATTGAACACATCTATAGACCAAATGAACCCTTTGTAATAAATGAAAATAAAGACATTTTATTGTGTTTATTAATGTATTACTCAATTCATTATGGTTTGTACTTACTTTATATATATATATATATATATATATATATATATATGTTACTTTTGTTTGGCTAAATTGTGAATGGTCTCTACAAGAATAATAATAAAGGTTGGGATAAATACATAAAACGTCTTAGTAGTTGACAAGATGACTAAATAACAGAAAACCGTTACATTATTTTTTAGCTACAGCTTTGCTTTTTAAAGACAAAATATATGAGGTATTTCCTTAGCAAAATGCTACCATACTATGTTATTTAGCCTATTACTTTTTAAAGTTTGTAGACGATATATAACTTTTGTTTAATTTGAAAACTTTTATTTTTTAAAGTAAAAATGTAAATAAGCGAGAAAATTAATAATAAATTTGTTACTAATGTCAATAGAAAAGTGAAAAGCGAGTTTAATCTATAATATTTTTAAGATGTATTTTTCATTTTTGAGTTTTGCCCTACTTACGACAGAAAAGTAAGTGTAACTAACCTAACATCTTTTTTCTAAATGTTTAATTTTTTAAGTTTTTCCAAATTTTAAAACAAAAATTACACTATGTGGAAGACAACGACACCAGCCAAGGAAGAGCTTAGTGAAAACAGCATGTAATTCGGTTCAACAGTTAAGACCATGTATCCAGAAATCCACAGATCTGAACGAAAATTTATCAAATTTTGTTTTCGGGGTTTTTTTTTAAATAATGTCATCTACACACTTTTAAAATGGGAATAAATTTTGTTTTGTTATTTGGCCTATATTTATAAAACTTTGTCCTATGACTATCTATACTCTCAGGAAATACTTGGCATTAACTTTCTCGATTTGTTTAATTTCACGTGAAAATACAGCCACATTCTTGAACTACTGTCTTGTTTTATGAATTATATTAATTAATAATATATTTTAAGGCTCTGCAGACTTTACCGTCATCTCTGATTAAATGTCCATAAGAACAATTTTAAACTCATTAGCAGATTACTAGAATATGATTGGAAAATTATGTGCAACACGTCTGAACTCTGAAACTCTTAGATTTCAACCAAACTTGGTAGCCTACACATGTGACTTACAATCTGGAAAACATACTGTGGTGTTAAGAACCTCTTAGGACTCCTAAGGTGGGAAGGGATGACACGTAGAAATAATTTAAAATTACAGTTATTAGTGTAGAATGCATAGTTTTTGGCGTCGCTGAGTTGAATAGTGAGACTTCTGATGACGTTTAATTCCAAATTTAAATCCCCATCGTCATTGGGGGTGAAAAGGGATAAAAAATAAAATGTCTAAAACTATCGAAATTAGTATTCTATCGAATGTATAGTTTTCGGGGTCGCTTAACTGATTGGTGCCAGTCCCGATAACATTTTAGCTTAAGTTTAGTTACACTAAGATTTTACACTATAGAAAGAATTGGTTTATTTTCCAGATAATTAGGTAGTAATTTTATAAAACAGAAATTTCGAGCGTGATGAGGGCAGAGTGGGGAAGAGAGATATTCCTTCCCTTCGTTATAGAACAGTTCTTGAAATTCCTGTTTCAACCCTAAAGGGGAAACGTACCTTCATCATTTATCTTGCGCTAGAAATTAAATAAATAATTTTTTTACAGGCTATCAAAATATATAAAGTCATGTACGAAATGGGAGTTTAAGTTGATCTCCATTAGTAGGGAATGGAGAGTAGCTTAGCAATATCAATTATGATTTTGTGAGTTAAGTTGTACTTTAAATATTTCATTGTGTGGGTAACTCGAGACGTTTTCAATTGATTTTATTGTAATTTATCGATTGATTAGACGTAAGCTTTTTGCAAATACATATTAAAAAAAAAATTTAAAGCAAAAAAACCTTTAATTGTAGATGTAGGCCTAGCATATTTTACTTAGGCATTGAAGCTTAGTCATTAAACTCGAGGAATTACTTTGTCTTACGGCACAGAAGTTTTTCTATCAATGATTTCTTTCAATTTGTACGCGATCCTGTTTCCTGTTATAAAAGACTCCTGCTGAGTCCTCGGAATCATCCATTGTCCTGGGGCTTCATCTGGTTTCACAATCAACAACTGATCAATTGTACCGCCAGCAATAACAATTGAAGAATATAATTCTAATTAAAAGAGGGTTTTAAGGATTGTATATAAAGCCTATGAGTAGGTCTATTTACAAGGCTAAAGTTATAGAAATGTAGTTAAATATTTGTGAAGCCATTTTTAACGTCCAGCAATTTATTATCTATTTCTGTATTTTAATCAACATCTATTAATTCATCAAACCAGTGAAGGGATATTAAAGTTAATTGGTTAACTCTTCAGTTAGTATATAAATATATAACATAAGATTATTATCAGATAGAATAATCGCACCTTTTTCTGCGATGAAATCATTAGAAAAATGTAAGCGGGAGATGAGGAAAAATTAAAAAACATAGAACCTTTCTATTAACAAGGAACCCGGGGGTTTCCTGGGACCAGGTAATTTGAAATTTTAAGATCAAAATGTGTTTTAGGAATGATATTTGTCTGCCTGTAGAATTTTTTTTTTAATTGAGTTTTCCTAAACAATCATTTTTTTCTTCTTAAAAACCAGTATTTTTGGCGGGTGAATTAGCAAATTTCTGGACAATTAAAAAAAAAAAAAAAAAAAAATTATCTGTTGTTTGTAGGCCTACATATTATTAATAGCAGTTGTACTACATCATCTATTCAGCTTTATTTGAAAACCTTTAGTAATAAACATACTGATAATTTTTTAATTTAATATAAGATTCTTCAGCTTAATTAAATACTATGTGTCTCTAATGCCTAGAGACCTTAACGGTGGGGTGTAAATGATGACCAAATAAATATATTTGATAATTTCAAGTAAATAATTCTCTTCTGTCAACCATGAGAAGCGGCGTTGTATAAACTGTCGAGTTAAAGTGTACTAAGGTGCTGAAAAATCTATCGATATTTTATTAGTCCATACATTTCATCTAGTAACACTTCAAAACGGAATTATTATTATTTAAAGACGGTTTCCAATGCTCATTTTTCCATTCTCTTATAGTTAAATCTCGAACCGACATTTTTGGGGCGATCTATAGGTTTTGATAAACAAAAGCTACATTTGGCAAAAAGATCTCATGGCAGTATCACAGATACGTTCAGAATATAATCAAATCAGTCCACTCTGTTTAACTGTAGTTCACAGACAGGGCTGACTACACACAAATAATTCCTAATCACGTTTATGGATTCAGTGGTCTCACAACAGATATTTCCATGAAAAAACAAAACAAAATTTTCTGCATTACGACAAAATATTTGTTAATATCTACTGCTTATCTGCGAGAAAATAAAATAATTCGAAGGCTCGAAAATTACTTTTTAAACGTTACTTGCCATTTCCAAATCTATGTCTTGTGTGTGACATAATACTCAATAACACAATGAATTGTTTATAAAAGACGACGCCATTTCAGCTAAAGGTTAGAACAATTGCTTTTCTACGAAGAATGGAATTCACATCAATAAAGAAACATTGCTAAACAGTGAAAGAAGAATAAGCGTCATGTTTTTGTTGCAATCTGTGCTAATATTTCAAACTGTTGAGAGGCGTAGAATACAAAAATAAATTAGGTAAGCTCATTGTTTACATTAATATATAATCATCTGTTAGGAGTTACGTGTTCTGTAACACTACAAAAGACGCAGAATAAAGAAAGAAAGAAGGCCAATAAACTGGGCGGTTATTCAAGATGACATATTGTTCAAGCTTATGCATCGAGACCGGATGTATAATGTAAACGTCTGCACTGTGAATAACAAGCGACTGGGTCACGCCATCTTGTTGTGTCAACACTAGGGCTATTGTGTGACATTTAGTTGACTTGATGAAATAATAGTTATGATAAGCTATCAAATAGATAAAAACTTCAACAGGAAAATATTGAGAAAATCAAGAATAACTGAGTGTAATGTACGCGTTTAATTATGATGACTGACATTTCAGTAGGTCAATGATAGGTGATACAGTGATGATGTTGAAACCTTTCACAACAGACGTTAAGTTGATGTCTGAACCAACATCCGCTTCTTTAGGGATAGAACAGCAACACTGAACCGAGATTTTCATAAGGGACCTAGCCGGAGCTACAGCCTTTATTCAAGTAATCTTGGGTTAGACCCCTCTCTTTCATCTTTCCACTCAGGTCTCTCTCGAACAACTCTTGCTATTTTCCGATCCTGACCCTATACAGTATTCTAAGGCAATGTCGTTAAGGCAATTCTTTATTTCATGTCGTTTTTACTTCTTTTTTTTGTAATGGGCTGATGACAGACATGTTTTTAAACAAAAGGGGTAATAAGAAATGACCAAATTCGTATAGTATTTAAAAAAACAACTGAACTATATTTGATTAAGAAGTACGCTATATATTTCTGTATAAATGACGAAGTTGGGAAATTTAGTGTTTATATTTCTTCATAGTGTCCAAGTCATGTACAGTTTTATGGCTGCTTTTATGACGTGTGTATTTCTTATGGAAGAAAAGCAGATATAGGAGAGTATTCTGACCTACGACCAAAAAAATGTTTAAATTTTTTTTTTTTTTTTGCAGTTTTTAAGAACAACTATTAAAAAATCATGCTTAGTACAACTAAACCAATCCAGGAAGAGATTAGTACTAACGGCATAAAAATCCGTTAAGCCGTTTGTGCTGTAGAGACAAACATCCTCACATTCTTTACTATTCTTAAGGAATTGGTCTTAAATTGAACCTAACCTAACTTAAAAATCGGTTAAACCGTTTGTGCTGCAGAGACAACACATCCTCACATTCTTTACTATTCTTAAGTACTTAGACTTAAGCAGATAATAACCTAACCTAACTTAAAAATCCATTAAGCCGTTTGTGCTGCAGAGACAACACATCCTCACATTCTTTACTATTCTTAAGTACTTAGACTTAAGCAGATAATAACCTAACCTAACTTAAAAATCCATTAAGCCGTTTGTGCTGCAGAGACAACACATCCTCACATTCTTTACTATTCTTAAGTACTTAGACTTAAGCAGATAATAACCTAACCTAACTTAAAAATCCTTTAAGCCGTTTGTGGTGCAGAGACAACACATCCTCACATTCTTTACTATTCTTAAGTACTTAGACTTAAGCAGATAATAACCTAACCTAACTTAAAATCCTTTAAGCCGTTTGTGCTGCAGAGACAACACATCCTCACATTCTTGACTATTCTTAAGTACTTAGACTTAAGCAGATAATAACCTAACCTAACTTAAAATCCTTTAAGCCGTTTGTGGTGCAGAGACAACACATCCTCACATTCTTTACTATTCTTAAGTACTTAGACTTAAGCAGATCCTAACCTAACCTAACTTAAAATCCTTTAAGCCGTTTGTGCTGCAGAGACAACACATCCTCACATTCTTTACTATTCTTAAGTACTTAGACTAGGCAGATCCTAACCTAACCTATCTTAAAAATCCTTTAAGCCGTTTGTGCTGCAGAGACAACACATCCTCACATTCTTTACTATTCTTAAGTACTTAGACTAGGCAGATCCTAACCTAACCTAACTTAAAAATCCATTAAGCCGTTTGTGCTATAGAGACAACATATCCGCACATTCTTTACTATTCTTAAGTACTTAGACTTAAACAGAACCTAACCTAACCTAACCTAACCTTAATATCCGTTAAGCTATAACCGAAAGTTTCACTATGGTTGTATATCTAAAATGTCAAATAATGGAATCGTTAATGTTACACATTTTTGCCATTATAAGGAATCCAAAATTTCATTTGGAATTTTATTTTTTATTATGAAGAGTTGAAGTTTGTACCAACATATGATAATCAAAATCCGCAATTCTAACACACAGTTGGTCAATTTTCGGTTGAATTACAAAATAAATTATGAGGGAATAAACTATATAAATTAGACGCCATTTTAAAACTGTGCACAGATTTCTGACCAGCTGTTTGGGCGGTAATCTTTTTCTTACCAATAGAATTGTGTTTGAATTGGACGTGCTACCAAATACTAAGGGAAGGGAAACAGCTGGTCAGAAGTGGGTGTGATGACTCACTTGGCGCGACATATTTTACATTGTTCTTTTATTTAAACAAAATTCATGGTGACTGCTTTTAACCCTTTAACTGTTTTTTGGGGGGATTGTGATATGCCACTGTGAGAATTGTCAGTGCTATTAATTTTATTGAAAAAGTATAAATAAAACATTTATAACAATGATATTTGTCTTTTAATTTTTTGGAAATAATTCAAATATCTTTTGATTGATTTAATTTACTACAGCACTTGTAGACTATGTTCCTCCAGAATAAATAAATAAATACCTCAGAACGAATTACTTCCACGAATCGGACATTTCAACCTTAATATTTTGTTTATTAATAACATAAATTTCTCTTTTCCGTATTTATTAAAAAGTAAAACATTCACAAGCCTTGAACTTGAAACAACTAATTAACATGAATGACCAATATCAATGTTTCTGATTAATATCTAAATAATTAAAATATAGAGTTTTCCTTAATATCTCGGAAATAACTTACAGATTGAGTAGGCTATATTATTATTTTTTAAATACTGTTTTTAAGACATTTAAAAATAACTTCTTTTTTATGTATATAACAAACATTTTTTAAAATTTGTTTTTATAGTTTGTGAAAAAGAAGGCTCACCTGTCAAAATTATGTTATGATGGTTTTTATTCACCGTTAAAAGAAGTATGTAAAATTATTATATTTATTAAATCAAAAGTAATATAAGTTATTTTAAATATTTCAATAACTCAAAATTTTAAAACGTTCATACAAACAGTTGCAATTATAAAGTTATACCCCTCCAGTGTATGCAAGTTGAAACCAAAAGAGTAGTTTCTACTGTAACTATGGACCGCGCTAAAGGATTACTACAGGCTATCCATCTCTGCTTCCCCTACTTTTGTATGCCATTACAAATAAATAACCCACGAGAGAGAGAGAGAGAGAGAGAGAGAGAGAGAGAGAGAGAGAGAGAGAGAGAGAGAGAGAGAGAGAGAGAGAGAGAGAGAGAGAGAGAGAGAGAGAGAGAGAGCGTGACTGGCGGCACTGGAAAATGACCTTGTAGAGCGCTATATGCGGCAAAGTTGGGAACTTCAAGGCTTGGGTGGCCTTTCATGCTCTCCGCAGAATTCCATGGTCCTTCACCATTTTGTAAAGCATAAAAAGTGTCCTAATGGTGTTTTTTTTTCTTAGAACCTGATAACCATTGAAATGTGTACGAATAGTTTTTTTTAAATGGAAGGTTGAATGAAAAGGAATTGTAAGCCGTTCTTTTATGATAAAGCCTTCTAGATTTTTTTTTTTTTTTTTTTTTTTTTTTACTAATGAAAATCTAAGGACACGTTTCAGTCAATTTTTGCAAATCCAAACTTGGTTTAGAATCCGAAGTATATTTGAATATTTAAAACATTTTTTTATTAAATTGATAATGAACACTTATCTACATGCAAATACTGTTGTTTCTTGTTTTTGTTAGTTTAGATTAATTTTTAATGACATTAATAATTTAATTATGTAATTTTATGTAATTTTTTTCTTCATCGATTATGATCAAACTAAATTCCCTCCACTTGTTTATTTAACTAAAATTTAGAAAAAACCGTTCACCCTTAGTTTAGGTTATTATTATTAGACTAGACCTATATTTATTTGTTTTATTTTATTTATTTATTTTCTTGTAAATTAAATTTTAATTTTAAGTTGGTTTTTATAATTTTATTTTCGAACTTCTACAATTATATCTGAACAGTAATGGTTTTTTTTTAAATTTTCATGATCATTAAATGGTTTTAGTCATTATCTTTACATTTCACTAAAATTTGAACGTAATCGGGTTTGAAAAATTATGTTTATAGCACTATGACTGATGTTTTTGGTTTTTCACCATAACTTAAAAACTCGTATTTAAGGGAATATGACGACCAAAAACTTTTACTAAGACTCCATATTAGTAAAATTTGATCTAAATATTTAGAGCCTATTTAGAGAAATTTTCCCTCATACCAAATTTGATAAAAATAGGTTCACACGTATCATTCGCAGACGACAGAATATAACCATCATCAACTGAATCCTCTTTTAGGTAACAGCAAAATGATATTTCCGTGAATTTATTGAGAAACTAAACTGCTGTTAATACAACGTGTTGAGTCCTTTGATTGTGAAATTTGTAAGTGAAAAAACAGTTTATCTGCACATAATTTATATTCAAAAAGTATAAAATAAAATTGAAAATATAAATTTTTATAATATAAACGATGAATATAACTAAGATGATTAGATAGAATAAAACTCGAACACAGATCTCACAAAAATTACGTTTACTTAACAAACGCGTTTCAACGACAAAGTCGCCATCCTCAGTGATACATAAGCTACAATAACTAAACTATAACTTATATATTAATTTAGTTATAGTTTAGTTATATATTAACTTATTTACAGTTTAGTTATTGTAACTCATATATCACTGAGGATCAGTGGCGAAAATAAGGGGGGTGATCAGGGTGATCAATCACCCCCCCCCCAAAGACTAATAATAATATTTAGGAAAAAAAATAAAAAATTTCAAAAATAAAATCTAAAAGTTTTAAAATACAGCTGTTTTAACATATACCGTTAAGCGCTTATAAGTTAAGAAAAGCAATAACTAAAACGTAACAATTTTAAATTCAAAATAGCAAATCGAAGTAGCAAAATATCTGGAAGCCACAAGGGAGACAAGTGTCGAGCGCTTGCCTCTATGCCTTTGGACACACACCACCGGCTGAGGAGAGACAATGCTGTTGACGGGTGGGGGAGCGGGGAGTGGTGATGACCGGCGAGGCTACTACCTAAAACAAAAAAAGACAATAAAATCGTGCTTTTAAGAGTATAAATTTTCAAAATTCTCTCTGATTTGAGTTGGGGGATCCCTCGGTAATGACTCCTTCCTGGTTAATCACACCCCCCCCCCCCCAAATCCTATTTACACCACTGCTGAGGATGGCGACTTTGTCGTTGAAACACGTTTGATTATGTAAACGTAATTTTTGTGAGATCTTTTGTTCGACTTTTATTCTATCTAATATTATCTCACAAGTCAAACTCAATATTTATTTATAACGATGAATAGTTTGTAGGCCTAAGAATATTTTAAAGTAGTAGCATTTATTTTACTTGGGCGAGGCAGGACGTAGGGGTACAAGTTAGTTCAAAACGTTAGGTTAAAAAAAAAAATTAAACAAAATACTTCTGTCAGTTTTATAAAAATAAAAGCAGATTAACGTAAAACTAACAGTGGAGTACAATTACAACGTAACATATTTGTTATGGTCTGACTAATTTTACGACATGAAGTTAAGTTCATAGAAGTATAATATGGACTAAGCCAGGGCCAAACGAAGGCCCAAACGCAACAAAACAAAAGTGTAATAATAATTCAAGAATAGCTGGTGCTTCTATTCTTCAGTTACTTAAAGTTTTGAAATTAATAGTGCATTTTGAAATATGAAGCCAGTTTTAAGTTTAACAACTTGAATTTAAATTAACAAGTGACGAAATCGTGCTCAGTACCCAAAAACCACCGAGACACTTGATTAAAATCTTATGAAACAACAAGTTGAAATTTACGGCCACTATTTAGAATTTTTAATGGTGAAAATTTTCAATTATTTTTAACGTTAAAGAACATACTGCAATTACATATTTTATTTTTATCTATATCACATCCCTATATGTTAAACAATGTAGATCTATAACTTTTATTAATTTAATTTAAATAAAATATTATGTATATACAAAAACGACATATTCAAAATGCTACTTAATAAAAAATAGTAATAATTGAAATATTTGAAGACCATAACTGGAACACTTAAGAAGAAGGTTAAAACAGTTTAGTCGCTCACACATAAAGTTTCATGTCACAACACGAGCATAAGAATACGTATCTAAGTTCAAAAGCAAATAACAACTGACTAGAAAGTCCCAAGAACTAAGTGTGCTGTTTGTGAGATAAAAACAAATAATATTTAAGAATTAGGTTCTAAGTCAACAACAGGTAGGCCTACTTAGGAGCAGTAGCTAAGTTCAAAATCAAATAATATTTCATTATAAGGTTCCAAGGTAACTACAAGAACATAAGAGCATAAGGAACAGTGGCTAAGATAAAAAATAATAATGGATATATGATAACATTCCAAGTGAACTATAAAAGCATAAGGAACAGTGGTTAAGATAAAAAATAATAATGGCTGTAAGATAACATTCCAAACTATAAGAGCATAAGGAACAGTGGCTAAGTAAAAAATAATAATGGCTGTAAGATAACATTCCAAACTATAAGAACATAAGGAACAGTGGCTAAGTAAAAAATAATAATGGCTGTAAGATAACATTCCAAACTATAAGAGCATAAGGAACAGTGGCTAAGTAAAAAATAATAATGGCTGTAAGATAACATTCCAAACTATAAGAGCATAAGGAACAGTAGCTAAGTAAAAAATAATAATGGCTGTAAGATAACATTCCAAACTATAAGAGCATAAGGAACAGTGGCTAAGTAAAAAATAATAATGGCTGTAAGATAACATTCCAAACTATAAGAGCATAAGGAACAGTGGCTAAGTAAAAAATAATAATGGCTGTAAGATAACATTCCAAACTATAAGAGCATAAGGAACAGTGGCTAAGTAAAAAATAATAATGGCTGTAAGATAACATTCCAAACTATAAGAGCATAAGGAACAGTGGCTAAGTAAAAAATAATAATGGCTGTAAGATAACGTTCCAAACTATAAGAGCATAAGGAACAGTGGCTAAGTAAAAAATAATAATGGCTGTATGATGATAACATTCCAAACTATAAGAGCATAAGGAACAGTGGCTAAGTAAAAAATAATAATGGCTGTATGATGATAACATTCCAAACTATAAGAGCATAAGGAACAGTAGCTAAGTAAACAAAAATAATGGCTGTATGATGATAACATTCCAAGTGAACTATAAGAGCATAAGGAACAGTGGCTAAGATAAAAAATAATAATGGCTGTAAGATAACATTCCAAACTATAAGAGCATAAGGAACAGTGGCTAAGATAAAAAATAATAATGGCTGTAACATAACATTCCAAACTATAAGAGCATAAGGAACAGTGGCTAAGTAAAAAATAATAATGGCTGTAAGATAACATTCCAAACTATAAGAGCATAAGGAACAGTGGCTAAGTAAAAAATAATAATGGCTGTAAGATAACATTCCAAACTATAAGAGCATAAGGAACAGTGGCTAAGTAAAAAATAATAATGGCTGTAAGATAACATTCCTAACTATAAGAGCATAAGGAACAGTGGCTAAGTAAAAAATAATAATGGCTGTAAGATAACATTCCAAACTATAAGAGCATAAGGAACAGTGGCTAAGTAAAAAATAATAATGGCTGTAAGATAACATTCCAAACTATAAGAGCATAAGGAACAGTGGCTAAGTAAAAAATAATAATGGCTGTAAGATAACATTCCAAACTATAAGAGCATAAGGAACAGTGGCTAAGTAAAAAATAATAATGGCTGTAAGATAACATTCCAAACTATAAGAGCATAAGGAACAGTGGCTAAGTAAAAAATAATAATGGCTGTAAGATAACATTCCAAACTATAAGAGCATAAGGAACAGTGGCTAAGTAAAAAATAATAATGGCTGTATGATGATAACATTCCAAACTATAAGAGCATAAGGAACAGTGGTTAAGTAAAAAATAATAATGGCTGTATGATGATAACATTCCAAACTATAAGAGCATAAGGAACAGTAGCTAAGTAAACAAAAATAATGGCTGTATGATGATAACATTCCAAGTGAACTATAAGAGCATAAGGAACAGTGGCTAAGATAAAAAATAATAATGGCTGTAAGATAACATTCCAAACTATAAGAGCATAAGGAACAGTGGCTAAGATAAAAAATAATAATGGCTGTAAGATAACATTCCAAACTATAAGAGCATAAGGAACAGTGGCTAAGTAAAAAATAATAATGGCTGTAAGATAACATTCCAAACTATAAGAGCATAAGGAACAGTGGCTAAGTAAAAAATAATAATGGCTGTAAGATAACATTCCAAACTATAAGAGCATAAGGAACAGTGGCTAAGTAAAAAATAATAATGGCTGTAAGATAACATTCCAAACTATAAGAGCATAAGGAACAGTGGCTAAGTAAAAAATAATAATGGCTGTATGATGATAACATTCCAAACTATAAGAGCATAAGGAACAGTAGCTAAGTAAAAAATAATAATGGCTGTATGATGATAACATTCCAAGTGAACTATAAGAGCATAAGGAACAGTGGCTAAGATAAAAAATAATAATGGCTGTAAGATAACATTCCAAACTATAAGAGCATAAGGAACAGTGGCTAAGATAAAAAATAATAATGGCTGTAAGATAACATTCCAAACTATAAGAACATAAGGAACAGTGGCTAAGTAAAAAATAATAATGGCTGTAAGATAACATTCCAAACTATAAGAGCATAAGGAACAGTGGCTAAGATAAAAATAATAATGGCTGTAAGATAACATTCCAAACTATAAGAGCATAAGGAACAGTGGCTAAGATAAAAATAATAATGGCTGTAAGATAACATTCCAAACTATAAGAGCATAAGGAACAGTGGCTAAGTAAAAAATAATAATGGCTGTAAGATAACATTCCAAACTATAAGAACATAAGGAACAGTGGCTAAGTAAAAAATAATAATGGCTGTAAGATAACATTCCAAACTATAAGAGCATAAGGAACAGTGGCTAAGATAAAAAATAATAATGGCTGTAAGATAACATTCCAAACTATAAGAGCATAAGGAACAGTGGCTAAGATAAAAATAATAATGGCTGTAAGATAACATTCCAAACTATAAGAGCATAAGGAACAGTGGCTAAGTAAAAAATAATAATGGCTGTAAGATAACATTCCAAACTATAAGAGCATAAGGAACAGTGGCTAAGTAAAAAATAATAATGGCTGTAAGATAACATTCCAAACTATAAGAGCATAAGGAACAGTGGCTAAGTAAAAAATAATAATGGCTGTATGATGATAACATTCCAAACTATAAGAGCATAAGGAACAGTAGCTAAGTAAACAAAAATAATGGCTGTATGATGATAACATTCCAAGTGAACTATAAGAGCATAAGGAACAGTGGCTAAGATAAAAAATAATAATGGCTGTAAGATAACATTCCAAACTGTAAGAGCATAAGGAACAGTGGCTAAGATAAAAAATAATAATGGCTGTAAGATAACATTCCAAACTATAAGAGCATAAGGAACAGTGGCTAAGTAAAAAATAATAATGGCTGTAAGATAACATTCCAAACTATAAGAGCATAAGGAACAGTGGCTAAGATAAAAATAATAATGGCTGTAAGATAACATTCCAAACTATAAGAGCATAAGGAACAGTGGCTAAGATAAAAATAATAATGGCTGTAAGATAACATTCCAAACTATAAGAGCATAAGGAACAGTGGCTAAGTAAAAAATAATAATGGCTGTAAGATAACATTCCAAACTATAAGAGCATAAGGAACAGTGGCTAAGTAAAAAATAATAATGGCTGTAAGATAACATTCCAAACTATAAGAGCATAAGGAACAGTGGCTAAGTAAAAAATAATAATGGCTGTAAGATAACATTCCAAACTATAAGAGCATAAGGAACAGTGGCTAAGATAAAAAATAATAATGGCTGTAAGATAACATCCAAGTGAACTATAAGAGCATAAGGAACAGTGGCTAAGTAAAAAATAATAATGGCTGTAAGATAACATTCCAAACTATAAGAGCATAAGGAACAGTGGCTAAGATAAAAAATAATAATGGCTGTATGATAACATCCAAGTGAACTATAAGAGCATAAGGAACAGTGGCTAAGTAAAAAATAATAATGGCTGTAAGATAACATTCCAAACTATAAGAGCATAAGGAACAGTGGCTAAGTAAAAAATAATAATGGCTGTAAGATAACATTCCAAACTATAAGAGCATAAGGAACAGTGGCTAAGTAAAAAATAATAATGGCTGTAAGATAACATTCCAAACTATAAGAGCATAAGGAACAGTGGCTAAGTAAAAAATAATAATGGCTGTAAGATAACATTCCAAACTATAAGAGCATAAGGAACAGTGGCTAAGATAAAAAATAATAATGGCTGTATGATAACATCCAAGTGAACTATAAGAGCATAAGGAACAGTGGCTAAGTAAAAAATAATAATGGCTGTAAGATAACATTCCAAACTATAAGAGCATAAGGAACAGTGGCTAAGTAAAAAATAATAATGGCTGTAAGATAACATTCCAAACTATAAGAGCATAAGGAACAGTGGCTAAGTAAAAAATAATAATGGCTGTAAGATAACATTCCAAACTATAAGAGCATAAGGAACAGTGGCTAAGATAAAAAATAATAATGGCTGTATGATAACATCCAAGTGAACTATAAGAGCATAAGGAACAGTGGCTAAGTAAAAAATAATAATGGCTGTAAGATAACATTCCAAACTATAAGAGCATAAGGAACAGTGGCTAAGTAAAAAATAATAATGGCTGTATGATAACATCCAAGTGAACTATAAGAGCATAAGGAACAGTGGCTAAGATAAAAAATAATAATGGCTGTAAGATAACATTCCAAACTATAAGAGCATAAGGAACAGTGGCTAAGTAAAAAATAATAATGGCTGTATGATAACATCCAAGTGAACTATAAGAGCATAAGGAACAGTGGCTAAGATAAAAAATAATAATGGCTGTATGATAACATTCCAAGTGAACTATAAGAGCATAAGGAACAGTGGCTAAGTAAAAAATAATAATGGCTGTATGATAACATCCAAGTGAACTATAAGAGCATAAGGAACAGTGGCTAAGTAAAAAATAATAATGGCTGTAAGATAACATTCCAAACTATAAGAGCATAAGGAACAGTGGCTAAGATAAAAAATAATAATGGCTGTAAGATAACATTCCAAACTATAAGAGCATAAGGAACAGTGGCTAAGTAAAAAATAATAATGGCTGTAAGATAACATTCCAAACTATAAGAGCATAAGGAACAGTGGCTAAGTAAAAAATAATAATGGCTGTAAGATAACATTCCAAACTATAAGAGCATAAGGAACAGTGGCTAAGATAAAAAATAATAATGGCTGTATGATAACATCCAAGTGAACTATAAGAGCATAAGGAACAGTGGCTAAGTAAAAAATAATAATGGCTGTATGATAACATCCAAGTGAACTATAAGAGCATAAGGAACAGTGGCTAAGTAAAAAATAATAATGGCTGTATGATAACATCCAAGTGAACTATAAGAGCATAAGGAACAGTGGCTAAGTAAAAAATAATAATGGCTGTATGATAACATCCAAGTGAACTATAAGAGCATAAGGAACAGTGGCTAAGTAAAAAATAATAATGGCTGTAAGATAACATTCCAAACTATAAGAGCATAAGGAACAGTGGCTAAGATAAAAAATAATAATGGCTGTATGATAACATCCAAGTGAACTATAAGAGCATAAGGAACAGTGGCTAAGTAAAAAATAATAATGGCTGTAAGATAACATTCCAAACTATAAGAGCATAAGGAACAGTGGCTAAGATAAAAAATAATAATGGCTGTATGATAACATCCAAGTGAACTATAAGAGCATAAGGAACAGTGGCTAAGTAAAAAATAATAATGGCTGTATGATAACATCCAAGTGAACTATAAGAGCATAAGGAACAGTGGCTAAGTAAAAAATAATAATGGCTGTAAGATAACATTCCAAACTATAAGAGCATAAGGAACAGTGGCTAAGATAAAAAATAATAATGGCTGTATGATAACATCCAAGTGAACTATAAGAGCATAAGGAACAGTGGCTAAGTAAAAAATAATAATGGCTGTAAGATAACATTCCAAACTATAAGAGCATAAGGAACAGTGGCTAAGATAAAAAATAATAATGGCTGTATGATAACATCCAAGTGAACTATAAGAGCATAAGGAACAGTGGCTAAGTAAAAAATAATAATGGCTGTATGATAACATCCAAGTGAACTATAAGAGCATAAGGAACAGTGGCTAAGTAAAAAATAATAATGGCTGTATGATAACATCCAAGTGAACTATAAGAGCATAAGGAACAGTGGCTAAGTAAAAAATAATAATGGCTGTATGATAACATCCAAGTGAACTATAAGAGCATAAGGAACAGTGGCTAAGTAAAAAATAATAATGGCTGTAAGATAACATTCCAAACTATAAGAGCATAAGGAACAGTGGCTAAGATAAAAAATAATAATGGCTGTAAGATAACATTCCAAACTATAAGAGCATAAGGAACAGTGGCTAAGTAAAAAATAATAATGGCTGTAAGATAACATTCCAAACTATAAGAGCATAAGGAACAGTGGCTAAGATAAAAAATAATAATGGCTGTATGATAACATCCAAGTGAACTATAAGAGCATAAGGAACAGTGGCTAAGATAAAAAATAATAATGGCTGTATGATAACTCTCCAAACTATAAGAACATAAGGAACAGTGGCTAAGTAAAAAATAATAATGGCTGTATGATAACTCTCCAAACTATAAGAACATAAGGAACAGTGGCTAAGATAAAAAATAATAATGGCTGTATGATAACTCTCCAAACTATAAGAACATAAGGAACAGTGGCTAAGATAAAAAATAATAATGGCTGTATGATAACTCTCCAAACTATAAGAACATAAGGAACAGTGGCTAAGTAAAAAATAATAATGGCTGTATGATAACTCTCCAAACTATAAGAACATAAGGAACAGTGGCTAAGATAAAAAATAATAATGGCTGTATGATAACTCTCCAAACTATAAGAACATAAGGAACAGTGGCTAAGATAAAAAATAATAATGGATGTATGATAACTCTCCAAACTATAAGAACATAAGGAACAGTGGCTAAGATAAAAAATAATAATGGATGTATGATAACTCTCCAAACTATAAGAACATAAGGAACAGTGGCTAAGATAAAAAATAATAATGGATGTATGATAACTCTCCAAACTATAAGAACATAAGGAACAGTGGCTAAGATAAAAAATAATAATGGATGTATGATAACTCTCCAAACTATAAGAACATAAGGAACAGTGGCTAAGATAAAAAATAATAATGGATGTATGATAACATTCCAAGTGAACTATAAAAGCATAAGGAACAGTGGCTAAGATAAAAAATAATAATGGCTGTATGGTAGCACTCCAAACTATAAGAACATAAGGAACAGTGGCTAAGCTAAAAATAATAATGGCTGTATGATAATATTCCATGTGAACTATACAAACATAGGGAACAATGGCTAAGATCGAAAACAACTAATGACTCCACAATAAGATCCCAAGACAATGACAGAACGTAAATTTAAAATAAATAATATTTTATTATAAAGTTCCAAGGTAAACTATAAGCATAAGAAACAGTGACTAAGATTTAAAAAATTAATAAAAACGACTACACAATTAGGTCTTGAGTGACTTATACAAAACTAGCACAGAGTAGCTTAGATCAGAAACGAATAACTGCATAATAATATACCAAATCAACGATACAACCATAGAGAGTAGTGGCTAAGTACAATAACAAAAATAATACGTCATTAAGTTTCTTAGTCAACAACACGAGCTAAGGAAACAGTGACTTAGACTATAAATGAATAATGTCCCAAATTAACGATAAAACTTTAGAGAGTAGTGCCTAAGTCCAAAAACAAATAAACTTTATTACAAAGTTCCAAGTTAACTAAACGAGCATAACCAACAGTTTCTATGACCAAAAACAACTACAGTTGTAAACAAGGTCACATGTCCTCAACACGAACATAGTTGGTTAGTTCAAACAAGAATAATAAATACATAATAAGACCCCAGGTCAACGACACGAGCATAGGGGAAGGTAGTTTTAGTTTAGGTTAGAATGTTAAAGAAATAATGACCTACTACTAAGGACACAAGTTAACGACACTAACTTAGGGAGTCGGTGGTTTATTCAAATCAAATAAAACCCTCATAATAAAATCCCACGTCAAAGACACGAACCTAGGGTGGAAGTTGACTGTGCAAGAAAGATTCCAGTCTACGAAATTAACTTAAGGAGAGGTTGTTTCCTTCGAAACGAATAATGACTGCCTAATAAGGTTTCGAGGAATGACACGAACATTGGGAGACGTTTCAAACTAATATTGAATGCTCAATAAGATTCCAAATTAACAACACAAGAGAAGTTATAAGTGGCTAATTTCATGATGACTGTATTATAAGGTCTCAAGAAGTAGAGAGCCGTGGAGAAGTACAAAAACAGATAATTACTGCATGTTAGAATTCCCAAATCAATATCACAAATATAGGAACACGTGACATTTAGATTATAAACAAATAATGACTGCTTATTACAGTTCATTGAGAACTAAGGCCTAGTTAAAAACAAAAATGCCTTAGAGTAGGAAGTCTTGGGTTAGTTTACACAGTGTACCTTATAAGGATTTTAGTCAACAACATGAGCTAAAAATTAAATATAAATACATCTATATCTGTATAACAATTTAAATTAGCGATAACGATGACAAAGGGGTCGTGTGTCGCTACTCGAATAATGTGTTACCAATAAGGATGTAAGCCAATATAACGCTTATAGGCTGTCATTTCTTAGTTAAAATAACTAATATTTTACACTCAATAGGTCCCAATACTTCGAGCACAGGCTGCCATCCATTTCATAGTAAAAAAACGAACAATATCTCCCCAATAAGGATCCAAGTCAACAACACGAGCATAAGTTGAAATTATTAAATTAAAAAACTGATAATCTCCTCTAAATAAGGTTCCAAATTAATAACACGGACATAGACTGCTGTTTCTTAGTTACAAACCTAATAATCTTCTTTCAATAAAGTTCCAAGCCAACAACACGCATAGGTTAACATTTCTTCGTGAGATAAAATAAAAGACCCCGCCCAATAGGGTTCCAAAACAACAACATGAGACTAGGTTATAGTTTCTTAGTTAAAAATGAATAATGTCTACCCAATAAGATTCAAGTCAACAACTTAAAGAACGGTTGTCATTTCTTAATTTAAAAAATAATAATGTCTGCCCAATAAGATTTCAAGAAAACAACACGAACATAAGTTACCATTTCTTAGACAACAACACTGATAATCTTCGCCCAATGAGGTTCCAAGTCAACAACAAGAGCATAGGTTATCATTCCTTAGTTAAAAAAAAACTAATAATCTCCTCCCAATAAGGTTTCAAATCAACAACACGAGTAGAGGCTGTCAAATATATTGTAGATAATAAGCGAATAATTTCTGCTCTATAAAGTTCCAAGTAAGCAACACGAGAACAGGTTGCCATTTCATAGTTCTAAAAAGTATAATGTCTGCCCAAAAAGGTAAAAGTCAACGACACGAGAATAGACAGTGTTTCATAGTTAAAATACGAATAATATTTACCTAATAAGGTTCCAAGTAAACACCACGACCACAGAGTGCCATTGATTAGTTCTAAAATGAATAATTTCTGCCCAATAAGCTTCCAAAATAACAACACAAGCATAGGTTTCTAATTCGTAGTTCTAAAACAAATAATGTCTGACCAATAAGGTTCCAATTCAATGACGCGAACATAAAAAATTGTTCTTAAATATAAAAATGTAATATTCTTCTCCCAATAAGATTCCAAGTCAACATCACGAGCATATACTGCCGCTTTATAGTATAAAATACGAATAAATATATACCTAATAAGGTTCCATGTAAACACTACGACCGCAGACTGCCATTACTTTGTTCTAAAACTAATAATGTCTGGCCAAAAGTCAACAACACGTGCATAGGCTGCCATATTTTAGTAAAAAAATAATATAATATCCTCCCAATAAGTTTTCATGTCTAAAACACGTCTATAGGCTGCCATAAATGAGTAAAAAATAATATAATCTCCTCCCAATAAGGTTTCAAGTCAACAACACATGCATAGGCTGCCATATTTGAGTAAAAAAATAATATAATTACCTCCCAATAAGGTTTCAAGTCAACAACACGTGCATATTTATGCTGCCATATTTGATTAAAAAATAATATAATCTCCTCCCAATAAGGTTCCAAGTCAACAACATATGAGTATAGGTGGCGATTTCTTAAACTAATAATCTCCTTCAATAAGGTTCCAAGTCAACAAGACGAGTATAGGAGACGATTTCTTAAACTAATAATCTCCTTCAATAAGGTTCGAAGTCAACAACATGAGTATAGGTGGCGATTTCTTAAATTAATAATCTCCTTCAATAAGGTTCCAAGTCAACAACACGAGTATAGGAGACGATTTCTTAAACTAATAACCTCCTCTCAATAGGGTTCCAAATTAACAACAGAAACATAGGTGCCGATTTCTTAAACTAATAATCTCCTTCAATAAGGTGCCAAATCAACAACACGACTAATAATCTCTTCTCAATAAGGTTCCTAGTTAACAACACGAGTATACGTGGCGATTTCTTAAACTAATAATCTCCTTCAATAAGGTTCCAAATCAACAACACGAGTATAGGTGGCGATTTCTTAAATTAATAATCTCCTCTCATTAAGGTTCCAAGTTAACAACAGGATCATAGGTGACGATTTCTTAAACTTATAATCTCCTCTAAATAAGGTTTCAAGTCAACAACACGAGTATTGGTGGCGATTTCTTAAACTAATAATGTCCTCTCAATTAGGTTCCAAGTTAACAACAGGATCATAGGTGGCGATTTCTTAAACTAATAATCTATTCTCAATAAGGTTCCAAATCTACAACACGAGTACAGGTGGCGATTTCTTAAACTAATAATGTCCTCTCAATTAGGTTCCAAGTTAACAACAGGATCATAGGTGGCGATTTCTTAAACTAATAATCTATTCTCAATAAGGTTCCAAATCTACAACACGAGTACAGGTGGCGATTTCTTAAACTAATAATCTCCTCTCAATTAGGTTCCAAGTTAACAACAGGATCATAGGTGGCGATTTCTTAAACTAATAATGTCCTCTCAATAAGGTTCCAAGTTAACAACAGGATCATAGGTGGCGATTTTTTAAACTAATAATCTCCTCTCAATAAATTTCAAAGTTAACAACACGAGTATACGTGGCGATTTCTAAAACTTAATCTACTCTTAATAAGGTTCCAAAGTAACAACACGAGTATACGTGACGATTTCTTAAACTAATAATCTCCTCTCAATAAGGTTCCAAGTTAACAACACGAGTATACGTGGCGATTTCTTAAACTAATAATCTCTTCTCAATAAGGTTCCAAGTTAACAACAGGAGTATACGTGGCGATTTCTTAAACTAATAATCTCCTCTCAATAAGGTTCCAAGTTAACAACAGGAGTATACGTGGCGATTTCTTAAACTAATAATCTCCTCTCAATAAGGTTCCAAGTTAACAACACGAGTATACGTGGCGATTTCTTAAACTAATAATCTCCTCTCAATAAGGTTCCAAGTTAACAACAGGAGTATACGTGGCGATTTCTTAAACTAATAATCTCCTCTCAATAAGGTTCCAAGTTAACAACAGGAGTATACGTGGCGATTTCTTAAACTAATAATCTCTTCTCAATAAGGTTCCAAGTTAACAACAGGAGTATACGTGGCGATTTCTTAAACTAATAATCTCCTCTCAATAAGGTTCCAAGTTAACAACAGGATCACAGGTGGCGATTTCTTAAACTAATAATCTCCTATCAATAAGGTTCCAAGTTAACAACAGGATCATAGGTGGCGATTTCTTAAACTAATAATATCTTCTCAATAAGGTTCCAAGTTAACAACACGAGTATACGTGGCGATTTCTTAAACTAATAATCTCCTTTCAATAAGGTTCCAAGTTAACAACAGGATCATAGGTGGCGATTTCTTAAACTAATAATATCCTCTCAATAAGGTTCCAAGTTAACAACACGAGTATAGGTGGCGATTTCTTAAACTAATAATCTCCTTTCAATAAGGTTCCAAGTTAACAACAGGATCATAGGTGGCGATTTCTTAAACTAATAATCTCTTCTCAATAAGGTTCCAAGTTAACAACAGGATCACAGGTGGCGATTTCTTAAACTAATAATTTCTTCTCAATAAGGTTCCAAGTTAACAACACGAGTATAGGTGGCGATTTCTTAAACTAATAATCTCCTTTCAATAAGGTTCCAAGTTAACAACAGGATCATAGGTGGCGATTTCTTAAACTAATAATCTCCTCTCAATAAGGTTCCAAGTTAACAACAGGATCATAGGTGGCGATTTCTTAAACTAATCATCTCTTCTCAATAAGGTTCCAAGTTAACAACAGGATCACAGGTGGCGATTTCTTAAACTAATAATCTCTTCTCAATAAGGTTCCAAGTTAACAACAGGATCACAGGTGGCGATTTCTTAAACTAATAATCTCCTTTCAATAAGGTTCCAAGTTAACAACAGGATCATAGGTGGCGATTTCTTAAACTAATAATCTCTTCTCAATAAGGTTCCAAGTTAACAACAGGATCACAGGTGGCGATTTCTTAAACTAATAATTTCTTCTCAATAAGGTTCCAAGTTAACAACAGGATCACAGGTGGCGATTTCTTAAACTAATAATCTCCTTTCAATAAGGTTCCAAGTTAACAACAGGATCATAGGTGGCGATTTCTTAAACTAATAATATCTTCTCAATAAGGTTCCAAGTTAACAACTCGAGTATACGTGGCGATTTCTTAAACTAATAATCTCCTTTCAATAAGGTTCCAAGTTAACAACAGGATCATAGGTGGCGATTTCTTAAACTAATAATATCCTCTCAATAAGGTTCCAAGTTAACAACACGAGTATAGGTGGCGATTTCTTAAACTAATAATCTCCTTTCAATAAGGTTCCAAGTTAACAACAGGATCATAGGTGGCGATTTCTTAAACTAATCATCTCTTCTCAATAAGGTTCCAAGTTAACAACAGGATCACAGGTGGCGATTTCTTAAACTAATAATCTCTTCTCAATAAGGTTCCAAGTTAACAACAGGATCACAGGTGGCGATTTCTTAAACTAATAATTTCTTCTCAATAAGGTTCCAAGTTAACAACAGGATCACAGGTGGCGATTTCTTAAACTATTAATCTCTTCTCAATAAGGTTCCAAGTTAACAACAGGATCACAGGTGGCGATTTCTTAAACTAATAATTTCTTCTCAATAAGGTTCCAAGTTAACAACAGGATCACAGGTGGCGATTTCTTAAACTATTAAATCTCTTCTCAATAAGGTTCCAAGTTAACAACAGGATCACAGGTGGCGATTTCTTAAACTAATAATTTCTTCTCAATAAGGTTCCAAGTTAACAACAGGATCACAGGTGGCGATTTCTTAAACTAATAATCTCTTCTCAATAAGGTTCCACGTTAAACAACAGGATCATAGGTGGCGATTTCTTAAACTAATAATTTCTTCTCAATAAGGTTCCAAGTTAACAACAGGATCACAGGTGGCGATTTCTTAAACTAATAATCTCTTCTCAATAAGGTTCCACGTTAAACAACAGGATCATAGGTGGCGATTTCTTAAACTAATAATTTCTTCTCAATAAGGTTCCAAGTTAACAACAGGATCACAGGTGGCGATTTCTTAAACTATTAATCTCTTCTCAATAAGGTTCCAAGTTAACAACAGGATCACAGGTGGCGATTTCTTAAACTAATAATTTCTTCTCAATAAGGTTCCAAGTTAACAACAGGATCACAGGTGGCGATTTCTTAAACTATTAATCTCTTCTCAATAAGGTTCCAAGTTAACAACAGGATCACAGGTGGCGATTTCTTAAACTAATAATTTCTTCTCAATAAGGTTCCAAGTTAACAACAGGATCACAGGTGGCGATTTCTTAAACTAATAATCTCTTCTCAATAAGGTTCCACGTTAAACAACAGGATCATAGGTGGCGATTTCTTAAACTAATAATTTCTTCTCAATAAGGTTCCAAGTTAACAACAGGATCACAGGTGGCGATTTCTTAAACTATTAATCTCTTCTCAATAAGGTTCCAAGTTAACAACAGGATCACAGGTGGCGATTTCTTAAACTAATAATTTCTTCTCAATAAGGTTCCAAGTTAACAACAGGATCACAGGTGGCGATTTCTTAAACTAATAATCTCTTCTCAATAAGGTTCCACGTTAAACAACAGGATCATAGGTGGCGATTTCTTAAACTAATAATTTCTTCTCAATAAGGTTCCAAGTTAACAACAGGATCACAGGTGGCGATTTCTTAAACTAATAATTTCTTCTCAATAAGGTTCCAAGTTAACAACAGGATCACAGGTGGCGATTTCTTAAACTAATAATCTCCTTTCAATAAGGTTCCACGTTAACAACAGGATCATAGGTGGCGATTTCTTAAACTAATAATCTCTTCTCAATAAGGTTCCAAGTTAACAACAGGATCACAGGTGGCGATTTCTTAAACTAATAATTTCTTCTCAATAAGGTTCCAACAACAGGATCACAGGTGGCGATTTCTTAAACTAATAATTTCTTCTCAATAAGGTTCCAAGTTAACAACAGGATCACAGGTGGCGATTTCTTAAACTAATAATCTCTTCTCAATAAGGTTCCAAGTTAACAACAGGATCACAGGTGGCGATTTCTTAAACTAATAATTTCTTCTCAATAAGGTTCCAAGTTAACAACAGGATCACAGGTGGCGATTTCTTAAACTAATAATCTCCTTTCAATAAGGTTCCACGTTAACAACAGGATCATAGGTGGCGATTTCTTAAACTAATAATCTCCTCTCAATAAGGTTCAAGTTAACAACAGGAGTATAGGTGGCGATTTCAGAGTTAAAAAACTAATCATCTCTGCCTGATAAGGTTCCAAGCTATCAATACGTACCTACATACGCTGCCATTTCATAGTTAAAACACTAATAATCTTCATCCATAATACGTCAACAACACAAGCTTAGGCTGCCATTTCGTATTTAAAAATTGGTAATTTTTCGGAAAATTGCCTACCACCAAATTTTGTTTCCTACATAATTCTATTTGTTATAAAAATACGTTTACAGTTGAAATTATGCAAGAGAAATGCATATTTATCACATTTCAAAAATTAGATTGGAAAATTGAACACACGAATAACTTATTAATATAATTTTTTTGTGTTTTTTAAGATGGGTGTTTGTATTTTGACTAAAAATTAAGGTTACAAGTAAAATTAGGGGCGAGAAATGGGTTTGTTTGGTTAGGTTATGTTAAATATCGGTTTCCCAAAAAATAAATTGTTTGACTTTTTTTTTTTCAAACTATTTTTAGATTTTTAATTATAATAGTAAGTGTTCTTAGGTAAGTAGACTATATAATTAACGTAGAGTATTTAGATTTCACAACCTAACTTAACAAACTCATTTCCCTCCCCCTAATTTCACTTGAAACCATATTTTTGGATCAAAATACAAACGTCCATCGTAAAAAATACCCAAAATTTTGGTGGACATTTTCTGTAAAAATACCCAATAAAAATAATACCCCCCCCCCCCATAAGGTCTTAATTCAACAATACCAGCATAGAATGCCGTTTACAGTTAAACAATGAATGGTGTCTGCACAAAGTCCTATTTCAATAACGCGAGTAGTCCATTATGCTCTTTCTTAGTTCTAAAATTAATAATGTCTGCCAAATAACGTCCCATATCAACAATAAGAGTACACGTTGCCGTTTTTGAGTTATAAAACAAATAATGTCTGCCCAGAATGACATTTTTAAATGAAAAATATATAATGTTTGTCCAATAAGACCCATTTGAACAATATGAGCACAATGACTGCCTATTAAGATTCCTTGCCAATAACAAGAGCAGAGGGCGCTGTTTCTAGGTACAAAAAGAATAACGTTTGCCCAATTAGGTCCCAAGTCAGCAATGGAATACAACGAATTATTTGGAGGGGGAGTTTCTTAGATGGAATCGATTGTTTTTAAGAGACATTTGACTGACTACTGGTTTAATCAATCTATCCACTTATTTCAAACAGTTTATTTTTGTTTACATTAATAATAAAACATATTTTCAATAAGGACGGTTTTAATTAATATATTTACATAATTTTAAAACACTTTCAACTAATATCACTGATCGATAGCTGAAAGTCCAAAGTACGAGTTTTATCATGAATTTTTATCGATCTTTGAGTATTACTAAATAAATAAAATCAACTCTTGTGTCTTCTTAGAGATGCATAATGGCTTGATAAAACAAAATCTTACATTTTTTATTTTTAGGTTCATCACTTAGGCCTACATACGGAAAATAATAAAGTAAATTAAATCTTGTTACTAATTTGTAACAATTATTATATTTCAACACAAACAGAAACCAGGTAACAGCGGACCTACACATGAATAGCAACAGACAGTTGGAAAAGATAAGAGAATTATTTTTTAAAAAATCATTATATAAATATTGTTTTCGTTTACTTTGATCTGTTCTTAGTAGTTTAACACGTATGCATACATTTTGTTGTCAATATTGTAAAGATTATGAATTTTTTTATTTAACAGAGTAAACGTTACTAAATTTTTACAATTTGTTCTTGACACTGTTCCATTTCCTGCCCTATATTTTATATTGTTGACCAAAAACATCTTATAGAAGTATATAATTCAATATAGATTTTCTCCTACAGTAGGCCTACACATTTCCACTTGCTGACCAAAACAAACTAATTAACAATATCAATGTTTTTTTTTGGCTGAAAAACATTAAATTTTTTTAATGATTTTTAATACTCGTTTGTTAAAGAGTTTTATTACCAAATTAATGTATGATTTAATTGAGTTTGGTTTATTGAAACCATGTTTTATTAGGCCTAAATGTTTTATTGGCCGAAGTAGGCTATAGAATAAATAGCCTCAGAAAAATGAAAATAGATTTTTTACGAAGACCGGCCGTCGTCATCTGTATGTGAGTACGATAGTGGCCACAAAAATTTAAATATGAACATGAAATTTGGTTTAGGGGATTTGGTATAGGCCTAATGGTAGGCCTACCAATACACCTCTCTACGATGACAAATATAAAAGCATTGTCAAAAAATGTAATTTCATATTCCGACCTTACAAGGAAATACCTGGTCATTATATTTAGAGGATCTTCTCGTATTACATAGTAGTCTATGATAGGGCTGGGTAAGTACCACGAAGGCACCCATCAACTTGTTTTAAGTTAATGACAGGAAAATGCGTGTAGCCTACCAGTTCAAGGGTTTCAATAGAAAGTGATTTATGGGAAAAGTTATGCAGTATGATCCATTTGGAAGACTACAACTGTATAAAAAAGAAGTTTAATTAGACTAATTACAGAATGTAACGCCTATATAATAAATCAACAACAAGTGTGTAATCCAAACGATTCTCAGAGAAAGTAAATTGATTACGTAATGACAATTACTTTATGCTAATACGAACACAACAACACAATGTACAATTCTAGTCAATGGATTGCGCAGATAACCTGTAAAGTAATGATGTCAAGGCAATTTTTGCGCATGCGCGTCAAACAAAACATAAAACAAATGTCAACGTTGCCACATGTGGCTTAATGCCGTTGCCCCGTCATAACAGCCCAAGCTCATAAACAATGATTGCCTGCTACCTTTTACCAAAGTCACGTGAGATTGTTTTGAATTATGTGCAAAGTATGCGATTCATTTTAATATCTTATTTCGTTCTGCATTCTATTTAGTAGTAAGCCTATGCTTTTTAGAGGTTATTTAGACAGCTGTTTGGGATACCTTTCTGTGTGCTTAACAGGTTGTTTATCAAAAGTAATTTATTCCATTTTTAATAGTGTTGAATACTTAAAACATACTGGACGAGCAGTGATTTCTATTGCTATGTTTTTTTCTTTCAGCACGATCGCAGAGAAACATTAATATTTGCTGATCGTGTTGCGTATAGGAAGATGAGAAAAAATTGCAGGAAAATTGTTTCAAACTGGCTCCAACTCAACATATTCCAAATATTTCTTACCTAGAATAAAAGTATAGGGCAAGTTTGGCAATAAAAAAGTTCGGCTTCCGTGTTTTATTGATCTACACATTTCATAACTTCAGATAACCGAAAACGTGATTACCATCCATCCGTCGTCTGTTCCTAAGTAACGATAGCGGCCACAAAACTTCAGAAAAATAGAATTGAAAATGTAAAAATGACGCTATTTTAAATAGTTTTTGTTCATATCTTGTATACGAACACACTAAATTTCATACTAATTTCCAAATTTATTTTCATCGTAAAACCCGATCTCTCTACTATAATAAATAGCGAAGTGTTGTTAAAAATGTAATTTCTAACTCTGAACTCCTAAGAAAAAATAATATTGGTTAAGATTCGACAGCGACAAGTCACTGACACGGAGCGTAACAATTGGAGGCTTCTTCATGAGTCGATACTAGCGAAGCAATTATCAGATACAAAGAACACATTTCATAACTAGGCCTATAAGTTCAAAGTATTTAAGCTGTTTGTAAACGCATATGTTTATAACAAAAGACAATTTTATAATTATTGTGATATGCATTTCACACAACTTATATCAACATACGCCTAAACATTGAAGTCTCAATGGTTTTTATCCTAAAGCAGAGTTTTTTATTTTTTAATTTATTTATTATTACAACTAAATATACAGATAAAACTTATCTAGTATTTTTTTCAATAGTAGTAGTCAGTCTTGGTCCGTTGACCAATTCCCATCTTTATGTTTCTCTCAATCTTGTGTATCCACAGCCACAGGATCACAGGAGCAGGTCCTGCGCACATCTTCGCTGGTGTTGAGTAGCTGTAGAATTGCTTCATTTTCAAGGCTGTTTAGTCGCGTTGATCTCCTCTGCTACGGTGGGCAGTCTCAAGTCACAAACAGTGTTTGTCATTTTTAATGTACCAAAGCGCGTTGGTGATGCTACGTAGTAGCCTATTTTGTTCTGAAATACTTGTATTTTTTAAATATTTGTCTTCTTGGTAAAGCCCCAGAGTTGAATACCGTAGATCCAAAGAGATTTGAGTATTGTTCATATAACAGTAGTTTGTTATGCAGGGTGCTTCCCCATCAACCAATGCATCTTTTTTAGTTTTATGTTCAGGTCTTTCTTTTTCTTTTTAACATGTTCGTTCCACTTAAGTTTCACATCTTAGGTCTTACCAAGATATTTGGCCGAGTAGGGATAAGGTATCACCTGTTAGAACTGCTACAGGCGAAATTCGGCGGTTCGTAAACTTTACGTAAGTTGATTTCCTTTCATTTAATTTAATTCTCCACTTGCTGATGTCATTAAGAGAGTATTGTAGGTGTGTGATTGCTTTTTCTACATCTTTCCCAACGGCCAGAACAGCAGTGTCGTCTGCGAAACTGGCTATAGTAACGTTTTGGAATATCTTGTGTATAAAGTATGTACAGTATTGGGCCAAGGACACTTCCTTGTGGTACTCCTGCACTTTCGTTGAGCTCAGAGTATTCATCCTCAACTTTAACTCGAAAGTGACGATCTTTCAAATATGACTTAAGGATCAAGTACCAATTGACAACTAATTCTTTGTCTAATTTATATTCGAGGCCCCGGTGCCAAACCTTATCGAAGGCTTGTGCCACATGAAAAAAGACGCTTGCGCACACTTGCAGGTTTTCGAGAGTTCCTTCAACAATGTTTGTAATCCTATTGACCTGTTCTACAGCGATTGGGAATCAATAAAGCAGAGTGATGTTCAAAACAAGGATTAACTCATATATACTCGTACAATTTTAAATACACAATTTACAAGAGTGAAGATTCCGAAATTTTAAAATATGAAAGTAAACCAAAAAAGCTAAGGAAAATAAGTTTACCCTTACCACAAAATTAAAATTTTAGTTTTTGTTAATAACTCGCTTATACTTTGACTTGCAGAAAAACTTTTGTGGTCAAAGAGGACGAAAAAAGTCTCTTAAATTTTTTGTAAAGTTGACAGTTTTCTGGATATTCGACGTTAAATACTATAACAATGAAAACTTTGTTATATATTTTTTTTGATTAATCTAATTTTAATTTAATTTATTTTAATTCTCTTGAAAACTTTTGAAAAACTATTATGATGGTTTTAGTAAATTAATTCAACAAAACAAGTTTTTATCCTTTAACTAACTTTAGGATTTATTAGCAAAAACAATTATTTATAACAACAGTATCAATTCAATTTATCTATTCATTGAAATATCTTAAGGCTACTTCATTCTCTCACACTTGCATTCTTTAAAAACTAATTTACTCTAATACACAATTTTATTGATTACAAATTTAAATTCTACAATTTATTATTCAATTTACATAAAATATCAAAACTCTACAAAATGTTCAACAGATCTTGTCCAAATTATTCTCATTAACTTTATCAATTTTATAACAAAAAAACAAGACAAATTTCTTTAATTAACTGATATTTCCAAATTTACTTTAGTTTGCCGGCTAGCTCAATTACTTTACTTTTAAATTAATTATACAAAAAAAAACTTGACTCTTATCTCGGGCATGGGAACTTTTAATGACTCAATTAAAGTGAAATACTAACTCTAATGATTATTTATTATGAAATTTTGTACTTATCAACAATTCTCCTCGTCCGCTATAATTTTGGCACTTTTACACAACACAAATCACTAACTATGCACAACAACACAACGGATCCTTAGCCTGTGAAGTCGGATGCTGCTAACACTGGTTCCTTGACTGGTGGTGAATCTCTGGTGATACTCCGCTAACTCTATTTAGTCTCCTTACTCGTTCTCGATTACTATGGACTTCGACGCGATGAACTCTCCTCTTCTTTTATGAAATTTAAACTCTTTGACTCTATTTAATTTATGTATCTAACAAACTTCAAGATAAATTACTAAATTTTGTTGCGGCTCTGCCTTTAAATTAATCAATGACTTAGAATTAAACCCTCAGGTTAATTCTTAACACTTAACACCTCCTACTCTGATTCCTAGCTGTAAGTCAAGACTTACACGCTCTTAACCCCAGTTCTAGACTGACCCTCCTTACTGTTCGATTTCACCTCTCCCGAAATTCAAGTGTAGCGTCCTCTTCGCTTATTGGTTAAATCTCATTTTTTTAAAACTCAGGCCTCTCCGGATTGGACCTCTAACTTTCCAAAATCGTTGGTTTTTTATTACACGCGCTGGCTTCACCCTCGGAGATACCGTTAGGAATTCGCTTTCTCATTTTTTCTTGGTTCCCATTTTTTTACAACACGCAGCTGCGTTGAATAGCAAAACTCCGTTATGTTTTCTACTAAAGTTTTATTTGTGTCGGCAAACTTTCTTCTCTTAAGTAAAACAGAATGTCTTCTTTCCCTTGTCCTTGTCACGTTTGTCAAATTGTACAGTTATTTTCGAAACTTAACCTTGCAGCTGCTCTTTCGGTAAGATTTGCTTGTCCACATGTGTTCTGTTTCAATTTACCTATTTACACAATTATTTATTAATGTTAACTTTTGATTGATTATTATTATTTTAATATTTGATATTAGGCCTAATTAATTGTTTATCCATTGTGATCGTTTGAGATCGTTATACTGTCCCCAGATAAAATTTGTCTTTGAAATGCCTCAAGATAAATTTTTTCTTACGCCCGTTTCTTTAACAATAGGTTGTAAAGAACCTTTTTCTTACAATGCCCTTTATGTTGCGGTTACCCACTGTCTTACAATAGACCTTTCTTCTATTGTTCCTCTTGTGGTCAACCCTAGTCCCTTTTATGGTTTTCCTTTCATTCTTGCTCCTTTATTGTCTATGTTTTGTTTACTGCCTAAGTTTATTCTAATGTCCTTAATTATAATATTTCTTTAATAATCTACAATTAAATATTCCCCTAATTTTATTTTTATTAATGTGTCCTAACCTATATGTCGTATTTCCTAATTTATTTATTATTTTATAAGGTCCTTCATACAGCTCGCAAAATTTGTGATATCTTTTTATTATTAGTTTTGAAGGTATGCATGCTCTGACCAATACTTGCTCGCCTATTTTGTACTCGGTGGGTGGGTGCTGTTCATTAAATTTTCTTGCATAATTTTCTCTTTTGCTCTTTATACGTAAGTAAATTTCCGCGTCGCTGATGATTGGCTCTTTTTGGTCATCTGGTTTGATGAGATATCTGGCCCAACTACGTGTCGGTTTCCTTTTAAACTGCGCCTCTACGGGTGTGGTTTCAATGGTGTCATGATACGATTCATTGATGCATGATTCTATTACTTCTACTATCTTTCCCCAATCTTGATGCCTGTCCTTTAATAGTATCCTGCAAAATTGTCCAATTTGTCTCATAATCCGCTCGGCCATGTTCCCTTGTGGATTCCTGATCGCTACTGTTCTTTTCTGTATCCCTAATTTTGTTAATCCTGTTTCCCATTTTGGTGAAGTAAACTGTGTTCCGTTATCTGATAATATGTATTGAGGTACTTGTATTTCCTGTATATATTTTTCTATTTGTTTAAGTGTGGTGTTTGTAGTAGTGTTCCTGACTTTATACAACTTCGTATATTTTGTAAATGCGTCGATCATTACAAAGATGTATTTGCACCCTCCTGTTGACTTTGGTAACGGTCCGTAATAATCCACACAGATTAACTCTCCCACTCCTTTTGGTATGATCGGTATTAGCTCCCCATTTCGATGTTTCAGATCAAATTTACATTTCTGGCATTTTTGACATTTTATTAATTCTTCCCTTATATACCTAGCAATTTTGTTTCCCGTAAAATCTTCTTTAAATATCTTATAACATTTATTTATACCAATGTGTCCATACATTACGTGTATTTCATTTGCTAATATTTTGACATAATCCGGTGGTATCATTAATTTCCATATTTCTTTTTCTTTCCTAAATAACTTATTTTTACATAACTGGTAATGTTCCTTAAATTTTAGGTTATTATTATTTAAATTTTCAATTATATTTTTACAATTTTGATCTCTTCCTTGTATTACTTCAAAATTTGTTAATATTTTACCTATTTCTACACTAAACCCTTTTGCTAATAATAATATTTCGACCAGTCTTTCGTCACTTGTTTCTTTGACTTCGGCGTTATCCTCAGGATATCGACTCAAGGTGTCTGCTACTACGTTCTCCTTTCCTTTACAATGTTGAATTTGGATGTTGTACTCCTGTATTAATAAAATCCACCTGGTCATGCGTGCATTCAGTAGTCTACAATTATTCATAAAAGTAATGGCTTTGTTGTCGGTTATTACTGTTAACTTTTTCCCTAAAACATAATTTCTAAATTTCCTTAAACATATTACGACGCTATATAACTCTTTTTCTGCTGTACTGTAGAATTTCTCGGCTCCTTTAAATGTACGACTGGTGTACCCTATTACACCGATCTCCTGGTTATCCCCAATTTGGTACAATTGTCCACCAGCTGCGATTTCCGAAGCATCTGTTTGCAAATAAAACATTTTATCCTTATCTGGGTGCCGTAATGTGACAACTTCTACAAATTCCCTTTTAACCCTATTGAAACTTTCTTCAACCTCTGTGGTCCATTTAAATTTTACCCCCTTTTTTAGTAGTTCTTGTAACGGTGCAGTAACTAAAGCGTAATTCTTCGAAAACTTATGATAAAAATTGGTAAGACCCAAAAATCCCTTCAGTTGCCTTGCTGTTTTTGGTCTTGGAAAATTCCTAATTGCAGCCATTTTGTTTTCTTGTGGTTTGATCCCCTCTGTCGTTAATAAAAAACCTAAGTATTCTATTTGTTGTCTGCAGAAGTTTGATTTATTAAGGTTAACGGTTAAATTTGCATTTTTAAATAATTCTAAAATTTGTTCTATTTGTATTAAATGTTCCTTCCAGCTCCCTGCTAAGCATAAACAATCATCGACGTATAATGTTAAAAATTTCTTCACCTGTTCATTTAATATGGAATTTAATCCCCTTGTGAGACTGGCTAAACTGGTGCTTAATCCAAAAGGTACTGTTTTGTATCGATAACACAGGCCTTTATGTAGAAACGCGGTGTAGTCTCTGCTTTCTACATGAAGTGGTATCTGCCAAAAACTACTTGTTAAGTCAAAGCTACTCATCCAATTAATCTTTTGTTCTATTGTTAATAACTCTTGAATCGGTTGCGACCCCTCATAATCTGGAACTGTTCGCGCATTTATTATTCTAGCGTCCAGGCATATTCTGACACTTCCATCTTTTTTACACACTGGAACGATAGGATTAATATATGGGCTGTTGCATCTTTCAATAATTCCGTAATCTAGCATCTTTTTGATTTCCAGATCCACGCTTTCCCTATACTTCATCGCAATCGGCCAACTTCTCTGACAGTATGGACTTTTATCCGTTATTTTCAATTTATGCTGGTATGTACTAATTAACCCTGGCTTTTTACTAAATACCCCTTTATATTTTATTAAAATTTCACTTAATTGTTCTTTCTGAATTTCCGAAATGTGTCCTAATTCATTAATTTTTTGCATAATTTCTTTCTGATCAGTTTCGTAACTTTCTATTTCCATATGTTGTATTAATTTATGTTTATAATGTTCTTCCGGGTCCTCAAACATGATCTCCTTCCTTACTTCACAATTTTCTTCATTATTTATACCTAATTCTAATTTATTGCTGATAAAATCTACGACAGCCTTATTTTTAACCAAAAAATCTAACCCTAAAATGCAGTTTCTTATTAAGTCTGGTACAATGATAAAATGAATATTCATTACAATATCTCCCACATTTGCTCCAATTATTATTTGTTTTTTAATATTCTTCGAGCGTAAGCCGGTTGCTCCAATTACCTTAACTCCTGCTACTGGTAATTCTTCGTATGGTCCCATTATTTCCTTATTCTCTAAATAAAACCGTTCCGACAAGGAATTGAATTCACACCCTGTATCCACTAAAGCCTGTACATTTATTCTATTAAAACCTATTGTTATTTCTGGACATTTTGTTAAATTTTTACATATTAAATCTGAGTTATCCTGTGCTTCTAAATAATCTTTTAAATCAGTAAATAAGGTGTTCATAACGCTATTGTTTTGTATTGCCCCTTGTCGGTTGCTTACGCCCTCGGCTAACCTTCACTTTTCCTTTCTATTAGGGGTTGGTTCTCTAACAAACCGCCTGTCCGGAACTCTCGGGTCATTGCTCGTTCCTTCATTGTTTCCCTGTCTTCTCCACTCAACTGGTTTATGACCTTGTTCTCGCCATGGAGTCATATGGTCACTCGGTCGTCTACCCCAATTATTCGGTTTGTTGTTATTTACTTGTTCCCTAAAATTTCCTCTATTATTGTTTACCCTTTCCCTTTCATTGACTTCCTCTATCCTAGCATGTTCAAATTCCATGAGCAATTTTATAAATTCTGTTTTCTTTTTAATCCCCCTTGTAATTATTGCAATTAAGATATTTGGATGGAAATGTTTTCCCGCCTTATAAACTAATTGTTCCTCTGCTAACGGCGGACTTAACTCGGAACATTGTAGCATCAACATTTCTACATATGCAATTGCCTCGTCATTCATTCTGCCTCTAAATTTCCCAAACTCTAAATGGTCCCTAATTTTCGCCTGTATTATTTCATTGAAATACTTCTCCCTAAACAATTCCTCAAATTCCTTAAAATTTTTAACACTTCTCCTATGTAGCTGCCACCATATATAAGCCTCGTCTTTTAAATATCGGTCAATCCAATGCATGCCGTTTCCAATTATCTGCTCGCTTATCTCTTCCATTACATTTAGAAATTGTATGGGAAACCTCTCTTTTCCCGAGAAACTAATATTTCTTACTTCTGGCTCGTGACAATATCCTTCCCCTAAATTTCTGACCGTTTTTAATCTCCTATCTAATTCAATTAATTTTTTAGCGACCTCTTCCGTCTTCTTCGCATTCTCCTCAATTTTCGCGATGTTGGTTTCATTATTTTTCGTGCATATTTCCCCGATTTCTTCGTCTTTCGCCGCGAGTTCTTCCAACCGATTGTTGACGACTACGCCACGGTTTTCGAGTTCTTGCACGCGACCCTCCGTTTCCGCGCGATATCCCTTGACTCGATCGCCGAATTCTTCTTCCGTCTTCTTCAACCTCTCTTCGACACTCGTACGAATTTCCGCGACTTGTGTTTCGACCATCTCTACTCGACTGTTGACTCCTTCAAATCGCTCATTTATCCTCCTGTTAAATTTTTCTTCTAATGCGGTTAGACTACCCTTAACTTCCCCAAATTTCTCTTCCATAGTTTTTTCAAATTTCTCAAATTTTTCAAAACCCTTCCGGTTCTCTTCCGCCGTTTTTTTGTTTTCTTCCGCCATCCGCTCTAACATTTCCTGTATCATTGCCATACCCGCGTTTCCTGACTGTACTGCCGCTGATGTTGTTGGATTGTCTACTTCTGTCCCCGCCCGTGAATTTACGTTACTCTCTATCTCTGATTCCCCATTTTGACTAATTGACTCTAATTGTTCCCCTTCTTGACTAAAATTTAAACTCCCACTATTTAATCCCAATTGATTATATATTTCACTTTCATTTGCCATTTTAAGTTCTAATTCCCTCTTTTTACTTCTGGTTAACATAAACAATACTATTCTAACCTATTATCTACCACACAATATTTCCTGTAACAATGTTAATATTCTTATCCTCTAACAATTCTATAACTAGCAATTTAAATTTCACTTTAATGAGCCACGCGGTGGAGCGCCAAATATAACAATGAAAACTTTGTTATATATTTTTTTTGATTAATCTAATTTTAATTTAATTTATTTTAATTCTCTTGAAAACTTTTGAAAAACTATTATGATGGTTTTAGTAAATTAATTCAACAAAACAAGTTTTTATCCTTTAACTAACTTTAGGATTTATTAGCAAAAACAATTATTTATAACAACAGTATCAATTCAATTTATCTATTCATTGAAATATCTTAAGGCTACTTCATTCTCTCACACTTGCATTCTTTAAAAACTAATTTACTCTAATACACAATTTTATTGATTACAAATTTAAATTCTACAATTTATTATTCAATTTACATAAAATATCAAAACTCTACAAAATGTTCAACAGATCTTGTCCAAATTATTCTCATTAACTTTATCAATTTTATAACAAAAAAACAAGACAAATTTCTTTAATTAACTGATATTTCCAAATTTACTTTAGTTTGCCGGCTAGCTCAATTACTTTACTTTTAAATTAATTATACAAAAAAAAACTTGACTCTTATCTCGGGCATGGGAACTTTTAATGACTCAATTAAAGTGAAATACTAACTCTAATGATTATTTATTATGAAATTTTGTACTTATCAACAATTCTCCTCGTCCGCTATAATTTTGGCACTTTTACACAACACAAATCACTAACTATGCACAACAACACAACGGATCCTTAGCCTGTGAAGTCGGATGCTGCTAACACTGGTTCCTTGACTGGTGGTGAATCTCTGGTGATACTCCGCTAACTCTATTTAGTCTCCTTACTCGTTCTCGATTACTATGGACTTCGACGCGATGAACTCTCCTCTTCTTTTATGAAATTTAAACTCTTTGACTCTATTTAATTTATGTATCTAACAAACTTCAAGATAAATTACTAAATTTTGTTGCGGCTCTGCCTTTAAATTAATCAATGACTTAGAATTAAACCCTCAGGTTAATTCTTAACACTTAACACCTCCTACTCTGATTCCTAGCTGTAAGTCAAGACTTACACGCTCTTAACCCCAGTTCTAGACTGACCCTCCTTACTGTTCGATTTCACCTCTCCCGAAATTCAAGTGTAGCGTCCTCTTCGCTTATTGGTTAAATCTCATTTTTTTAAAACTCAGGCCTCTCCGGATTGGACCTCTAACTTTCCAAAATCGTTGGTTTTTTATTTCACGCGCTGGCTTCACCCTCGGAGATACCGTTAGGAATTCGCTTTCTCATTTTTTCTTGGTTCCCATTTTTTTACAACACGCAGCTGCGTTGAATAGCAAAACTCCGTTATGTTTTCTACTAAAGTTTTATTTGTGTCGGCAAACTTTCTTCTCTTAAGTAAAACAGAATGTCTTCTTTCCCTTGTCCTTGTCACGTTTGTCAAATTGTACAGTTATTTTCGAAACTTAACCTTGCAGCTGCTCTTTCGGTAAGATTTGCTTGTCCACATGTGTTCTGTTTCAATTTACCTATTTACACAATTATTTATTAATGTTAACTTTTGATTGATTATTATTATTTTAATATTTGATATTAGGCCTAATTAATTGTTTATCCATTGTGATCGTTTGAGATCGTTATAATACAGTAACAAAAAAATGCGTAATACCAATTCTGAATTCAATATCTTATTTATTTCCAAAGTCATAATGCTGTTTTTTTAACTAATGTTTACATAAAATTTTAATTTTACCATAGAAAATAGGAGGGACAACTGTTAATTTACTGTTGTAGTATTCACTGTTTTTAAACATTTATTTTAATTTTACTCACTTTGTTTTCCCGTATGAATAAAATAAAGCTGTAGCGCAATAGAGACCCCAGAAGGTCTAGCCCATAACATGTTTTTATTCATGTTATCACGGGATATTTAGCTATAATCTAAGGTGGAGGTCTTGGTGCCGATGTCGGTTTCCTAAAAGTAAGAATACATTGCGGTGTATATGTATGAGTGGGGTAATTTAGTGGACCCTTTCTTCAAATAACTCCTAGGCCTACTGTAGTCATGAAAATAACTCTTGTTTGGAATTCCTGTAATGTAATTTTAACTCAAATGAAATGTGCATTATTTAAAATTAAAAATGTATTTTGTAGTTGTGCACTATAAGAATTTACAAAAACTTTTTCATACCAGCAACTACCACATATACTCAAAACTACCATCCACTAAATTGATTATAAATTTGAAGCTTATAAATTTTCTGAAATTGACTGGTTTTCCACAGTCATAAACTCATTATAATTAATCTGTAAGTACATTTACGTTCAATAATAATTAGGCCTACACATAATCGAATGTCTGTTCAGAATTCTCTTAGTAGTTATTTATTCAACTGAACTTATCTAAACAAATTTTTATTAATTGAATAGTTTTTGGAATATTTCATAATAAACTATTCCAATAACTTTATTTGTTGAACTTGTTTAATATTAACACTGTCGGCACTCTTCAATAGAAAACAAAAAAGTAGGCTAGTTGGCCGAAGTTCCGAGAATTGCAGAAAGTACATTTCCTGAGAATATGATTTGTTTACTAATTCCCACGATCCCCTCCCTAATATTACAGTAGTCGTCTCAGTACTTTGACGTTAGTCGGCAAACTTTACAAAGAAATAGTCAGCTGCTTCTAAGATAGTCAACTATTCAGATTACAATTATTCGACTGTTTGACTAAAACGACTATTCGATTAGTCCATCACTATTCAGTCAGATGAGTAATGGTGCGACCGCCGGATGTCTGCTGTAAGTAAACAAAAGTGACATTGATACACAATTGATACAGCTTACGTTTTGTATTACAGTAGTGTTTATACTACAGCCGCTGGTTCTTTGATCTTGGATTTTTAGTGACGCACCGAATAAGCAGTGGAAATGGCAACGTCGTCGTCTCGCACTGCCCCTCTACGGCCGCATTTCTTAGCATCACACCCAAACTGCGAGCGTATTATAGCATCTAAACAACAAAACTGTTACGTATTGTTCAGTTTGTGTAATTTCATTTAATCTACGCAATTAAAAAATCTCTAAATTTTTTGGTAGAAAAATAAATACTGTACTACATTTTACTGTTAACATAATAATATATACTTCAAACAAAACAATCTGTAGCACACTGTGGTTTATTTAAGTGTGTATAAAATTATATTATTTGATAAAATGAAATAATTTTGCTCAAATGATAACTCGAAAACCGATACTTTATTGTTAGACTACTTCTTGGAATGGAGCCAACGAAGCAACGTTGCCAGATTGTGATATTTGCAAGTGCAATAAACGAACGGCTGAAGTATAGTTTAGGCAGTAATCCAGTAACTATAGTTTTCAATTAATTAAAGAATTTAATTATTAATTTTATTTTACGTGTTATTCTTTTTGTTAAATTTTGTCTTTAAAAATGTCGGCAACTCCTCAGACGGTCTTTCGGCCATGAGAAATGTGCTGTGTACTTGCAGTTTATCTTATTTTTATTTGTGATTATAGTTTTATATTAGTTAGAAATGATTCTTGGAAAAATTTCGCTCAAATAAAGCACTCTCATTTATTATTAGTAATCCATTAACACCAATTATATTTACCCTACTAATGTTTTTTAAAATTTTCTAAAGTGATCTCTGTTTTGGATTTTATTTTGTAATTTATTTATTGATGTTGGCTTATGATTCCACTATACAAATCGTTTTATACTGGTAAATGACTTCAAAAATTGGCAAAAGTCAAAAACACTGGGTTATAAATTTATTGATGATTTGTTTGTCTCAGTGGCATATTTTGAATATCAAATTGAACAGTATTTAATTTGATGTGATATTTATTTAAATTAAATTTTATACAATTCCGAGGAGCAATTATTGGAAATAACAATCAGCTTTTAATTGTGGATAATTTTAAACAAAAAATTAAAACATACATTAAAACTTAATTCAAAAACATTATAATGTCCTGGTGTCATTTTTAGGGCTAGGCTTGTGAATTCTCTAACACGCCTTCTTAGTATGCGGCTACAACATTACTTTTTTCAGGGTTCTGAATTCTGTTTCCTGCATGTTCAAACGAATAATGAACTTTATCAATTTGGGATCTAGTAAGAGACAAAGTTATTGATGATGACGGCTCAGAACGAACTGACTAAAATAAGTATCCTTGAGACAAAGTGACTCGTTCAATCAGCCCTTTCTAGATATTGCATCTATTGATCAATCTAGTGGAAACAAAGAATTTACATGTTCAATTACTCTTGAGGAATCCCAACCGAACTGTGTACAAGTTTTTCGAAGTCTAATTCAGTTTCCACTTCTGACACGATCAAAACTACCGGTAAACGATATGAATGGAATAAAGGAGCTAAATTAGATTCATCCTGTTTTAATAAAGACACACCCCTGGTAAAAATAGGGGGGGGGGATGGAATAAAATGTACAACTTGCTTCAAACAAAGCAAGATGTTTTTCAGGAGGCTAAAAATTGGTAGAGTTCCAAATGCGGTGAAATTAGAATATATGGAGAAAATGAGTTTCAAAGAATTGTTGACCATTTATCTAGAGAATGTCACATCGCTGCCAACAATTTACAAAATATGCAGCAAAAATGGTTGGCTCAATCTGACAAACATCCACGAGTAAAAACCATAAAATCCCATAATGTTGAAAAAATAAACATATTAAAATTGAAATGGTCATTGGACGCTAAGTACAAATTCCTGCCCTGCAAAGCCATTGTCAAAAAACCATTGTGACACACACAGATATCGTCATACAAAGACGAAGAACTTGATAACATTTTACAGGAATGAACCAATCTCTGACCTACTCCAATACAGAACCCCTTTGATCTAAGCGGAAATGTTGGAAATTGTGCGAGATTTGGTCATGAAAAATGTTAAAGAAGAGTTCGAAGAGGCAGATTGTTTTTCTATTCAAGTTGATGGATGAGTAGATAAATATAGGGTCGACAAAGAATTTATAATTGCCAGATTTTTCACTAAAAATAAGGAGACGAAATCAGTATTTTTAGGGGGGAAGCGAATCTGAGAAACGTGGTGCAAAAGGCCTCTTGGAAGCCATCAACATTTTGTTTCAAAATTTAAATATTGATCAGCTCACTCACAGGGCTTACCTCCACTCCTTACGCGTATGCGGGGGCTCCGTCCTACCGGGTCTAGTAACTATACGAATCATTTTATTGTAAGGTAAAAGTTCGAAATTACATTTTTGACAACTTCGTTATTTGTTATCGTAGAGAGGTGGGGAGTTGGTACGGTACCAGTAAAGTGGAACAGGCCTAAGAAGGCACTTCGCAGATCGGGTGAAAACGCTGTACTATTCTCGAAGTAAACGTTAAGGGGTGCGAGGAGGGCAAGTCTCAGGTAGCTGGCGATTCGGAGGCAAAGTCAATGTTTGTGGAACGGTGTTATTTTCTGACATAATCCACCTCTTTCTCTACCGCCCCACACCGGGCACAAGTGCCTTCTTAGGGCGGTTCCACTATATACATACAAATTTTAAATCTGCACATTTTTATCAAATTTAGTGCGATATAAGTTGAATGATAGGCCTACTGAGATATGAACCAAAAATTGTTTTAAATGATCGCTATTTGGTTCAATTCATTTCAATAGAGGGTTGTATATATGAGCACGCTATATTCCTTTATACCAAATTTTATGTTCTTGTCTTAGTCTTGGTGGCCTCAAAGTTCTTTGGTACAAACTACAACGACAACAGACGGATGGGATGTCGATAATGAAAATTTTGGTTTACTGAAGCCTCTATATTACTTATTCTGTGCAAGTAAAACGGTATAAAAACAAATTCAGCAGTTCAGCCTGTGTATACAATACATTCTGACGTTTCGTCGGATTGTTTATAGATTGGTCTGAAATGAAAAGATATTGGTTTTTTAGAAATGTTAAATGTCATCAATAAACTTTGAACAGCAGGAACATAATGTGTTAGTAGTTTACTATGCAAATACTGTATCTAATAAGGAGTAGTTTGACTTGAACTTCTTTCGAAGCATATTATGCTATCACAGTACAGCTTGTATGTTTTGTTTGTTGTTATTATTGCAAACTCGTTTGACTGCATCTGTTTATATTTGTTACACAATATATGTAAATGGTCGAACCGGGTATGGTTCTTTTACAATCTTCAGATATTAAAATTTTGAATAATTTCGGAAATTCCGTGTCAAAGTACTTAACAACAGATGTGAAATTAAAAATTACCAGTAATAAAACCTATTTTAACTTTCAAATCAATATTTAAACAATTTTTTTAAAATTTTTGAGGTTACTGTATTGAAAACTTTAGGAACTTGGTAGCTAGCGATGTATAATCTTATGTTAAATTTTAACACGAACCCTTTTTGAATTTTATGAAAATCAAAAAATAAATAAAATTCATGGATAAAATAGAGCAAAAGCTGAAAGTTTCAAATATTTAATTAATATAAATGAGCTACAATTAATGGTTTCGCCTTGCGGCATCATCAAGCAACATGATCGCAGTTGCCCGATGATGCCGCAAGGCAAAACAATTGTAGCTCATTTATATTAATTAAATGTTTGAAACTTTAAGCTTTTGCTTTATTTTATCCTTGAATATGGAGTTTCAACAAGAAATATCTGCTATTACATTAATAAAATTGTTCAAGATTTGGAGGTTATTTGAAAGTGTTTGGGAATATCTTAAGACCTGTTACGGTGTTGGGCGACGTATGAATTTGGACATTAATCAAAATGTTGAATTAAGCAAAGCAATTATGAATTAGTAAGAAAATATGTTCTGATAAAAAAAAAATATACTGTACATAGAATAAGCTTTATATACGTATTTATTAGTCTTTAAGCTCGTCTCTTCCAGGCTAATACTGTAATTAGTATGTAACATTGAATGTTGAAATCATTTTAACTCTAATCTGTGCTTGTGTTAAAATAATAATCATAATACATAGTAGATTAATGATATTTTCATATTATAAAACTTCATTTTTTGACAGTTGATTATTTACATGTAATGCAATAACAGCTGATTAAATTGCCTCTGGAGTCAGGATTGACGTTGGACACTTTAGACAGGATTGACACTAGATTTATAATTAGCTGGCCTGAAGATGCAGCCTGTCGTAGTGAAACATGTAGCCACATAATATAAAATATAGTTTAAAAAGTCTGAAAACAATATTTAATATAAAATAAATGTAGTTCTAAAGGTAAACAACAATGAATACATTCTCTTTGCTTGTTATTTTATAAATATTAAACTGTAAATATATATAAACTGTATACCAGACTACAACGAGTCACAAATGTTGCCAAATTACTCCAAATGGATAGATGGACATATTATATAGGTGTCGAAGTTTTCTTGAGGAATATCCCAATATACATTTTTTTAAATCGCAAATATCAAGATTGTTTTATTGTACAAGAATATTAAACCATTATTTCAGAGGACATATTTTATTTATTTATTTCTCTTGTTATGAACCTTAAACAGTTTACAATCTAAACCCAACAAATAGCCGTACACAAAGGATTGGTGTAAGGATAATATGGGCATTGGATTGTCCTGCCCTACTTGGCCTCACCACTGAGGACCGGTTCCCAGTACAAATAAGGACATGTAAGTAGTACTCATGACTGGAATAAATTAATAAACTCGGTACAGTGTCATGATACCCGGCAAATATCACTCTCTTCTGTAGTTAGACCGACCACTTTCTGAAGACATAAATCTAGAGGCCGTCTGCTGACTTGCGCTTATTGGAAACAGTATTATGGCTTGTAAGATTTCACAATTGTATTACGATTTAGTATTAGGCTCTAGCATTTACTGTTGTTAAGAAAAATCAACGGTATATAAAACTTGTATTATCACAAAATCAAAGCAATCGAATAAAATCAAAGCCCTTGAATTAAATCAAAGCCCTCACACAAAATCAAAGCCATTGCACAAAATCAAAGCCCTCGCAGTAAATCAAAGCCTTCGTACTAAATCAAAGCCCTTGCTTAAAATCAAAGGCTAAGAAGAAAGAATTCATAGCTATTCCTTCACAAAAACTAGTTTAGAAGTTAAGAATGAAAAACTTCGGCACTGCATTAAAATGTAAAATATTTTAAAATTGACACAACATATTAAATCTAGCTTATGTAAAATATGAAGGTGCAATAAATAAACCAACGTGCCAAATACCACCTAAAAATAATAATTATTAATACAGTTTATAAGTAAAATTTATAATACTAATCTAAATTCAGGATTAATTTCAATTTTTAATTTACTCTCGTAATTTTAATTGTAGATACAATTTAACACAAAAATTTGATACAATTTGTTGCAATTATACATTTTAACATTTACCTAAAATATTAACTCTTGAATCAGCATTTTTTGGTTGATTCTTATCAATAGGTTTTGTTTGGATGTTTGAACAAAATTTTTAAAATAAATAGGCTACTTAACGAAACATCCCTTTGTACGCTAAGCCTCTAGATGACTTTTCATCTGGTGATGTGTGGTCAGCACATCGACTTACCATCATAGTAATTCTAAAGTGTGTTAAATGGGATTCCCTACAAATTGTAGATCACAATGCTGGATCAACGCCTAAACATTTGATAAACCATGGGATTGAATCTGGAACTTGAATCTGCACATATAAATGAAAGAGCTAAGCTTTTCAAAAAACTAATTAAATAACTATATTTAACTAATGTTTTAAGTGATTCTATAATGTTATACGTTTGTTTTAATCTGTTTCGATTTATATCTAGATTCAGCTGTTCTTTTTTATTTGGTTCTAATTAATTTTCAAGTTGTACAGTAACTGAGACTCGTTTTTTGTTGAATCTTTTAAGAATCATCATTTTTGTGTTAATTCCTATTTAAAAGAAATATTATTTGGAAAAGTAAATAAGAGAAGCAACATCTTAAATTAATATGGTGAGACAGATAAAAAGCAAATCTTTTGTAACTCTTGCAATGTAAAATTTCACCACACGTAGTGACCAAATTGTGTTTACTTTTTAGTTATAGTTATGTAAACAAGCTAATTACAAGACAAAATCTTAAAGTAATATTTTTATATATACATTTTTCGTATGTTAACATTTTTTAACCGAATCAAAAAAATTAAAAGATTGTAATCTAAACTAATTCAAATATGTAAAAATTTCGTGAAATTATAATCTGGAATAACTACAAGTTTTGGTTAAATTAACAAAAAATATTGAAATCTCTATTGTACCATACCAAACTAATTTTATTCAGTTGTTTTGTATATTTCATCCAATAACGTGCAACGATCAAAAACTTTTACATGCATATTTTTAAGGCTATATTAATGCGGCAAACAAGATTCTAAATCTAAAACTTTCGATTACTGCCTGTTTTTATCTAAGTTGGAAATTAGTTTTGAAACAAATAACTGTATTAAAACAATAGTGACTCTTTCGGAATCATGTTTATTTCTCATCTGTGTATTGCTCTACAATCAAAACGCGTGGACCGATTTTATATATGTCTTGCTGGATTTCGTAACTATACGAATATCACAGTCATTATCTTGGCAGATCTGGGTTTTAAATTACATTTTTTTCCCTTCTGTTTATCATGTAGAGAGGCGAAATTGATACCATTACATGCAGAATTGAAGTCTGTAATTTTTTATTCTAATTTAGTGTGTTATAACTAGATATCACATGAGATATGAAAAAAATGGCCTCCATGATGACATTTTCAATTAGATTTATCTGAATTTCAATAAGGTTCTATATGAACACACGCCCCCCTCCCCCTATATGATCCCATAACAAATTTGAAATTTCTCTCTTAATTTTTGTTACCGCTATCGACAAAGAATTTCTATTGCCATTGCTATTTTAGTTTTTGTGGCGACTATCGTGTTTGCGTAAAGACAACGACAGAATGTCGAAATCGTTTTTCTATTTCTTGAGACCACGTAACGTAAAGATCAGTCTCAAATTATACCTCTTGTAGACTACTTGTTAAACCTCCGTCAAATCAGAAATCCGTTTAATATTCATAAATATTACCAGTCTTATAAAAAACGAATCGTTATTAAATATTTACAAGATAACTTAATTCATTTCGATACACAATTACTTATTTTATCGTTTTCCTCTCACAATTTTGACACAAATCTAATCATTTAGGACACCTAATGCGAACAATAGACCTACAGTAAAATACATTTTTTCGAACATTCAGTCTTACAATAGTCACTTTCAAACACAGCTCTGCAACTGACGATTTTAGACGATTAAAACCTCTCGGCTATTTCTGTTATATACAGTTTAAACATCGATTATTTTTCTGGTAATTCTGTTAATAATCGATAGAGAAAGGTTCAAAGACTTTAATCAAAGAGAAAGGTACAAGCCAGAATGAACAATTTGTAGTTGCTAATTTTATGTAGTTTGTTTAGGCTGAATTGTATTAGTTTGGTAAAACAAAACCAAACAAACATACTGATTAGTATGTAAAGTAGAAATAGTACATTATTAAAATTCGCTGTGTTTGCTCTTTAATAACAGAGCTAAAGAGTTGGTGTCCAGACCTTCTGGGGACAGAATTTGAAGCCAGAAGCCATTTTGAACACATTTTGGCGAAATTTAAAAGTGTAGGACCCTAGTTAACGTGCTAAACTGAAAGTAAAAAAAAAAAAAGATTCGTATGTCATTTTTAGTAACAAAAACAAACAGGGTTCATTTTTGTTTTTAAAAAAATGTCTTTTGGTTTATAAATCTCCACCTAAATTTGATGAAAATCTCTTCAGCCAATTTTGAGATATTCAAACTTTTACGATATCGTACAATGTCCAGTTTTTAAGCAATAACTCCCGAACCGGCATTTTTGGGGAAGGTGGGTACCAATAATTTTTGTTTGGATCGTGAAAAGTATCTTTTTCAAAATTTGATGAAAATTATCAGATTTGTTTTTCATAAAATGGTAATTTTAAGTTTTGATATTATAGTAGTTACCTTAAATATAGTAGTTTAGCGGGCTATGCCTTTAGGGGAGCCGGGTGTTTTTTCTTTGTTTTTTTTTTCTCTTCCAGAGAAATGGGGTAGTTTTTTTTTCTCTGAACTATATTATATTTTCTATTTAGGCAAATTTTTTTTTATACTTTTAGTTAAATTTTTTTTAAAACATTCATTTTTTAATATGTTTATATGCCTAATGTTACTCATTTAACCTTTGGAATTGTATAAAAAATCTCTTGTATGTATTTAACTGTATAATGTTTAAAGAGAAAAATTTATACGTAACATGTAAATAAGTGTTATTTCAAAAATATTTTGTCTGAAAATTATTGTTATTTTTATCGAAGACAATTTATGTAGGATAGCCTATGTCTCAAAAATTGATTTAGTATGGACTAAAATTCGGGTATTTTGTATGTGGTAACGAGAAATGGTAAAAAAAGGGCGGGGGAAACCATTACCTTAGTCGCTGTCATTAACAATTTTGTACCATATTACAAAAGTGTATTATATTTCTTTGAATGTTAATTTTTTGCGCTTTTGGTATGGATAATTGTGAAAGTTCATGTATCATTGATAAGTTTTTAATTAAATAGAATTTGTTTTTTGTTTTTTAAAGCTCAAGGAAATATTTATATTCCTAAATATTTATATTTACTACAACAGTGTTCGGTAGCGTTTTAAAATCCACCCCGATTTTTATCTATTAGCCAAAATTTATACCCAAATTATTTTTTTGAATAAATTTCTTGTATATACAAATTTACAAAAGTGTTTTAATTAAATGTACTAGTTGTGATGCAATAAAAATGAGACATATCCATTCATTTTATTTTTACAATTCAAAAATTATCTGTAAATGAAGTTTAAATTATTAACTGTATCAACTTTATAAATTGTCATTATATTTCTGTAAATATTGTTACTGTAAATAGAATAAAGAAACAAAGAAATTAAGATAATAATAAATATTGTTATAGACACAAATTTTAAAATAACACCTCGAGATATGACAAAAGTTTGATCAAAATCGATCCACTACATAGACTATACAGGTGTAAACTATTAAATCGCATTTTAATTGATAAACCATATTCTGTATCTTATTTGAATTCCAAACAAATGTTAGTAGAACATGTTTGATATTTAAAACATTATGTAACGAAATAAATGTAAAAAACAAACATCATCGCTTCCATTGAACGACAATAAATCATGACAGATAAAGAAGTGACAAAGGAATCGCTGTATTATACAAACTGTATAAAGAAGCTTAAAATATTCAATCACGCTTCCCCGAGCTTGTACAGATCGATGGTGAATGAATCCTTAATAGGTTGCTCAATAAATTAGACATATTATAAAATACAAATTTATATACAAGGCAGGAATGTAGTTCAAGAATTACTGATGCAGCTGTAGAAATGAATATAAACAGCTGCATTTACTTTCTCACACACCCATGTAAGCCAAACAAAATATTAGTAGCAGTCCGCCCACATGTCTGTCTCAGGCGCGGATGTTGAGAGGGGCTGTTCCCACCTTTACGTGTGAATAAATACACAGTAGCGTAAAACGGATTTTCAATTATTTTTAATGGTCGTTATTATTTTCTAACACGTACGTAGAGTAGAGATTTAGTAAAAAAAAAAATTTAAAAAAATAAATAAATAAATTAAAAAAAAAAAAAAATAGGTGTCGACTTTATCATGGAAATTTTAGTTTTTACGTCCTCTGATAAAAAAAAAAAGGTTTTGAGGATGATGTCTATCTGTCCGTGTCTGGCGTCTGTGCAGTGCTCTAAAGTAAAAACGAGCGGACCAATTTTATTCAAATTTGGTAAGTGGTGGTATTTTGTCCGTATTTCGGGTCTATTTTAAATAATTTCTTTAGATAACTTCAAATTTGGAGGTACCTGCTATTAAACAAAAACACAAAATTAAGATTTTCTCAAAATATGATCAAACGATTTTGATCAAATTTTTCACTCTACAAATGCCGGTTCATAAGCTATCGGTAAAAATAAAAATCGGGTATGTATGGAGCTGCTATAAAAACGTGTTTACTCTGTCGTTTTCATTGAAATTTAGTTGATATGTAAAGATTAAAGATCGAGACCAGCAAATAAAAAATGCAAATAATAGAAAATTATCATTAAGGTATATTTAAAAAAAAACTAAAACAAAGCTTAGCTGTCGTCATTTAAACTGGATTTCATCTTATAATATTTATACTTAAGACAAATTTATAATACAAGGAAAGCAAGTTTAAACTTTATTTAAATAACTAAAATCTTAATTTTAAATAATCAACAAAATCTAATAAGGCGTAAATAGATATATATATTTAATAAGGAACTATACTTTGCTCATGTAAAACTCTATTGAAATTCAAAAATCGGATTAAAAGTGTCATTTTAAACCATCTTTTATCCATATTATCTCGTGTGTTATTCAACTAATAAAATATTTTACATTGTATATTTCATTTCTGTAATACCAATCTCACATCAGTAACAAATAACGAACTTAATATCAAAAATAAAATTTCCAACCCTAACCTCACAAGAAAATATGATTCGTAGAGTTACGAGGGACCGACATGAGAGAAGTGAGTGAAAGCTCCTTCATATACACCTTCCAGGTTGTGAAGTGGGTGGAAACATTTAATCTACGAGGCCCATTAGCGCTAAGCCTATGTCAAGAAGTAGTGATATACAATTACAAGGTCCAGACCTGTGTAATAACGGTTTTAAATAAATTTGCCTTACTGGATAAGACCCTTTGATCTAACAATACAATTTAACATTTCCTACAAGGCTCAGGAAATCTACATTTCTGCTACAAGTGGCTACCATGTTTTTCTGAAAACTATCCAACTGACATTTTTGTTGACGAATAGTTTTGAATGGTTAGTATTTCGACTGTGCGATAAAGATTGTACAATGTTTTTGCAAAGTGTATTTTTGATAAGTAAGCTACACCTAATAAATTATTATCTATAAATCTTTGCTATTGCTCTCAGTTTTGGTGAAAGAGAGTAATTCAACAAACTAACGTGTTATGGATCACTTTATGACAACAGCAACAAATTTACGGTGAAGATTTCTCAGTCACAAATACAGAACTGAGGTCCCCTGGAGAGGAAGTTGGAGTCAAACCCGGAAAAACGCAAAGGTTTAAGAATTGCATCTAAATGCAAATTAACTGGAATGAAATAACCTCCCCCCCCCCAATTATTAGATTGTCGTTACAAATATTTCCGACTTTCCTAGTTACAACTAGAACTGAAAAGAGCTTTTCAGAATGGTGTTATACGTTATCTTTCATTGGCAACTATACATAAGGGTAAAGCCAATTATGTTGAAGACGTCCTAAACCGTTTCAACCCCTCAAAACCTGTGACGCGATCACATCAAGATTGATATTCTGGAAGAATGATTCAGCAAATTGACTCTACCGTTTGCCGATCTTTGATGAATCGATGAAAGACGGACCGAGAAATGACGAAGGTTCCCGATAGCTTCTCCTCGTATGCTTGTATATGTTAAATTACTTGAGTTACCGTTGAACACCACAGAAAAGCCTGTATTCTAATGGACTAGAATTAACTCATGTCTAGTGATAATTTAGTTATAGGCTATAAGTTACATAACTATTAATTAACAAGTTTAATTATCACAGCTGGTTACCCGTGTGTTGGTTGGTGTCAGCTGATCCACGCGATCCCCCAAATAGGCTTAGATCATAGTGTACATGAACATACATAACTGCCCTGTACGCTAAAAACCATGACTGTTGGAGATTTCAAACTGTGCTAAAGAGAACCCTCCTAGTTATGAATGCCAGAATGCAAAACTGTGCATATTTTATGGCGTGTGCCTTTCTCATTATTTCTAGGTAAATATTTAGATTTAAATATTAATTACACCATTTTTACTTTATCACATAATCGTAGTAAGAGAAGGTTATATGATGGGTAAAAGATTCTCTGTCGAGTTTTTGCTGTTATATTCGCTTTGTTTTGAGGTCCCCTGATTCCGAAAAAGCAGTTTTGGAATGATGTTGTTTATTTTCTGTACATTGCTCTACAGTTCAAACTCGTTGACTGGTTTTAATCAAATTTGGTATGTGGGCAAATTTTAACCATATCTTGGGAATATTTTATTGTTAACTCAAAATTTAGGAGTACCTGTCATAAAAAAAAAACCACAAAACTACGACTCTCTGCAAATCAGCTGTAACGTCTTGATCAAATTTTGCTCGTAGACTTTAAGGATTCAAACAAAACGAATTAGTCGCCATCTCTTCGAAAATATTGCTTCATTGTATAGGTAAAAAATAGGGTTAATTTCTCAAAATTGGATCTCAAAATTTTAATGTAGGCCTAATTAATGACTCAAATTCAAGTGAAAAGTTTGAAATTTACAAATTTTACTGTTTGGTATTAATTGATTTAAAGAATTGATCCTAGACCGCAGTCATTAAACCTCGATTTTAATCAAATACAATTTACACTTAGGAATATTTTATAGCACAAGAGAAGCAAGTTTAGGCCCTATATATATATTTTCAAATATTGCATCCGTGGTTAATTCTCACTTTTTTAATAACGAATAGTTTTGGATGGTTTTTATTTGCTTTTAGGCCCGGGTAAGTAAGAAAATTTGTGTTTATTTTATTTAGTTTAATTGAGTAGAATGAATGTACACTAAAAGACCTATTTTTGAAAAAAATAATCAACTTGTTCCAATAATCTATTTCAAAATGGTGGTTATTTTAAATATTTTAATAAAAATAGGTGAATTGAATTATTTTCATTTTAAATATTTAAATGGCCCCCATTTCGAAACAAATTATTGGAACAAGTTGATTATATCTTTCATGCTAGATCCTTACATTTATGAGTTACGTGCAAAATTTCATGTCAATCAGTTTAGCCGTTCTAGAGATATAAATTACTTAGTGAAAACAAAAAATGGTCGATTTTGGTAAAATAAGCATTTCCGGACACATGTTTATAGGAACGTTTTTCTTTATTTTGATCCATAAAACCATCAGAAAACAGTAATTACTGAATTTTCACCGTGTATTCTCGGAGATTAAATTCCAGATTATCAACATTTTGTCAAATCTGTTATCAGAGTTATTAATTATTTTAAATAAATGCTAAACTTAATTCGCTTGTTCTCTTTCTAAGCAAAAATCGTATTTGTTTGAAATCGGGTGTATAATGACGATGGTCAAGGTTTAATTATTTTTTTTGGCCAAGTAGTCTATTACTGAATTGATTATATGACATCCCTTTGTCGTTGAATATGTGTATGACATTATTTTCCATGCTGTGTTGGTACTGTCTGCTGTTCAAGTCAGTTAACCATTCACTGTGTCAATATTTTAAGTGTTGAAGAGTGTACAATTTTGCAGCTGTAGATAAATACACAGACCCTGTAAAACAAAGGTTCAATGAAACGTTTCCAATACTTGTTGTTCCACATCATGATCAAACAATTCAAACATTAACTCATTAGCAGATTCAATAAGGTCTAGTGTTCTTTCAAAAGCCCATCAAAGTCGTTACGAAAAATAGCACAGGAAACAAAAGCCAATGTAGAAAGTTATAAATATATATTAAACAGTATCCATGGTTCAATTTCTGTTTTTTCACTGACAACTACCAAACTGACATTTCCGTATTCATATAATAAGCAGCACAATATAAAATTATTTCAATAACCATCTCCAAAACATTTTAACTGTTAAGCAGTAAATTTTTCTCTAAAAGTAAAAATCTACTTTCAGGGCGAGTTTCAAAATACGTGTTTCTTTAAATTAGTTTATAATGTTGATTAAATTCTTGATAAACGTAAATAAATGTTCTCTAAGTCGTGATTTAAAAAATACTTTATGGGCTATTATAGTTTCAAATGTAAAAATGAACACAAGCTGTTGTTTCCTTTACCAAATAATTATAATTTTTTCATAAAATGTGTAATTTAGCATTTGTGAATATGTTAGAGAGTGTTTGTGTTCTTCCAATTTTGTGTAGTTATACCTGGTTGTTACCTATTTATTTGAATAAATTTAACTCCGTTTGAAATTACGTTGGTCATTGTTGAATTACGATAACTATAAATTTGAACATTGAAAAAATATTACTAAGAAAAAAGTAAGAAATTAAACAAGATCCTGTTTTAACTCGACTTGACATTTTGTCTGTAGGTTTGTGTTTTTGTTACTCAGTGACTGACAACGGGGGGGGGGGGGGAGGCCTATCATCGTTTTAAAATTTAGGACTTACGAGCTTTGCAATTCTCCGAACGATGTATGTTTAAAATTTTTAACGTTTATTTTACTGTTAAAAGTCAGGCACTAAAAACAGCCTACTGCAAGGTTTCAAGGTATGGATGGGGATGGTTCGACTAGAATAAAAGGTGCACACAAAAAGTATAAGAACGATGGTTTAAAATATTTCCTTTTTTAAAATTTATGAGTAACTAGTTCAAAGTGTTCCTTTTTAAATGGAGAGTATGAAAGGGTTGAAAAATCTGTTTTTACTTTGATTATCTCTTAAAATATCTATTTTACAAAAAAGAAAACAAAAATGTAAATTACTCGTTTTGATGCTCTTAATATTGACCCTGTTTTGGGTTTTTAAAGATGCACTGAAACAACTTCCATGTTGCAGATACGATTTCTATGCACCAAAAGTATCGAAAATTCTAAAAATAATATCTATTATATAATCAAATTGCCTTTATTTTGAGCGCTGATTTGTTGCTCTGGAATGAAAATTGATGAAGTTGTGATAGAAAAAAAATATAAAGATGAAGGGGGGAACATACACGTACTAACAAAAATAAAAATCGGGCAATTCATAAATAACAATATTATTTTGCCCAAACAACAATTGAATATTAATTTTTCATTATTCTCCAATACGAATTTATATGTCCTTATTTTTTTGTATTTGAAAAATTTAAATATAGTAAAAAATAGGCTATATTTTTTTGTTCACAAAAATCGCTATTTTACAAAATTGTATACTTTTTAATAACTATCTACATTTAAAATTAAAAACTCGTTTCACACGCACATTGCAATGTAATTATTTATCTTTAAAGTTTCATAAAGTATATTGAAGCTTAACGAATACTGATAGTGATTATTATTATAAATAATTATAAAACAAACGGTAACGTTAAAATGTGATGTTTCCTAAAACTGTCCACGATAAGTTCTTACCTGACTAAAAAATAATAACTTATACTACTATTTTGATATATTCATTTATTAAAATTAAAACCTTTTCGTGTTTGTTAAGGATACAAAAATATCAGATAAACAGTACTCACACTGTTTCAAATGCAACTTATATAGAGGAGCGAAATCTCTCAATTAAGATTTCATCAGTCTTCATTCGCGTAATTTATGAGAAATATGTAACTTAGTTGGATTCATAAATGCAATAAACACTGCTCAAGTGTGACAAACAAATCACCTTGCCTTTCACATTAGTTAGAAAGTCTGAATAATTTATTCTGCTGCCATTAAACTCCTTATTTGTATATAACTAGGAATATAACCTTTTACTTTATTGATTACATTTATGTTCTTACTTCCACAGATCCAAAGCCATGTCACGTATTATAAAAAAACAACTAATTTACATGTGGCATTCCAATGCACCTTTTATTCTCACTTTTCAAAGTTTATAGATAATATTTTAGATTTTGTAAAAAATATGGTGTCATTCTAGACCTAAGACCAAATTCATAAAAAAGTTAGAGAATGTATACATTTACAATAAACGTCCTTGTTACCGACATTTCTATTTATTGAGTGGTCTAATGACGCCAGATTTTGATTTGTTTATTTATAAACACCCAAACATTTTATAGAAACTATCGAAAAGTTTTACTAAACATGGAAAAGGCGAATCCCATACATTCATTTTTTTCCCATTAGAAGTGCATCGAATAAAGATAGAAGTCTGAATTATTATTATTATTATTAGGCCTATTATTATTATTATTATTATTATTATTATTAGCAATTGCAAAGAACTAATTAAAATTGTTGGCAATTATTATAATTACAATGAAATCAGGTTTTATGTTATATTATAGTGATTATTATATTATAGTTATATTATCATTAATCTCACCAATTATTTTCAGTTAATAGTATCACATTGACTTCTAATACTAATACAAACTTTTCAATAACTAAAATCAACAGTATAAATACAGACATTATTCTTTGTAAATAAAATTACAACAATTAAAAGAAGCAAATTACATGTTTATGTCTATATGAAGTTGATTTAACATTTTTCTATCTAATTGTCCTGAATTACCAATAAGACTGGTGAGTGTAATTTAAAAATGACTCATCAATTTCGGTTATATTTTACAGAATTTTTTTTTTTTAAACAGAAAATTTATGCCAAATTTTTGCTCGGGTGTCAATAGTTTGGAGATACAAATTTAATCAATGTGATAAGAAAGTCGCCATTTTTTTATTTCTTAATATTTTATCATGTATTTTATTTTGGGAGAAGAGTAGGTAAAAAGGGTCCAAAATATTTTTCAAATTAAATAAATACTATTTTTATTGTTAAAAAAAGAAAACAAAATCTGGACACACAGACCTCCGACTGCATTAAGATAAAAGAAAAATCATTTAGTCTTTTAGACTGTTGAACGATACATCCGGTCGGACAGACATCCTCCGACTTTGGTTACGAATTCTACGATAGATCTGAAAAGAAAATTTTTACTTTTATTTCTTAAGTTTTAAGAGGTCCACAAAAATGATAAACGGAAACATACCTATGCATGCATTTTGATATAGTCTACAATTACCATCTGAAAACAATAAAGTTTCTATGATTTCAGTAATCAAATACCAAGTTTTACCAAAGTAGACAAAATAAAATTAAAATTTTATGTCGTGTTTTTTTTTTTTTTTTTTTTTTTTTTAGAAAATGAAGATGAATAAAATTCCTTTACCAACGTTTTGAGAAATCTTTAATGGTTTTGTATATTTTTGAAAGTTTAAAAACAAACATTCAATCGATTTTATCAGCACTCTGAGTTTGATGTGACACCCTTTTCCCACGAGCAGCTAAGGAAAGGATGGTCTACCCAGGCAGAACTCCGCTTGGTCGAGTAAAACTAAATACTGTGAGAGGATCCCAAAGGATCTGTATGCGTCACGTTATACCCAGTGTCATTCATCCCAACAGCACGGGTCGCTTCTACACTGAAGGGTTGGACTGAAAATAGAAGAAACAGAAAGAAAGGAGGATAAAGGCATTGTGAGAGGAGTGCTGTCAGAATAGATAGATACACCTGTACCGAAGTGGGAAAGACCTCATAACAACATAAAGAATAGTGATTTGAAGAAGCCAACCCCTACACCATGACCTTCCATTTTACAAGAGAACAAATATTTTCGTGACAACGCTAGCTTTTCAATGTAACTGATAGGCCTAGTACTGAAACTCTAAATTGATGCACAAGCATACCAACTTAATTTTTAATCAACGATTATAAAAATATACAAAACTGATATACAATAACAAATGTTGTCAATGTAAGTTGGCATTAAATTTATTCGCAGTGGAAACATAGAAATAATATCAGGTTTCTTTTTTATTTCAGCATGCTATTTTATCCTTGTACGAGTATCCTATTTATTTTCCTTTAAAAACGCCTTAATTGATGAAATATACTGACACTTTAATTATTAGAATTACGATAAGGTTTGAAATCATTGGACGTTTTGTTCAAGTACGAACAATTAAAAGTTTGAATCAAAACGCGAGATTTTCGTCGGAATATTGGATTGAAAAAGAGACCTATTGGAACAATTAGAGCACAGACATGAAAGGTGATGTTTAGAGTCATGAAGGATAATAAGTAGTGTAGAAGCAAAAGAAAAATAAATTCCGTTATATTGTAATATCATAACGGAAAATTAGAGAAAGCTTTCTGCTCTGGTTTCTCTACTGTGGAGTGTATTTTAACTTAATCACTGACAACGTAAAGTTTAAACAGCTCGTTTACAAAATGTAGCCTAAATTTGTTCTCTCTTTTTTCAATGACAATAGTGTTTCATTATTTAAAAATCCAGTTAAAGATATAAAAAAAATACAAGTAAATACCATGATGGTACTTACCTAGCCCCATAAAATATAATAGAAGCAAATCCTCTAAATATCCTAATGTCCAAAAGTTGGTTTCAATGGCCATGTAGGAAATGCTAAATTGTATTGGTAGATCAAGGAGTGTTACCCAGTATACGTAGTATAAGTTAGGTTAGGTTAGGTTAGGAGGAAAAGGTCCCACAAGTTTTCTAAACACCGTAATTATGTAATCACTACTATCTCGATTTGGCTTAGGCCCTGACAAACCGCGGAGATGCATAACTTATAAGTTATATTATGCCGGTTCTCATAACTATCCGAATATTTTTTTGGGTCGAAATTATATTTTTGATCCTAACCTATCAGTCGTCGTAAAGGTGGGTCATGTGTGAAATTTAAATCTGCAGATTTTTATATAAATTAATATGTTATCAGTTGAATAAATAACACACGAGATGTGAACAAAAACTGTTTAAAATGACAGCCATTTGTACATTTTCATTTTTTCTATAAGGTTCTACGTAAGCATGCTATATACCAAATATCATATTCATATTTTAATTTTTGTGGCCGCTATCGTTTGCTAACGTACAGACGACAACAACGACAGACGTCGAAAATCACTTTTTCGCCTTTCTGAGGCCTTAAAACCTAGAGAGCAGTCAAAAACCGGACGTTGAAATTTTCTAAACTTAAACTGAAGTATTTACCGTAGCATTTTTAGTCGAACAAATTGTATTACTGCTAGTTACATTGACCTTCATTACATTTTTGACATACATAGGGGTGGTACCACCGTAGCATCACCTCTCGGAGAGGATTTCGAACCAATATTTTAAAAATCTCAATGCCTTCAAGCATACATATGTGTACCTCAATCAAGTGCACCTATTACGTCCTCAAATTTCCGACGTTTTAAATTAAAATACAAAGTAGTAAAATTATTAATGCCCCATGCCTTTTTACTTTCTCACATGAACGTTGTATAAAGAAAATTATCTGTTGGACCAACAAAAACTGATGTCGAGTTTTGAGGTTCTCTGAGGTCAAACAATGTCTGTCTGTCTGTACTCTACAGTTTAAAGGAGTGAACAGATTTTAATCAAATGTTGTTATAAGGATATTTGCGATATCTCGGATTTTTTTTAATACCTCCAAATTTGGGGGTACCTGCCTTAACAAAAACACAAAATTCCAATTTTCTCAAAATGACTTTACGGTTTTGATTAAATTTTTCCTCAAATGTAGCCAGCCCATAAGTACAAAGTATATTGGCTGCCATCTCTCCAAAAATACCGGTTCGTGAGTTTTCGGTAAAGTAAAAAATCGGTACAAAACTTATTATCAAAATCCTACTTACTTATTCCATTAATATGTTTGTGAAATGTATTTTTATTAATGACCCAAACCAGTGTACAATATTGAAAATAATTAAAAAATCACCGATAAGGAATAATTTCTAAAATATTTTATTTTACCGGCAAGCTAAAATTTAAAACATTTTTTCCTCATTTTTCGCTCTGATCTGAAATGTTGACTAGTAAGATTGTCATATATTACGTTATAATTATTGACTTATAGACAACTTAGACAAATTCATTAGCTCAAATTAAGTAAACACTTCCAAAACTCATATTCAAAAGTTTTCCACATAAAAAAACCAATAATTTTGCAATTTATTGATGAAAAAGTTATATAATTAAGACTAAAGGTGTATAAATATGTTCATAGAAAGACCTGTTGTACGTTGTACAGAACACACATAATTATAATAATTACCTTAATGACCTTTTCTAGGCTACTTATTAAAACAACAGTTTATCGTTAATTAATGATTAGTTATGATCAGTTTTATGACATTCATTGTATATTCTAAAATATACACCCAATGACGTCATTTACTTCCATTAAATTTACACTATTATTCCAAGAGAACTCCGCCATAGTCTGCCCCAAGCCCGTGTTGAGAGAGGAGGAGGAGAGTGAATGGATGGTTTTTGAGTTTTGGGGGTGCACTGAGTCAAGTGTAATGCCAAGAAATACTCCTCGTTGTCAGAGATTATTAGATGTTTAAGAAACCAGTAAATACTACCCTGCAAGGTATGTATAAGGCCGAGTATCCTGCGCCTTAAAACTGGAATCTCTGGGATAAGGTAGATAACCCTAACGGAAACATCCCTTGGCTTCCAGGTTGTGGGTTGTGCGTGCGACTAACAACTCCATACAGTAAAAATATATTGTTATGTAATCTTTGATTGATTTTGTGAAAAAGAATGGATCTTCTAGTGATAGATTTGGTAAACGTATGATATCGAATGAGGAATGTGACATTATGACTTGGAATATAAGAACCATACTAAAGGCAGGGAAACTGGCAGTTTGTGGGAAAATGAAAAGAAGAAGGGGATCAAAAATTGGAAGACCAGGAAAAAGATGGACAGAATATAGAAGAAGACATGAAGACTTTGGTGTAATGAAAGTTCGTAGACGAAGGTACAATGTAGAGATTAATTGCTTTTTGGGGAATCTAATTATACTTCTTTCTGTTGGTGAAGACAAATCAAAGTGCTGCGAGAAGTTCTCCTCACATCTCTTAGCCGGGCTGCACACCAGAGCCATACGATGTTTATCGAACGGTCAATCCTATGCACGACTTTCATCTCAAGATAATTTTGCTACATAACAAAGCGATAAGATTTGTTAACAGGAAATATTTTTCGAGTCATTTCATCAGTTGTAATCATAATGATGTTCCAGTGAAGATGGTGTTTTCGTGATGTATTAGTACTTGAAAAACAGGAGAAAGGAGAGAAGGAGGTATAGATGCAATCCTATAATTTAATGAATGCGCTGCTCAGTTCTGCAATAGTTGCAAACGAATTACTTAACAAGAAGAGAAATTTAAAGAATTTCATAAATGACCCTGAAAGTTTTCTATTCTTATTGCAATTCCTTTGAAAACGTGAGTTTTTACTTTCAATTTTTTCATACCGCTTTAATAGTCGTTCAGACGAAACCTATTACATTTAAGGGTAGTCTTTCATTTTATAAAAACTTAAACAGGAGTATTTTCCAAAACTATTTATCAAAAAAAAAGAAAAATTTAAATCTTCATCATTACTTGAACCTCTAGACATTTTGTCATTTTTTAATTATCTTACGATACTAAACGAAGAGATTGTCGCCTAATACAACCAGATATATCGTTACCGCACTGGTGTACAGCTATTTAGCCATTACAATACAATTTGAACGGGCAATAGCGATAACTATAAGATAATTATCGGGTATCGCTTACAACCTTAAGATATGTATCGTGTCGCTCTAATATGCAGCCGGTCTTATAGTTTTTATATGACCTACATTAATTTTCCTTCTGTCAGTAATTCATCCAAGAAGGGCTTTGTATTTATTGGAATGTTTATGAACTTCACTTTTTTGTATCAGTGAACCCGCCCTCGAGAGTCTCATACGTACTTCCTTTTTTAATACACCTCCATTTCTGAAGGTGATTTGGTTCTAGAGGTCGTCATAGTACTTCATATATTATAATCTGTTTTCAGATACGAAGTAAAAATCTTTCTGATTATACAATATCTTACCCAATCAGAATTCATATTAGAATAGGTGTGGTATATCGAACAAAAATCAACTTCTTTTTTATTGTGTTAGATCAAGATGCGTGTTTATCTGATGGTTTATACTACACCCACTCGTTCATGGCGACTACAGTTAGGTCTTCACCTGTGAGTACCTCTCTCTCTCTCTCTCTCTCTCTCTCTCTCTCTCTCTCTCTCTCTCTCTCTCTCTCTCTCTCTCTCTCTCTCTCTCTCTCGCTCTCTCTCTCTCTCTCTCTCTCGCTCTCTCTCACACACACACACACACACACACACACGCACACACTCACTCACAAGAGCCTGATCCTACCTTACCCCATTCATAAGGTTGATTCATCTATTTGTCATCATACTATTCATTAGTTACCATACTCATACCATACTACAAATTAGCTGTCTACATGAAATCATAGAAAACACACATTAGCATTATTTATGAAGTAATATGATATATAATTGAATATTTAAATACTCGCAATTTTAAGGTTTGATAATATGTTCTGATCAAAAGATCATTTTTACCACTAGTAATTCGCACAGTCAGTCACTAGCACATTTAATCTAAAATTATACTTAAAATATAGGTATATTATTTTAAAGACATTAATTATCAATACAAATTTAATAAAACTGCACATAAGATATATACATAAAACAGACAAACAATAAAATATACATTAAATTAGATTAAGATATTCAAATATAATTTGTAAACATTACTATCAGGCTAGAAGCCAAAATATATACTTTTTATTTAAACAACTTTATGTTGCTCAAAATGTCACCACAAATCTAAATTAAAAATCTTCATCATTTTCACTGTCCTACTTGTTGTCTTCATCGGAATCACCTGGATTCAAAATTAATGATGCAGTCTTGCATACATCTCTCCATTCTTCTTCCATTACTTTTCGAACGTACTTCATATATTTGGCCCATATGTCTGGTTTTAAGATGTCCAACAACCTCCTCAAAAAAGGTTTTCACGTCCTTCAATTTATACGTCGTGTTGCGATCTTTTAATCCTTATAATGGGTTATAATGAGAATGATGTGCTGGAACTATTTTAAAATCCAAAGTCTGCAGCTTTATGATCTAAAACATAAATGGAAAGTGGTGGCTTATGTGGGTGAACGAGTTCAGCCCTCTGCAAGTTCAGAAAAAGGAAGTCCCCGTTCTTGTAGCCAATTGAGCATATCAGTGATGATGTTGGTGCCTTGTTCTCGTTCCTACAGTATTATAGAGTATTAAAGAGCATGTCCAATACAGTTGTTCATTGGAGTAGAATAGCTGGGTGAAAAGTATTGAAAAGCCACTTTCGCATACCTCGGAATTCATGTCCTGGTGGTAAACTCCTTCTTTCTTCGAATCAAATATAAGAGACGGTGCCGCAATCCATCTACAAGAACTTTCTGCTTGGCATAAGGAATATGATTGGGCGTTTACCTTACCGAGTGGAGCGTTTAAAGTCCGTTTCATTGAATCGTCGGTCCATCCCTCCCTTATCTTTATACAGCGTGTTAACGAAGTCCCGGGACGGTTTAATATTTTTAACCATTACAGATAGAGCTACAAAGCTTTGCACATTGTTAATGGACACTAAAAGCTATTTTAATACGTATTCAGTGGACCGCTACCTTTCCAGGGGGACGGCGCACAAGGAATAGGGTAGGAAATCTTAAAGTATCGATAATTTTAAAATATGTGTATATGTAATCGTACCTCCCTCAACTCTTTTATAATAATTAACGAATTTATTATCAAAACAGTATTTCGCACAAGGAAATTTGTAATGTCCAATCAAGCAAAACCGTAGCGAGTGAAGGTAAAATCTTTCTTATGTACGTACACAGCCTCGTAACCCATCAGATCTAAGGTACGAAGACAAACGTAACGAGTGGAGGGTGTTGAACATATTACAATGAGTCGCTGTCAATAGAGTACAGTAGAAACGCATTAGCTGGATGTTTCCACTGTACTCAGAACTCCGCTGAGAACAATTACTTCAGCCTTGGAGTGTAATTAGGAGTAAATAACCTGTCTATACCCAATCTAGATGTAGAGAATTTGTATCTATAGTGATACGTACTATTACGACATTCAATAGTCTAAGGATTAGCTAGGATAGCAGGGCTGAGTAAGTACCAAGATACCACAACAATACCCCATCTTCATTAGTCTAACGGGCATAAAGTAAAGGACGTTAAGGAGAAAACAATTAATACTCAGATATAAATGGATTTCTGTTGTTGACATTCGTATTAATAGAAACTTCCACCCTCATTTAACTTTGTTATTAATTGAGATAACTGAACGGGGTTTGCGGAAATCTTCTTTGTAGTGAATTATTGCTTCTCTCAAGCTAACTTTTACAATTTTGGACTTCAAAGGATGGGAGGATAAGGAGATAATTAAAAGATCATCTGAAATATATGATCAGCTGATATATTATTTCAAATGACTCGGTAGACATGAAAGTTGAAATGGAGAAAATGTATTTTGAACCTCCGTAACTAATATGGCGTCCGTTTCGAATGTTTGTTTTGAAGGAAAAAAATGACAATTTTACAATAATATTTCATGAAAATAAGAATGAGTGATTTTATATTTCTTTACTAGCTTATTACAATCAGATTTCCGCTGTTATTTTGTTTTGGATTGTGAGAGTTTCATTTTTTCTAAACCATTTTTTCCCCTCAAGATCTTTAAAGTTGTAAAATTATTACGTCCTATTTAAAAAATATTAAGTTACCTCCACTCCCATGAAGGGATAAAAATCCCAAATTAGAATTTATTGAGAAAATATTTATTGGCAAATGATTCTCAAATAGAGTTAATGTAATTTTAGTTGTACAGTATGCCATTTTAGTTACACTGCCCAAAATGTTTTTCACATCATATTTCTTGTCTCAAAAAGCCTTTTAAAACAGTGAAAACGGACAAAACCTAATATGTCTTGTTTGAAATTTTGAACTTACTCTCTGCCCTCTCACAGCCTAAATTCAAAAATTGAAAAACCTAGTCTGATAGATATAACCCCCTCTCTACGAAAATCATTGCCGCTAACCGTGTTTAGCTCTCTTATGGTTAGGTTCAGGGTTAGGGTTAGGTTAGATTAGGTTAGGTTGGGTTAAATTGGTTATTATTTAATAACAAAGTTAAAGGGAGTTAAAGCAAATTTCTTTTCAACCACCTCGTATGCAGATTGTCAAGCTGCACAAAGGAGTTATTACGAGAACTACAGGTGTAAAGTTACTTAAAAAATGTTTCCTTAGATATAAAAATCAGCCACCACCTTTAAATATAATAAAATATTTTCCTAGTTAACGAGTTTGTTCGACATTTCGTAAAATGGACTCTACGTAAAATATTTACGTAAATCTTTTCTGGTGCTAACCTAATTCTATAGATAGACTCGATGGACCTGCGTTAGTCTCAGGTGATTTTAATATCAGAAATTCGCTTATAATGCATATAATAATAGCAAAATACAATTGTGTATTTTAATACGACATTGATTATTTATTTAAAATTTAACTAAAGGTTAAGTTTTATTCAAAGTTTTCGACGAATGTAAACATCAAGCATTTTTTCGTTGTCGTAAGATTCCAGAGAAATTTCACGGCACAGAAACACAAAATCAACCTACCAGATAAAAGAATCAAAATAATAAGTCAAAGCCGATTAAGTTGAAGTATAGTTTGCCGCAGATATGTTGAACTTCAAGTTTCAATTAGACGTGAAGAACCTGTTCCAACCTACGACAGTAAACTGGTTTCAACAATCCCTGGCCCCAATAGCAGACTGTCCTCCAAACAATACAATTCACCAACGTGTTTAGCCAATTAATGAGCTTTTAACAAACAACCAGTCGTCTAGTCTAGGACGATATCTTAATAACTCACAAATCCTTCTTTATACATTCCAATCTTGCTTTTAGACTTTTCTTAACCAACGATTTTCAACAATTTTATCTTTCATGGAATATCTTAATTGTAATAAATAATCCTAATAATAACGTATTTCTAATTTTTACTTTCATACACAAAGTATCGTTTAAAGATATGAAATGTGTCAAAAAGTCTGTGTTCGAATTTTGAGGGCAGTTTTAGGCTTTCTAAATCTAAAATAGTGTTGTTGAGTACAACTGACCAAATGTTTCAATTTTCATCATATTAACATTTGAGCAAATTTTTGCCATAACTACAAGCGATTAGTTTATTCATTTTTTGATACTTCCAATAAGACCAAAACACAAAATGTTGTCTCTAAATCACCTCTAAAGATATTGAGGTGCACAAATGTCTTTAGAGTCTAAACAAACATCTCCACCTCCCTAAAACTGTCGATTCGTGAATCGTTAAGAAAAAGTTAAAGTGAACTACATTTTATAGTCTAGAAATTCAATTTCTGTCAAATTTCTGTGAAATTTACCATCCAGCGTTATCCCTATATTCTATTTTCTTTGTTTTTACGTCGAATTTTTGATAAATATATCAAATAATAATGTATAAAATTTTCGAAACAAAATAATGATTTATGACAACACCCTAAAGTCAATTCCTAAACACATTCCGCCCAAATCAAAACTCGATAGGTCTAACTACTGGTCTATTTGTACTGGCTATAGTTAAATAAAACGATAATATCTTATCAAAATTATAAGGTAACTTTGGTTCCAATACAACTAAGCACTGAACACTGAAATGTAGTTTTAATACAGAAGTATCCCTTTTTGTATGTAATTTGGAAAATATAAAATTAATTCTGACCTCTCGTACCAGCAGTTTTGTTGAGATCGTGACAAATATTGTTGTGTTCTTATGTATTATGTAATGATTTAAAAAAAAGTTAGTACAAAATTTGTACTCTCTGTATTTATTTCTATAGCAACAAACTTTTGAACCACATCTACATTATTTCCTTTGCTACCTTTTTATTATAGTGTAGCAACTCAGGTCTTATACCTAAACTTTACGTTTCTGGATATTTATTTAATTTAAAAAAATTTTTTTACGTTAATCAAAATCACAATAGCTTCATCAAATCTTGAGTCAGAAAAAAAAACAAGAAAAAAACAACATATTTTCAATAATGGGACTGTAACAAACATCTCCAGGCGTAGAAAATTGTACGGTAATATTAACTTATAATCTAACTGTTCACGCCAGTGCAATAAGAAATCGAAGTAATGAATATATGAAACTAATAAATAAAAAAAAAACTATATATATATATATAAGTAGACATCCCCCCATTACATTAGACGTCTATTGTTCTAGAAAGAAAATTAAAATGTGTATTTTAATGAGAATCTTCGGCTTTTAAGTACTGCTAAATGATAACTGAAGATTATCTTATGTTTTCGAATTGGCACTTATTTCTAAAAAAAAATTTAGATTTTGTGGGTACAAAGATTAAAAGTCGGCGAAGAGGAAGACAATTAAACAGAAAACATCCGAGAGTCATCTCTGCTTCTACGATGCACAAATGAAAGCCTCGCAGGATAGAAAAGAACATTGCAGTTCCTTTATGATTCTCTTTTAAGACGAAACAATGGTGAAGTCTCTTCCAAACCCTGCTGGTACAACACCGAGAGACAACAATATGGGGAGCAGTAAAATTAACCACAAGCTATAACAAATTTCCTCTGGTTGAACATAAAGCTGCCATACAGTAAGAAGGCCATCATAGAGACCTTTCTTTAGAGATACTGGATTTAATGATAAAGAGGTAGATTATAAAGGATCGTAATCTTTAGGTCTATAGGAAGAACCAATATTCCTATAGATTAACACAGAATTCATTTTCGTTTAAGAATAATTAAATTTTCAGATTGAAATGAGGGTGTATTATATCCATTTTCTCTGAGAAATGGCCGTACATGTAATAATTAGTAACTGCACAAATAACATGTTGTATTTAAATACCCATTAATATAAATTTTGTACCTTATTAATAAATAACTTAGATTAAAATATGGCCACAAATTTTAGTCATGATATAATTATATACTTGATATAACATAGAGATTCTACAGTATTAGTTGTTTTTCTGACAATAATGAGGTTAGAAATGCATTGCTGATGAAATTATTAAAAATAAATAAATAGTTCAAAATTACACACATATAAGATTTAATTTTAATGAAATATTATATTAACCAATTCATTTTTAAATATTTATGTAAAAAAAATAATTACACATTTTTTAAAGTTCAGTTTTACACAATGATTGAATCATTAACTTTAAATTTATCCAAATACGAAACCTTGAAAAATATTAAATTAAATTAGCTTAAGAGTAACATGTTCATATTTTACTGTGGACAGATAGTGTTCAATTTATCTTCTTTCCTAATTAAAAGCCTTGTGAATTCAAATCAAAATACTGTAGAACAAATTTGTTGCGTTTGAGAAACGGATTGTATACGCAACAATAAGAAAAACGGATTGGTACAAATCTGTGTTGCATACGCCCTACATTTTTGACCCAGTACCAACAGACACCCTCAACTCAATGGGCAAAGAATTCTACTAATGATGTGGTAGAACCTCTAAGACCAATCTTTCGATTGTCGTATTCGGGAATACGTTATCAAGTCAAAAAACACTAGTTTTCTCTGTAAGCTAGATATTTATTAAATAGCAGACTTAACGTTATTTTCTATAGTACTGACTATTGATACTATGCTGTCCTTCTAAAGAATCCAAATAAATTGTCCCTTTGGCATCCCAAAAGAAAGTTAGCAAAGCTTTACCTGTTGCTTCCTCCACTTCATGGTTAGCCGCTTAGATTTCGGTTCAAAATAATAGTTGGTAGCTCCATGCACAGAGTGCTGAGGAAGCATGCTGGGACCATAACCCAGAGGTCCGTGTATTCCAACTACTTCCTGTTACCATTTGCGACGTGCAGGTGATGGATGATAATGAAGGATAGTTAGGTGTACCATGAACAGAGTGCTGTGGAAGCATGCTGGGCCCATAACCCAGAGGTCCGTGTATCACAATTACTTTCTGTTACCATTTGCGACGTGTAGTTGAAGTGATGATAATGAAGGATAGTTTGCCTATTTCGTAATTTTAGCTATAACGTGTTGGTGGATCCAGAGGAGGATCTGGGTAATATGCTTTGACCCAGAGGAGGATCTGGGTAATATGCTTTGACCCAGAGGAGGATCTGGGTAATATGCTTTGACCCAGAGAAGGATCTTATTAAACTTAACCAGTAAGTGATATTGACAGGAAAACCGTTTTTGTATCTCTCTTAAAAGCTAGTGAAATGAGCCAGCGTTGGTAGTACCCATTACCAATAAACATGTTCTGTGTCTTATAAAAAAATACATATAAAAAATTCAACCAAAAGTTTCCCAAAAACACGTGCCCCGTTTTCATGTCGAGAGTTGCTAAGGAAGATGTGTACCAGAACCTGTGTACCGTTCACTTAGTTTTACAATCCGTTAGTCTCCAACACTAATTAATCCCCCTCCCGCACAAATAATAAATAATAATAAAGTATTTATTTTCCATTACACAAAAGTTACAAAAAAACCCCATAATTTAAAACATATTTAGATTTAAACAATGTTTCTTCTTTTAACATAACTCTATACATACACTCACTTATGGTACAAATATACACCAAAACTTAAGAAAATACACAGGATATTTTTAAAAAAATCTTTAATCCCGATTACTCTCTGTTCTCGTTAAATCTGCACTACCTTGCCGTTTCTGCTGGTAATTACGAAATTAATTTCCAGCTATGATTTGGCAAATACTTTCATCACAAGAGTCTGGACTACAAACTGTTTTCACTACCATGGAGATTATTTTTATTATATCTTATGGAATATCAACACTTTTGATTTCGTTAGTAGCTCTTAAATTATTAAAAAAAGAAGACGAGGAAAATTTGTTATCTTTCTTTCCTACTTTTGAAGAAGATCTTAAACCCTTGTAAATATATTACAGGCAATTTAAGAATGTAACGTACATTTAAAAATAAAAAAACAATGTCCTGTCTTAATAAACTACGTACTGTTTTATTTTTTAGGTTAAAATGAAACACCCGGGTAAATATTAAATATAAAAAAAAAATTACTTATATTTTGAATGATGTCAACACCATATATGTTGTTGTAAATAAATTTATTGTCATATTATAAACATTAACTAATAGATAAGTAGTCTATAAGTCACGGTTAATTGTAGCTAATAAGCAGGTATAATTATAAATATAGTATAAGTAGGCAAAGTCATACAAGGTCGAACTGCCGCTTTCTATATCACCAGCTAGCTTTGTAAGGTCAAATCGTTCTGGTTATAAATAAGCGCCTATACATTTTACAAACAGAACAATAACAGTGACACCTCTGGCAGCCAAGCTCTCTAAGTGGCACAATAAAACAGCTAAGCTATGCCAATAATTCTTTATATGAGCATGTACCAGAGTCTCTGACGTTGACTTTGTACATCACATGTCACAAAAGGAGGGGAATAATATAAAATGTCTAATAAATCTCATTTTTGTCGCAAAAGCCTAAAAAAATATGTATGCCTGTGTAACAAGTATATGAAATATATATAAAATGATGGATAAAATTATTTATGCCACAAATGTCTATGTAGTCTTAAAGCTTTAAATATGTGTTAAAATAAGTATGCAGTAAATTGCCGAGGAAATCATGTATGCCATAAATATCTAAGAAAATCATGTATGGCATAAATATATAAGAAATTCATGTATGCCATAAATATCTAAGAAAATCATGCATGCTATACATATCTAAAAAATCATCCATGCCATAAATATCTAAGAAAATCATGTATGCCATACATATCTAAAAAATCATGTATGTCATAAATATCTAAGAAAATCATGCATACCATACATATCTAAAAAATCATGCATACCATAAATATCTAAGAAAATCAAGTATGCAATAAATATCTAAAAAATTATGTATGCCATAAATATCTAAAAAATCATGTATGCCATAAATATCTAAAAAATCATGTATGTCATAAATATCTAAGAAAATCATGCATACCATACATATCTAAAAAATCACGCATACCATAAATATCTAAGAAAATCAAGTATCCAATAAATATCTAAAAAAATTATGTATGCCATAAATATCTAAAAAATCATGTATGCCATAAATATCTAAGAAAATCATGTATGCTATAAATATCTAAGAAAATCAAGTATGCAATAAATATCTAAAATAATTATATATGCCATAAATATCTAAAAAATCATGTATGCCATAATTATATAAGAAAATCATGTATGGCATAAATATCTAAAAAATCATGTATGCCATAAATATCTAAGAAAATCATGCATACCATACATATCTAAAAAATCATGTATGCCATAAATATCTAAGAAAATCATGCATGTTATACATATCTAAAAAAAATTATGTATGCCATAAATATCTAAAAAATCATGTATGCCATAAATATCTAAGAAAATCATGCATACCATACATATCTAAAAAATCATGCATACCATAAATATCTAAGAAAATCAAGTATGCAATAAATATCTAAAAAAATTATGTATGCCATAAATATCTAAGAAAATCGTGTATGTCATAAATATTTAAGAAAATTATGTATGCGCAACAAATAGCATTCCTCAACTTTTTCTTTTACTTCTTTGACTTACAACTTATATCTGTAAAACAAAATAGAGGCCAAAAACATCAAAATATTATATCCTCAACTAATTTTTATAAAACTCTTTTAACATATGCATTCTCGTATGCCGATTTCATATCTACTATGATTTTTGAAGATTTATAACTGCCCCTTGAAAACAGTTTTCTTTTACACTTTTTCTCGACAGTTTATCAGACTTACATAACTTTGAAGTTTGCCATATATCAATGTCATTTAAAACATAATTAAAGCTAAAACCCAATATTAGTTAATGTTCTGAAATTCAGATATTACTGTAGATCGCATACTGGGACTTTGACCCGGAACTAAAATTAAAAATAATTGATTTCTCCAGAACACAAAATATATAGAAGAAAAAATGTACTTTTTTTATGTGTCTGATAGATTACTGCCTTTTGAATGAATTATCCAATCTAAATAAAATTCAGTGGAAAAATTAATCGTTGCGAATAGCCCGGTCGAGTTTGTAAATAAAAAAAATTAATCCATACAGAGTTAAACCACATTTACCAAATTTTTAAAATAATGTTCATTTTTAATTTTATTATTAGAGCAAGTGGAATCGGTAAGTTAAATGTGTTATAAGTATAGTTTTTTTTTTTAATTTTGCATTCACAAACTCAATTTTTGAAATATTTATATTAATTGTATTTTTTGCATAATCAAATTGTATTATTTTTAAGACGATAAATCAAAAAGGAGTATTTCATTAAACATTCCGAAAATCTTTACTTACAAAATCTCGATAATTGTTTTTAAAGATTTTTGTTTAAATCGTTTTGTTTAACGTTTACTGTTTAAATTTGGATATATTTTTAGCAAGTGGAATACAGTAATTGATCCCATCAGGTAAATGGATGAGACCAAATTCATTTAACGGTAATTCGTTGAATTGCATAACGGTAATAACCTTTTTGCATAACTGATATTGTATAATGAAATCACATGGTCCATCTAAATTTCCATATAGAAACCTAACTAAGTCTTATAGAAAAAGAAAGACCACAGTGGGTAGTTGAAGGCTTAGTTTTACACAGAAGTTATTTAAGGAAACTCCTGAGGTACAACCAGTGGAATCTGCTAACGATCAACATGACTCTATCTGTTCTCTTGATGCGTTACATTCTGGAGTTAATGGTTGTACATGCTACGTATACAGTTTGATCTTTGAACTATTGGGGATTTCTCTAAAATGATCATTATACATTTCCTTATTAATCCGGTGTTGGCTATTTCTAATACGCACCAAAACGCTGAACAATCATTTCCGTCTTTGAAAACAGAAATATGATGTTTATGATTTTAAGTAAAAGTCAACTGTACAGTGGTGGAAACTTCAATCACCAAATGAATGAAAACACAATTTTCCACACAAAATAAAATCACTTTATTTGTTAAATACAAATACAAGACGACGTTTCAATGACTAAGTGTTCATCCTCAGCTGTTACATGCACACAAACCCTATAAAGTGTTTTGTAGAAAATTCTGTTTTCATTAATTTGGTTATTAAATAAAAGTGGTTTTCCAATTCTTCAAAATATTCCTTTTTTTCTCGTTCAATAATTTTACAGCCCGAGCAGTTTTTGAAATATATTCTTTAATTTGTCTACTACGTTAGTATAGAAAAAAAAAAAAAAAAAAACAGTTGGCACATTCTCAACATTTCCAGGTAGTACATTTCCCTAGAACAGCTAGTAGGCCTACTGTATATTTAATCTGCTATTTTAGAGTGTAAGTGAGTTAGAGTTTTTGCCAGTTCCTTTGTTATTTTAGGATTGGTAAATTAGAAATCAATATCCTAGAAGACATAATCCAAATGAGCCAAAAAATCAATGGCGTATAAAATATATTTTGCTCGCTATTTGGTTTGTAAATATATGTTATAAAAAAATAATAATAAAAGGGACATTCGCTGCAAGAACATTTGTGGGGTATATAATTTTCTCAGGCATTTGCTGCAAACACTTTTTCTTTCATGTATTTAAACATAATTCTGAATCATTTTTCAGACTAATTACTTGTGGTATAATTATTTTATCAGATCTTTATGGCATACATATTTTAGGGGAAAGGCATACTAATTTTTTCAGACATTGCAACACAAACTTACATTATTTTTTCACGCATTTGCTGTATTATTCAGACATTTAACACTTACGTTTTCTCGGATATTTGCGATATTTATAATTTATAACATAGTTGTTTTTCAGATATTACCAGAATAGGCCTACACAATTTTCTTCAGACTTTGATACAAAAGAGAGAATTGTTACATTCTATTTTTTTTTTTAATTTACACTCCACCATTCTGACATGAGATTGAAAAAAATTGGACAGAGACTAGAGTAAAAAAGATATAAAGAGTTATAGAAATGTGCTACTGTTGAATAGTTTAGCAGTTTCATTATACCACTTACGTAGAGAGCTCGGCCACCATTGGTGTCACTGTTATTGTTCTGTTTGTAAAATATATTGGCACTTAATTATACCAGAATCCTTAGGCTACTCACAAAGCAAGTCGGGTGATATACAAAGCGGCAGTTCGGCCTTGTCTTTCTAAATTTAACTAAATTATATATGACTTATACTATATTTACATTTATACCTGTTTATTATCTACAATTAAACGTGACTTATAGAGAACTTAATGGCAATAATTTAATATGGCAATAAATTTATTTATGCTGTTGACTTTATGACGTCATTCAAAACAATAAGTATGGCGAAAACGTATTAATAATTCTTTATACGCAGTTACTTGAACCTCTGTTGACGATTTTACTTGCACACGTAAATATGCAACGTATAGAAAAAGTTATTTCTTTGGTAAATAAATTCTGTGTCGTTTATCTCCAAGTATATCGGTTTTGTGGTTTGATGTCTGACTATCTTTTGTTCGGTGCTCTACAACTCCAATGAGAGGACAGATTTTATCAAATTTTGTAAGTCATGGTTTGGTTTCATTATTTTTAAAACTGATCATTTTTGGATAAGCTAGACCAATACTACAATACAATACATTAGATCTAACTAAAATCTGATATCCTGAAGAGTCAAGTGACAGACACGAGTGAGTGGAAGCTACTTTACACATGTAAAGACATTGACACGACTTTTTAATATGCACACATCCCGAGGCCCTTTAGTGCCTAGCCAACGTCAAGAATATATTTAAAATTTTAAGAACTTTTAAGAAGAATGTAATAAGAATTTTCTTAAAATCTACTTTACGCGTTTATTTTCAATTTGATTTGATATTTTCAGATAAAATGTAGCTTCTAATGATCTAAATATGAAGTATTGATATTGCCAATTACCTTTAAATGTAGTTACGTGTAATAAAACAAAACAATAATCCCGTTGAATTATAATTTATCAACCTCACGACTACAAATTTCGTACAAATGTGGTACAGTAAAATGCAAAGAGTATAAAAACCGAAAGTAGTGTGAATTATCGCAAGTAAAATAAAGTTACGTTTCAGAAATAAATGGCAAAACACGAAAATAAATCTTGAACGTTTTCATTGAAAACTCTATTTTAATCAAATTAATTTACGATTAGTTTACGACGAATTTATGACTCGGGCGAAGTAACTTATGGGACAAAAGTTTAACTAAATTCTGTATCAGAAATAACTTACAATTTCAGCTACCATATTTTTATTTTTTTTGCTCCATTTTAGAATGTTTTTATTTAGGAAATTAATAAGTGGTGCGGGTATAAAACTTAACTGTGGACAACAAACTTTGAACAGACACTCATTTCGGTTTTTGATCGTACTTGAGATTAAGCTCTACCTTAGGGATTTAGCCACAATCCATCATCTCTTCAAAATGCCCACCAAAACCGAAAATTACTGTTTAAGACATTTCTAGGTGGTTTTGTTGTAAGGTCTACTTTCATGTCAAGTTTCAAGTCCTACATCTAGTCCTAAACTCAGAATCACGTTTAGTTGGCAGTGTTTATTCTCTCTTTAGTGAGGGTGCACTATTACGCGATTAAAACAAAATAGTTGAAAATAGAAACAACAGTTAGGCTATATAAAACCTATAAAAGTATGTATTCTGAATAAAACTGAAGCAATATATATTTTTTTAAATAATAGAAACCGATAGAGAACCTTCTGTTTTAAAGGTAAGTTTAAGCGGGGATTCTGCTTTTCTTCTTCTTCTTCTTCTTGTTTAATGGCGAAAAACCTCCCGATTATCATCACCTTATAAATAAAGAAAGGGAACATAAAGTAAACGAATATTCTATAACGTCAGGAACAGAAAAGAACAAGAACTGATCATGAGCGACCTTATAGAAAAGACGAAAGATAGGGATCTACCCTAAGACTACATCAAAATAAGTATAGACTCAGCTAGGCTCCCTTGGGATTGTTAGTGACATAATACCTTATTACGACTAAGTAGTGTTAAAACTACCATTTGATTTATAGTAGTCAATATATTTCCTATACTGCAAAATAAGTGAAACATTAAAAACATTTTAGTCGGTAACAGTTTATAGGTTTAAATTATGAAATATAGCTCTTTCCCCCGAAATAATCACTAAATGGCAATAAACTAATAGGCTATCATTAATAGTTTATAAATTTTTATTCAAATTTACTTTTTATAAACTAGATACTGATAATTCCTCGGGACCACTTCCACACAGAGTGGATATAATCTATCCATTATATCAACCAAGTGCTCTTATTTAAATAATTCAAACATTATATAAATCGATACAAATAACTGCAATAAAGTATAAATAAACGTATATCAGGGTGAAAAAGACCACTTTTTTGTGTTTATAAAAACACCACACAAAACAACAAATTTTATCTACGTAATATCTAATAACTCATACACAAGCATGATTCACAGACCAATAAAACACAAATTGATGAAGTAAATTATAATACACAATAAAACACGATTACGTTTATTTATATATATATATATATATATAAAACGCCCAATTAACAAGCAATGTTTAATAAAATTCTGTAATAAAATAAATAAACAAACTATCGATACATTGTATCATTTTCTTAATAAAAACGTATATCTATAATGTAATGTATTTATATAGCATAATAACAAACCAGAGATCAACACTGTAAAGCGATTTAGTGGGCAGTGATATAAACTTCTTCTTGTACTAGTATAAAATAGAGTCACACCTCGTTCAAATTACCACGTAATTGTGTTAACAAGGTCAACATATAAATTACAGTCGAACATAAAACATATTATTTTTTAAGCTGTTTATTATATACAGTATAATAATTTCTTTATCTAAAATGTTTTATAATCTCGTACTTATACATTAAAATGTAATTGCATTGATGAAACACCAGATTATTCAAATTAGAAGAACATGTTTAACAAGTTGTGAAAGCAATTTATATTAAAAAGTTATACAACTTTTAGTTTTTTATAAATCCACACTCGAGGCAAGGAGGTATTATTACAGGGATACAGGAGTCTTGAAAATTAATTATTACTTCTTCAAAAATAATCTGTTAAAATTAAATTAGAAGATTGAATATACACTATAATAATTTTTAACAACTAAATACTAATCAATTATAAATTAAATTATTTATGTCTATGTCATCGTAATATATTATATCACATTCAAATGTACTGGAAAATGCCCAAAGGAAAAAAAATGCTGATGAAGTTCTCAGGGTAACAACAGTTACCGTTTTTTGCTCTATGGTTAAGAATGTAGGACAACACGAAAGAGGGTTATCAAAATGATACCCAAGAAGAGATCGAATAAAAAATAAAGATAGAGCTATCTAATCTTAAGCTGCAATCTATTGTGCTACAAGTGGCCATAAATAAAGTGAGATGGAGGGATCATGCGCTGAGAATATAAGACGAAGGATTTTCAAACAAGCTGTGCTGGTATAGATCCAACAAGCATGCTAGGGAAGACATGATGGTCAAGCCGGAACAGACAACATGCATAATCATGGACATATTGCGATGACAAATACAATCATGTTCTTATTTTAATCACAATATTAAAATAGTGGCAACAGGCAACAAGACTTTTATCACTCTGTTGAGTTACCAAGAAGGGTAAAGAGCCAGAAATAGATGAGCCTAAGTATGATATACTGATATCTCCTGGTGTTTGGGGATGGACAATATAAGTTAGATTACCTAAGACTCTTAGTTCTTCTTCATCAATATTTCATGTCAATATTTCTATTAACCTCTTTCCCACAGAAATTTTTAATCTGATATAATAGAGGCACAACAATGTGTACTCACTAAGGTGTGCTGAAAATGAGTCATTAATTGTTGAATCCAAGTTGTTTTAGGGCTGTCTTAGTATGTTTCCCTCCGGGGCTCACTATAGTGAGTACAAGCGAGGCGAACCCGAGGATAATAGCTGAATCTACACTATTTTCGTGTAGTCTTGATTTCGAATTCTCTTTTTCATCTCTTCTATCAGGTCTCTTTTGTCCAACTTCTATTCTCTTCTAACCCTGACGCTATTTGAGTATTCGAGGGCTAGTGGTCGTTATTTCGAAAATAAAAAAGTTTAATATAGTGAATGATCTTGGAAGAAACAATGAGGTCAATCTTGAAAAAACCTAAATTCCAGCGACCATGCAGATATTGAAAGGAACGAGGCTGCTGATCGCCTTGCGCGAAAAACGTGGTCTAGTTAGGGACTGATAAAATACTGGTTCTTCCACTGCGAGGAGGCTACAGGACGTAAAAAGTCAAGAACTTCTCCACATCTCTACGATGACAAATAGCGTAGTTATTGACAAAAATGTAATTTCAAACCCAAACCTCCGAAAAAAATTTGATATTTATATATAGTATCTCCGACACGACCGTAGCGAGTGGCAACTCCTACACATATGTAGAGCTTAATTTAATATATAAAGAGACATTTTAATACATCTACAAGTCTCACTAGGGCTAAACCTACTTTATAAAAGTAGAAAAATACACATTTACGAGGTTCAGAAAACCATTGTAACAATATTGTTTTAAACAAACTTACCCAACTGGGTAAGACGGGTAAGACCAGTATCTACCAATAGACTAAAGTTTAACATTTCCTACAAGGCCCATAAAACAACTTTTGGATATTACATTTAGAGCAACTGCTTCATTATATTCAAACATATTATAATATGTTTGAACAAGTACCACGATAGTCCCCATCAACATATTTTTTATACCAACAATAACTTGCTCTTTTATAAGTACAAAACGTAGAGGCATAAAAGATATATATTATTTATTTCATATAAGAAAAAAAATATCAAACGCTAATTTTGTTATTGGGTGATTTTGGTATTTAGCTGTATTTTTTCGATAAAACTTCTAAATCGAAATTATCTATATATTCAAAAGTATTGATAATTTATTTATAAAATGTGCGTGACTTAATTTTTAGTTCTGAATATGAATATGTTGTCAAAATATGAAAATTAAGAATGTGTTAAAATGGAAACAAATGATTGATGTTGTATTTGTATTTATAACCTATATTAAGGTTTTTGAAGTAGCTGAATATGAACCTAAAGTTGAAGTTTATAAAATAAGTGTCAGCTTCCATATTGTGGAGTAATAATGCTTCAATAAAATGATAAGGTTAAATTTGGTTCTTATAAAATTTTTAATTTAAAATCATAAATTTTTTTTTTTTAATAATACAAAATATTTTATGATATAATTTTAATTTAAGGTTTATTCGTCTTCTAATCTTTTCTTTTTCTTGTTCTTATTTTTCTCCCAACATATCTGCCTTGGTTTCTTATAATAAGTTATTTTCTGAGCATAATACACTCCCTATTTTACTTAAAAATCTTGCAGAAAATCATATTTAGATTGGTTAATGGTGTAAGAAAATGTACTCGCTTTCAAACCGTAGCCTTTATTACCCCGGAGAAATATTGTGACCTTTGTTGGATCTGGTATTTTTTAAAAAAGAAGCAAAACAATATAGGTTCATAAAAAAAAATTAAACAAACTTTTTTATGAAGGAAGTTCTTTAAACGGCCGGTAAATTTGAGCAATTTGGTTTTTAAAAAACTTGGGTTTGCCAATTATTTAAAAAAAATTATTTGTAAATAAAATTACAACTATCGACGTTTAAAAAGAAAATAATGAATATGCATATTTCAACTTTCATTTTGTACGAAGTGGGCATCATTTTGAGATATTTCGATTTAAACGCATGACATTTTCATGGAAACATTTGGTCTCCATTTTCAGACATCCATATGTCCAAAACTATTCACGCTACAAGAATAAAAAAGAAGCATATGACATTTATTTTACGTCCCTGCATTTTCCCGTTAAATGTAACACTTTGCAAATTATTTCCCAAACCCGTTTTCGGATACACTTTCAGTGTTGTAACTAGAAAAATTACATTTTAAAAAAAAGTTACAATGTTTTGTTTAAGGGGGAAATACATCACCTCCATTAAAAGGGGTGAAACCCAACCCCTATAAATAATCACGTCACTGCACAATGTAATAACGTTTATTTGATGTCTCTTCTATGAAATAAAAAAAAATCGAAATTGAAACAGTAGCACACTATTCAAAAGTGGAACTCTCTAGATACTGTTGTACTATCAAGTTTTTAATTAAACAAATACATTCCGATAATTATTTTCTTAAATAAGCAATGGATTAAAATAAAATAAACAAATTTATAATGAGTAAAAAACTGAAGTAATTTAACTACAAATATCTTCATTAATGATATCACTTTTTTCATTAATTAAGTTACATAATACAATTATCTAAAATAGAGTAATTTAATTTTGAAGGTATAATTACATATTATTCTATATCATTATTGTAATATGGTGTTTATTTTTAAAATATTAGTGATTATATTTCTAAGTTAGCTATCACTAAATATTTGATTAATAAAGTTGAATAAATACCACAAAAATACTAAACACACTTTTTCACTTCTATATGGACTATTTAGAAACATAAACCAACTCCAAAATCGACTATCTTCGGTTCAAATTCTTTGTTTTTCATCGACAACTCCTAAACCGAATTTTGTTTGAAATGGCATTCAACTCATTTTGTTTGGAACTTTATGGGGTATATTTGACCAAATTTTATCAACATCGTAAACCAATTTTATTTTATTGTGTGTTTGTAGCACGTACTCTCAAATTTTAACAATTATATTTAAGTTAAGAACAAGAAAAAACAATTGCTATCAATTTTGAACAAAATCGGTCAAAGGCTTTCTAAAATATCAGTGCACTTATGACTTTCCAACACTTTTTTTAACCAAAAACAAAATTCATTATACAATTTAGATATCAATTTTTGAAATATATCACTGAATTTATATATACAAGAATAAAACAATAATATATGAATAGTATATGATAATGGAGACTTTAATGTGCGAGTAGAACGGTTTGTAGTTCTGTGGGTCTAGTTCAGTGTAGGAGAAGTTAAATTATGCAATACAGTATGCTACCCTTCAAGTTACCAGACTGAACCATTAAATGGCAGTACTAGAGCCTCTAATTTCTAAGCTTTAAACCATACTATGGAGCTGGCTTATCTATTTTGTATGTAAAATCAATTATTATGTTAAATAAACAATGCACAAATATTGCACAAACTTTCTCACATACCCATTACTAAACTAAGTAGTAAATAAATCTCATAATTATGAAATAGCTGCGATAACAATAAAACACAAAATTATAATTTCTTCAATATCGGTTCTAAAGATTTTGATTGAATTTTGTGGTTTCTAAGAACAAACATAGTTCGATTGTCTCCAAATCTTAATCAACGAATTCTATCTAAAGTTGATGATGTGGAAGAATTATTACCCATACCGTTGTACTAAAGAACAAGTAAAATTAAATTATTATTATTATTTTTTTTTTTTAACAAACCCTACAACGGTATTTAGTATTTTCTATTTATTGTCATAATTTTTCTTATTTTACCAAATGTCGATCGAATCGTTTAAATACCTATTTTGAAACATTCATACTTAAGGACTTTAAAAGTTATATATTTTTAATTGAGTTCAGAGTCGGCGTTTTGTTTATGTCCGTAGAGTTGTTTGGGTCAATGTCGATTTTGGGGGGAAATCAGAAGATTGTGTTTAGGTCATAAGTTAGATACACGTAACTTTTTAGTAATACAGAAAATGGAAAAAATGGTTTGAATGTTTGATTATAATATGCATATCTAAAAAATTCAAAATTTGTTTGTTACGCAGACAGACATAATTTCAAAAACCGATATCTTGGAGTCAGGGATAATCAAAACTGATATACCTGAAGTCGGGTGTTTCTGCCATCACATTTACATATATTATTTGAGAATGTAAAAATACAATTTCTTGACGAACATATTTTCAAATAATTTATTTGACATATATTACAACTATTTTAAACATATAAATATTAAAGTTACTTCGTTCTCTTGTAACTGTCTTAACTCAAAGTGCATATTGAGTTACCAACATCAAATAGTTATATGTAGCCTATAAACCAGTGAGTTAAAGTGCAAGTGGAAGCCAAAATGTAATCAATGAATATTCAAACAGCATCTTGTGGTCGAAGGAAATACTATACGGCCTCATGGACCTTGACTGTGACATCACGAAACCCTTTTGTAATGTTTGGACCGACTTACATAGGATCTAAAAGCTTTTCCATATTAATTAATTAAACTGATAAAATTAATTCATAGATACCTAACCGATTTTAATGAACATTATTTCAGAAATTAATGAGAAAATGAATTTTGTTTTTAGAATATTTTTTATTCAGAAATTGAATCTATGCGATTTTTCTGAAATGCCGGGAACTACGTCTATGAAATGTCCCATGATAATAACCATTGTTGTAATTTGGTTCAATAAATTAATACATGCAGAGTAGTTGAAAAAAAAGTGTCACCCACGCTTTAAGTTTGTTATTAGTTATTAAGATAACCAAAAACAGTTTGTTGCAAAATTTATCCTATTAATTTGAAAGGGCTCAATAATACAAGCAAAATGTTATGAAGAATATTCTTTTTGGACCACTGAAACTAAAATGGCTGTTATTAACGAGATCACTAAAAAGATAATCATTAACCTATCTCCTTAATTTTATTGTTAATTGAGAATATTCTTATGTAAGAGTGGTTAGGTTTGGTTAGGTTACGTTATAATTTTAGGTATTTGGTCCTTCACGGGAGGGGGGGATTGTTTAAATAAATGTATGGTGATGTGATACTCCATTTTAAAGGTCTTGGTGAAACGAGAAAAATGACATTAAAAAATTTAAAAATAAAGATCGTTGAAAAATACAAAATCAGCCCTTCAAAATTTTTACGCTAAATTTTATTTTCATAAATTTTGTTCTTAACAATTGTTATTTTTACCTCAAATTAAATGTCCAAACCTACTCATTGGACTATTTTGGATCTATGATAATTTTAATGGCTATATTTATTTGAATTTATTGAATAATGATATGATCAAGGCCTTAACAATATTTCCTTCTTCCCCCCCCCCTGTTTTTTAAAAGTGAAAACATCACGGTTATCAACGACTTGTAAAAAAGGAAAATAAGAAGATAAAATAAAGATGCCTTAGGACTCAAATACTCTAATAGCATCAGATTCGGAAGAGAACAAGAGTTGGTCAAGAGAGACCTAATTGGCTTGCTGAAAAGAGGGATAGAACCCAAGACTAGACAAAGTGTAGATCCAGCTAGGCACCCTCAGGATTGTCCGCCCGTACTCAGTGTAAGTGAGCCTCTGGTGGAACAATATTATCTTGACAAAATACAACCCAGTTGGAACTCTTGTGTTCAATAGATATAAGGTGGTATTCCTTGGATGGATCCTATAATATTAGGGTGTTTATAAATGAACAGATTCCTAACCATTGGATAGGTTCAATTGGGGTGAGATTTCGTACAGCCAATTCCGTTTCCTGTCCTTCATAAAAACGAAATCTAGTAGAGGGGTGATTTAAAATAACACCACAAAACCACCATTAGTTGAAGATTTAGGAAACAGATAATTTTTTTTAAATCCCGAAGAACCACAACAGAAAAATTTACAAACGTCCGAGATTTATTTTATTTTGAGCATTGATTCGAGAATGCCATGGATATAGAGGCACATAGATATCAATTTCGACATTTGATGAGGTAAGTTAGGTGATTATTTAACATTCTAAAGTAATACTTAAATTAGGTAGACTGACCTTTATTATTCGAACAATATTAAACCTAAAATTAAGACTTATTGTGGTAACTTCTCGAGAAAAGTTGTGAAAATAGAATTAGAATATATTAAATACAATCAAATTAAAGTAGAGAAGAGAAATGTCCTTACTAAATTTATTATACAATAACGTTTACGGCTGCCATTTATTTATAGTTTAGCGGTCCAAAACATTTTTGTTGGCCCTTTTTTTTTGTCTAGAGTCTGGAGGTATTACCAAATTTGTCATACCCCTCCCTTTCCAATATGGTGGCCAGCTCTAAATTTTCTTATAGGAATTCCTATGTTTTTTGACGATTTATGTTAATACACATTATTTTAAGATTTTTTATTCTTGGTAATATTTCAATATTTCTAACTGTTGTGGAAATACACGGTTTAAGGCGTTTTCAGAGGTCAATTTTCCGTACCTAAAACAATTGAATCGAATTTAAAATTGAAACATGGATAGACTGTAATGTATAAGAAAATATTAAAAGTTTGAAAAGCAAAGTTTTATATTTGCTTTACTCACATAGCAGGCTTAAAAGCAACATTTTTCAGAGACGTTATATTATTTTTCAATATGTTGCCAATACACTTATAAAATCAGGTAGTTAATTGATACTCTTTATTTTCTAAAATAGTTGTTATGCAAATTTGCACAAATCAGTTTATAAAGAAATTCAATAAAAGGAAGTCAGTTAAAATGTCTCAAAATTCTATTTTGTAGAACGTTTTTGATTATTGTTTAGAACACCTATTTGTAATTATAACTAAATGTATTTGACCTTGTAAATAAGATAGTATAGCCGAAACAAATGTATTAACAGCGCTTAATAATATAATTAATTTGTGCTTAATTCACAAAGTTTAATACAAACGTAATAATAAAGAGCTGGTTTAAGCCAGTGAATGTTTTAAACAATTACCAAAAAATTATGATTTTTATTTTCTCTCTATATTCCCCAGCCTGCAAAACAAATAAAATAATGTGTTGTTATTACACCTTTTACCCTAGCTATAGTTTAAATTTCACCTGAATTTAATTTTGAATAATATGAAAAATCGTTTTCAAACAATGAGTTTTATTCAAAATGTCTACAATAAAATGATGTTTCAATTAGAAAATTATTAGCTGATCACCATATTGGAAAAATGCTTCTAGTTTTAACTAAACAAATTATGGGGTTACCTTTTAAAGTGTTTTTGTAACTTTTGAAGTTATCGAATAAAACAGCGGTTTCAATCACTCTGTACAGTCTCTGTTTTACATTGTAAAAAAATATTGGTTCGTTAAAACATTGCTTAAAAGTTAAATTACAAACATATTAACTCGTATTTAGAGTAATAAAAATATATTATTTTTTTCATTCTAAAATCTAATTTACATAAAAACACTTTGTAAAATAGATATAGTACGTTTAATAAAAAATATAATTCTTACAATATAATCAAATCGACTATCAATGTTAGTAAGGTGATGTTTTGAGGAAGAGTAGCCACACTACGCTATGCCAACTAAACTTGAAACGAATAATTATAGTTCAGTATGTAGAAAATACTTCTTTTATTTTAATACTAGCTGATGGCCCCAATTTCACCTGGGGATAGTTGAGATAGTTTTATAATGAAATATTTTTTTAGCTCAACTCTAATGGTGGTACTATGGAAATAAATTTATGCCCAAATACAGCAACACACCAATTTTGATCAAAATCGACCCAATAATAACAAAGATATGATACTTGTTTTAGGGGTAAAATACACCCTTGGAGTGGAACATTTTTTCAAAACCCTTTCTTAGTACTTGTCTACAGACCTACCCCAAACCATGTTAAGAAATTCATAGCTTTAGGCTTCTTGAATCCAGAGATTTCGTGATCAGTAAGTGAGTTTTGACTTATATATATAGATGAATGATCTTTTTATCTCCTAATTTGTATGTAAAATTATAATGGCTTGTTATTCGTAAAATAAAACATGTTCATTCACTCAGTATAGACGTATGTGCTTAGTTTACTTTTACCCTAGAGGTGGATTTTTTTTTATCAAGGGCTACTGATTTTCAAAATACTTAAAACTTATCCATATTTAATCCAACTTTGATTACCACTAAAGTATAAAGGAAAGGTTAACTGTTGTTTGAAAATCATATAAAAGTGTTTCAAAACTAAAATTCTCATATCTGTTGCTGAAGATGAATTTTCAAAATAGGATTTGAAAGATTTAATTTTAAAATGTTATTTTTGGAAAGTGGTTAGCTCTGACACTTCACGATTGGGAGTTAATAATCCAGTATCATTAGAAAATTTAGAAGCTAAATTTGGTAGTGAACTCTGGTTGAGAATGAAGGAACAACAACGACGGGAATGTGATGAGCTAATCACACATTAACCAACAGAAAAACCGTCCAGCAGGCGTAGTTTTTTTAGGACTATTAAAAAAGTGACGGACTTTTTTTTTATTTAAACTGATATTTAATAAAGCTTCTAAATTTTTAATTGTAATGTGGGATATGTTATACTAAATGAAATGTTTTTAAGATAAAAAATGAAAGTTGAGTGTGAAGAAGACTCCACTTGCTACGCTCGTACTTATGACTTGGCCCTGAATTTCGTGACTTTATGAACACCACATTTTCTTAGGAGGTCTGGATTCGGAATTACATTTTTGACAATAATTTTGCTATTTTAAAGAGGTGGTGTTATTTTCTACCTAGGTAATTAATAATATAGAAAAAGAGCGGAGATAAGAAAACTTTATTCTTTGTGTCAGAGAATAAGCTATATGCCTAGTATTTTATGTGTTTTAAATAACTGAAAAATGTTTTCTTGAAATTTGTTGTTTAGACAACATGTAACAATGTTGCTTATCTGATGTTCTAACTGTCTGACACTTCTAAATTATTGAACGTAAGGTTTATGATAATGATCCCATCTGTATTAAATTAGTTTCATAGAGAATTTAGAAGAAATTTGCTGTTTGCATTCAGATTGTTATGAAATTTGAATCTCTGATATTTTAGATTTTATTTATATCCTGTATGTTTACCGGAAGAGAGAACAAAGAACCGAAAAGGAAAGTGACATTGGAAGGTGGAAGGAAAGGATCTCGAAAGACACTATTTCTTGAAACAATATAACCACCAATGACAAGATAAGAAAGAGATAGGATAACGGATATGGAAAGTGGTCAGTTTTACGATGGAAAGGATGTAATATGACTCTGAAAAATAAGGAATGAAGACCAATTTAAATATAAAGGCCAGAAACTTGTACGTGGACGAAGAAACAATCTGAACGGACTGCAAGCGACAGAGATTAGAGTTTTGAGAGGAATGTCACAAGAGCAGATAGAATAAGAAATGCAGGGCTTCGGCTCAAGGTTAAATCACTGAAAGGGACAATCAAGTGCAATATTTGTAATGGTTTGTACATGTAACGAGGATGGAAGAAATCATAATGCGTGAAAAACACTAGAGAAAATGAAAAAGAGTAAACACATTGGAAGTCCACTATTTTCATTAGGGTTTAAATTCGAGATAATATACTAGCCTAGAGAGTAGGGGAGACTTGTAGAGGAGGGCCATCCGTGAAGAGATTTTACCAGCTGAGGCAGAAGCGTTAAAAGATAATGTCGATTAAAAAGAAACTTTGATAAACAACAGAATAAAAATTGAATGTTTTTAAAAAAGGAATAATAATAGAATTGTTAAACGTTGCATTGATTACAGTGTGTAACTTCAAAAAAGTCTATAAAATAGATTTTATTATTAAAAAAGTTTTCGTTAAGACTAACAAAAGACAACCAGAAAATTTCTCTTATACATGTAGTCTAAATATTATGCCACTTTTTTCTCGAGTTCAAACGTTAGTCCCTCAGAGTTATGTTAGTTTTTAATTAGTTAACGTGTAAATGATTTCTCCTTCATTTTAATTATTATTACAGTAAACTTTACATCTAAGTTATAGCAGCCACCAAGAGCAGTCGGCGGCATAAATACAAGCGTAGCATCCTGTAACACGAGACTAATTCTGGCTGACAGTAATGAGTTTCGACGAACTTGCACAAGACTGCAAAAACACGTTTTCTCCTCCAATCTCCCTTCAAGGATTGCATTACAAGGAAACGAGAAGAAATCATGAACTACGTTTACCCTTCTATTCACTACCGAACCCGTGTTATTTGATCTTTGTAATAGGAAAAGGAATTCCTTAATTACACACTATCGTAAAATTACATTTATTATTGCAGTTTATATTTAATATTCTTAGAATTACTGTTATTAGAGAATTTCTAATAAATAAATTCTCGTTAGTTGCGACCTTCTGATGGAAACAAAAACACACCAGACAATGACATCCATGCAATTCTAAAATACTCATTAGGCGCCATTTTTTACTTACTATTGTACTTTTTTTTCCATGTAGTGACACCTGTTTATAATTAACTGTAGCATTTTACAATTAAAATTAAAATGTTTAATTTATTCATATTATCTTTACACAAAATGTATTATAGACAAAGTTATGTGATGGGACAACAAATCGATAAAGAGTTATTTGCTGATATGATTTTGAAGTTTTTAAAATGATGTCTGTTTGTTGCATGTACAATGCTCTACTAGCCAAACAGTGGACTGATTTTAATCACATTTCATATTTGAGTTCGATAACTTAATATTTTGGGGTAGCTGCCATAAAAAGAACACATTACGATTTTCTCAAAATAGACTGACGTTTTAAATCTGTCTAGAAAATATTGTCCCAAATTTCACCAGGCTATTCTATAGGAGAAAATAAGAAGAAGAAAAAGTTCCAATAGATATAAGTCCGGAAATGCGTAATGGATAATGAGAATTATCCACCATTTCGTTTTTTACTAAACACTTAATCTATCTTTGGAAATAGAAAAGATATTGAACTCAAATTTGGCGTATATATTTGTTACGTAACCTTTCACATCTGTGTAAGAAAAACAAAACGTTCTTTTGTATATTTTCAAAATGGCGGATATTAAAATGTTTAATGTCAAATATCTCTAAAACCGCTAACATTACAAAAGCAATTCAGGAAACAAAAAAAAGTTACTTTTTAATGACAAACAAAATAGAATTTTTATTTTTTCCATAGCTCTAATGATAACCTAGTTATCGCCTAAACACTAAAAACATAATTTGTTGGTAGTTGTCTATAAATACACAAATTATAGCAGTGCTATTTAGAAACAAACTAAAGGAATTGTTCAAAGTTACGGCACCTGTTTTGCACACTTTCATTTAAGCGCCTCTTCATAGATTTCCGCACTCTGGAAAACTACAGGCATTTGCAGAATACTCTCAATACCATTCTCAATGCTTTGTCTGAGATCTTGAATCAAAGCTACTGGGGATGAATACACTATGTTCCTAAGGTGTCCCCACAGAAAGAAATCAAAGGCATTAAGGTCGGGTGACCTTTTAGGCCACGGCACTGGGGCTTCTCCGTCAAGCCATATTTCTTGGTAGATATTCTAACAACCACACTAAAATGGGCTGGTGCCTCATCCGTCATGAACCATGAATCCAAAGGCTCGTAGAGTGGGATATTCTCGAATAAGGCTGGAATATCAGTTGTCAAGAAGTGAAAGTAACGCTCACAATTAAAAGTATGAGGCAGAAAACCAAATAATAAGTAGTCTCCAAGCATACTGGCCCTAACATTTAAAGAAAATTGGCGTTGATGGCATTATTGTACTATGACATGTGGGTTCTCATCTCATGGCTGACATTTTGAAAATATAGTCTACAAAGGAACATTCTGGTTTTTTGTACAGGGGTTACGTAACAAATAAGTACACCAAATTTGAGCTCAATATCTTTTTTTATTTCCAAAGACATTAAGTGTTTTGGTAAAAAAATATATTTAAAAAAATAATAAAAAATAAAATAAAAAAATTAAAAATAGCGGATAATTCGAAAACGACGCATTTCCGGACTTATGTTTATTGGAACTTTTTTCTAATTTTAACCAATAAAATAGCCTGGTGATATTTGGGACAATATTTTCTAGACACTCTGTATAAACCTAATGGAAAATACAGTAAGCTCCTTTTCATGGCAAAATGTTTTGAGCTTGACATAAAAAAAGGAAACAATTTTTTTATAATATTAATAAACTCGGGAATGTAAGTTTTCCTTATTGGTAACTAGCTGGAGGTGTTTCATTTAAAACTGAGCAAGCAGGACACTGCGTAGGCTGTTTATTGTTGAACACGAGCCTGCATGCACATGCACATATCCTGTGTTTTGACGTCACCAATGAGTGGAGGCGTTATATTATGTCTGGGTAGTTTATTGGGTCTCACTAACAATTCACGCAAAACAAAAAGTGAGCTGGGGTTCTCAGATATCTTAACCTTAAGGTCAGCTATCCATATTTTATTGAGGTTTTGTCTTTTAAAATTATCTAATCATTATCCTAACAATTTAATTTGATAATCCAAGTCATTTCCTACACCACCAAGTTAATACGAACTAGGCAATTCCGAGGTACCTAGCTGGATCTACGTTTCCATTTAGTTTTGGATTAGATCCTTCTCTTTCATCTCTCTTATCAGGTCTATCTTGTTTTTTTCCGACTATTTACTCTATTAGAATATTAAAGGACTAGGCGTCTTTATTTTATGTTTTTTTCTCCTTTTTTTATAAGGCCATGATGACCGAGAAGCCATTTAAATAATGAGAGAAAACAAATCCTTTGATTTCGTCAACTTAATGAAAAAGGAAAAATATTCTTCGATGACACAAAACGAGCATGTGGTAACATCGAAATGTATTATTTGTTTAGACGAAGAGTTATAATAGATTTTTTTTGTTTACATTGCAACGGTTTGGAGCATTGTCCAAATTTGGAAAATATTTAGTTTTTGTAAAAATTTAATCTTTCTAAGCTATGCTGTTTTTTCAGGTTCTTATTAAAGTGACCTTCTACTCAGTGATTTGTCCAAAACTATTTCCTTGACTTAGAATTATTAGTAGAAAATGAAACTAATTTATTGAAATTTAAATTTGAAAAAAAAACAAAAAATTTTTTTGAAGTTGTCAAAATGTGCTTCTCAAAGCATACTTTGATTACTTCATTACGAATATTTTTCAATTATAGACCCTACATTTTTTTGTTAATTATACAAGTTACAGCACATTGAAAATGAAAAATTTCTCAAAAAAACTCAAAAACCATAGTTAACTCTTTTCCCTCATAAGGTAGTAATAATAAAGTAATGATAAAGAATAATTATTTTCAAAAAAGTAAGAGTAAAAGTTAAACTTCGTGAACCAGTAAAAAGTAATTTTTCAAATTAAAGGACGAAAAGTTGCTCACCTGAGTCTAGTGGGTGTGAAATTGTAAAAAAAATAATAAATTTTTGTTGAATTAAAAAGGCGAGATAATTCACGCTATAAATGATAAATAATAATTTTAAGGTCGTTTTAAATGAATAATTAGCGATAAGATTAATTGTGAAAAGTCAGAAACTTTTATTTAGTTAAACCACAATGTAAGGGTGTTAGAATGACAAGTGTGTAGTGTGAAAATTGGAGAAGCGCGACGCGTACGCAAATCACAGTGCGACTAGTAAACTTGTCCCACGAATAAACTAAAATAAAGGTAAGAAATACTTTAAAAACTCTTGAGGAGTAAAAAGGACATTTCTAAGACAATATGTTGCGAGGAAAATGCTATTTTTTCGAGAACGCGACGTCCTACGAAAACAAATCGAAGTTCCAGGAAGGCACTGTGGTGTGAGGAAAATGTAAAACTTGATTATTAGAAAATCCATCGTTCCTGAGAGAAGATAAAGGGATTTTAATGTAAACACAGAACAAAAATTAATATGTAGTAGGCTTTGCCCAAAGGTCAGATCTGCCGTGCAGCTGTCTTAAGCAGCTCAAATGGCGGACCGTACAGTAGAGCCAACGATATCGAAACCACACTAGGATTATTGATTCATGAATTTTAATAAATTAAATAACAAATGATAAAGTTAAAGTCGTAATAATTAATTAAATAAAGACACCAAAAACTGATTGAATAATGGGTGAAAAATGAAGAAATCTTGCAACTGCAGAAAGGAGGGAAAAAAGGAATCGTTGGTACTAAAAAAAATGGTACAACAAGGGAGAAATTTCCTATAAATACGGTAGGACAAGCTACGAAAAAAAACTATTGCAAAATTTGAAAAAAGAAGTAAGGTGTTATGCTGTCCGAACGAATTCTAAAAAAACGTGCTAGATTTTGTTCGAATTGTTAAAGAGGTCGTAAATTTCCAAAAATAAAATAAAGTGTCAAGAAAGAAGATTAATTAAATAAAAAAGAAAAATAGACAATTAAGTTTATAAAAATTATCTAGCTTTTAATGAAATATATTTTCAAGGTTACAAGTTTCATCAAAGTCATCGTCGTAGTTTCTGTAAAAAAACGAGAATTTCAAAGACACAGAAACAGGAAATACGAGCAGGAGAGTGGAAACCGACACTACAGGAGAAAGACGCTGTTCTTAAGAAATCATAAGGGAAAACCTTTGATCATCCAACTTGGGAAGAAACCGGATTTCTCCACATCTGTATCCAGCATCAACCTCTCAAAGAGATCAGGAGGTTTCACTCAAACCACAGGTTTGCGGAAAACCAAATTTTTATACGCCCCAAAATAATTTTTGGGGCGTATAATTTTTGGTAATTAAATTTAAAAACGCTAATAAAGTTGAGTAGAATCAATATTATTTTGTAAATTAGATTATTTTGCTTTTATTTAAAATTTCCGATTGTTAAAAAATATATTAATATTTAATTTTCTAGTATGTTGCATTGTTGTTTGAAGTGCTAAACATATCCACAAGTTTCATAAGTAAAATATTTGATCAAATTCAAGTCTAACCTCTAAATAAAATCCACTGTTTTAGTTTTAACTATGAATAACACAATAACAATTACAGCTGACATTGTTCAACGTATTACTTTACTATTACGTAGGAAATAATTATGTTGATGCTATAATTTTGCAGTTTAGTGTGTGCTGGTACTCTTACAGAATGATAGTTTTCCTAAATATCTTACAAACATTAGTTTATGCGGGCAAAGTATGTACTGTAAAAAAAGCAATTAACGTCTCTAACCAATAGAAATGTTTAGATTGTTATGCAATAGACTCTGATGCTGATATTAATGGACATCGACTGTTAATAATACCTAAAGCACAAAAAATCAATAGGCCTAGAAATGCTATGGTAATAAATACAAACGAAAATAGACCACCATTAAACAGTAAATATAGTCAACAGAAAAAATTATAGACAATCTAGAAGTACTAACAATGATATTAGAAAACCCATTCAATTCACTCAAATGGAAAAATAGTGCTGGGAATGTACAGTCTGGTTCCACAGAAACAATTACTTCTATATTTATTAAGTGTACTTCACAAGGGATACTTTTACAGACTGGATGCAACAAATAATAAAGGATGTTATAATATTTAATTATGAAGTCAACTATCATGTGATTGAAAAGTATCTCGTTCATTTGTCCCTTAAATTATTGTCTGTTGAACAAAAAACAATATTTAAATGGAATTATCGAAGTCTTAATACAAAGTTGGTAGAGTTTCTAATTTTATAGCCTACAAAATAAGAATATTGATTTTGTTATTTTACAAGCAATGTGATTACATCCAAGAAAAATTTATTTTATTTTTATTAATATCTTAAGACATGATAATAAAGATGGTTAGAGAGGAAATGCTACAATAATCCATAAATCTACAATTATTTATATTTCTTTTGCAATACAATAAATATTGCAAAAGAAATATAAATAAAAAATGTTTACAAGTGTGTAGCCACGATTATTATAGACAATCTAGAAACACTAACAAAGATTTATAGAAAACCCATTCACTCACTCAAATAGAAAATAGTGCTAGGAATGTACAGTCTGGTCCCACAAACGGTGTCGCGAAGAAAGCGCACAGTTAACCCTTTTGGAGTTACAAAAGGAATCCAGCCCCTATCTTCTTAGAAATAATGAATGTTACACAGAAAATAAAAGTATAATTAATTAGTTTCTGATTCTCATCACACTTTATCCAGGCTTTGGACTGGCTAAATGATTAAATACTGGATAGTTTTTAACCATTTAGGCGTGTTTAGGTTAGGTTAGGTTTTATAATATGTTAGTCATTATATGTTCAAAACACTAAGTATTTACTAACTTTAAAACACTAAAAGAGGTGATTGCTGCTTATGAAGTGACTTGAAGGACCACCAGAACAGTAATGATAAAGATGGGGTGGGTGAGGTGGGCGGATGCTCGGGAGGAATGTATCTGAGCTATTGTATTACGAGATGACACACCTGAAGAGGTGAACTGTGGTGGATGGTCAGGAGAAATGTACCTTAGTTATTGTATTGCGTGATGACTCACCTCCAATCAGCTCCAAGTAAGTTATTCATTTCCTGGTAACGTAACCCCTACCCTAAACTGTCATATTGGCCCTTGTACGCTTTCTTCGGACATTATTCGCTGTGTGCTTTTTTTCGCATAATCCCACAAACTACTATTATGAATAAATCGGTACACATTACCAAAATTACTCACATTTCTTTAAAAAATTCCCCTAATTATTATATAATTGGGGACTTAATGGTCAAAGGAGGCTGGTGCTAATTCTCAAAAGGGAGAAATTTTAATTATGCACTCTTAAATGAGAATTAACAAATTTTACTAAATAAAAGCTCTCTAACAAGACTTAATCATCCAGATCAAACAAAATCAGCTCCAGATATCACTTTAAACTCTTCCAGTCTAAGTAATATTATAGACAGGTCAACATGATGATTCAATAGGTTTAGGCGACAAATATAATAAATTAGTATCAAACAATTCTTTAATAAAACAATTTAAAAAATATAAACATTTAAAATCAATTAAACATATAAGTTAAATTGATTGGCAACTTTATAAAAATAAGATAAGGACAGATTTAGAGAAAGAAATAAAAAATAATAGTTCTATTGATGTGGCAGCAGCAGTATTCAAAACTAGTAAAAATCATAAACAATGGTATTCACGCATCAACTTTGCTTAAGGGAAGAAGTGTAAATTCAAAATCAATAACCAAGGTGCGAAGAGGCCAAACAAAACAAGTACTTTAAAAAGGCTTTAAAACAATTCCTGAACAATGGAAGTGTAGAAAATTACTTAGAATATTTAAAACTTCAAATAACACACACAAAATAATAAATGATTTAAAATTAATAAATGGAAAAATTATTGTTCAATTTTGAAAATATAAAAAATAAATTCAAAACAAGTTTGTAAAGTCATAAGAACATTTACTGGAAATTTTTCTATTGTTGGATTGTGGATAACGAAATAAGAAATAATTCTGTTAGGTATAAAACCAATTACATCAGAAAACATGAATCCCAATTAGTTCGCTTCGCTTCCAATAAGTTTCCAATAATAGCGATGCTAATTATACAGCAAATAAAACTAAAAACACCATAGGCTTATTGTAATAGAAGGTTTCAATGCAATCAGTACGAACAATTAAGTTTATCATAAAAGTTTAATTAGTTATGTTATCGCTCCGTGTTATCTTATCAGGAATGAGTTGACGTCATATTATCACGAGTTATTTTTTACCCGTTCTCAGTTCTCTTGCACTGTAATAGCCTATATAGAGTTTTACATTTGTTGAATATGCTGAAAGCGAGTAACATATTGTGAAATGTATAAGCGAAGGTTAATTCAAATCTCGTTACAATTCCGCCATATTGAATATATTATATTATTAACGTTGTAGTGATATCATTTTTTTATTTCGGAATTATCATTTATATATCTTTTTTTAACCACGCACTCACTAATGGTTTTCAATTATAGAAGCTAGCATAAATGTTTTTTTTTTTTAATTTTGAAATTTTATATATATATATATATATTTAATATTTATGTGTCACTAGATAATCTTAGCCTTTTATTTAAATAGGCTAAATGATGCAATTACACAAACTTTCTCCTTACCAATCCCCAAAATCTAATAAACACGAACCAAAATTATATAACTTATATATATATATATATATATATATATATATATATATATATTTTTTTTTAATATTTAAGTGTCACTAGATAATCTTAGCCTTTTATTTAAATAGGCTAAATGATGCAATTACACAAACTTTCTCACTTACCAATCTCCAAAATCTAATAAAAACGAACCAAAATTATATAACTTATATATATATATATATATATATTTTTTTTTTTTTTTAATATTTAAGTGTCACTAGATAATCTTAGCCTTTTATTTAAATAGGCTAAATGATGCAATTACACAAACTTTCTCCTTACCAATCCCCAAAATCTAATAAACACGAACCAAAATTATATAACTTATATATATATATTTTTAATATTTAAGTGTCACTAGATAATCTTAGCCTTTTATTTAAATAGGCTAAATGATGCAATTACACAAACTTTCTCACTTACCAATCCCCAAAATCTAATAAACACGAACCAAAATTATATAACTTATATATATATATATATATATATATATATATATATTTTTTTTAAATATTTAAGTGTCACTAGATAATCTTAGCCTTTTATTTAAATAGGCTAAATGATGCAATTACACAAACTTTCTCACTTACCAATCTCCAAAATCTAATAAAAACGAACCAAAATTATATAACTTATATATATATATATATATATATATATATATATATATATATATTTTAATATTTAAGTGTCACTAGATAATCTTAGCCTTTTATTTAAATAGGCTAAATGATGCAATTACACAAACTTTCTCCTTACCAATCCCCAAAATCTAATAAACACGAACCAAAATTATATAACTTATATATATAATATATATATATATATATATATATATATATTTTTAATATTTAAGTGTCACTAGATAATCTTAGCCTTTTATTTAAATAGGCTAAATGATGCAATTACACAAACTTTCTCACTTACCAATCTCCAAAATCTATTAAAAACGAACCAAAATTTATCGTCATCAAAAATTTTAATTCGGTAGTTGTTGGTCAAAAATTGAACCATTGATGGCGTCTTTGAAAAATATTTATATATATAGGCTATATATAGGGCCTAACTTGCATCAGTTGTACCAGACGCAACCTCGGCGTAAAATCCTGTTTTATTAAAATCCAGTTTTAAATGACAGCGGTCAAGATTCATTTGGGTTTTTTGCCAAATTTCAACTGTAATATTTTTGCTTGCGATTTTTCACACGAGTTTGTTTCATTTATCCTCACATTCCACTAAATTGAACGAAATTGGTTGAGTCAATTTTGAAAAATTACACCTTTTATAATCGCCGATTTTTTAGTTTCTTACCTTGAACGCACGAACAGACATTTTTAGAGAGATAACGAGCGTTCCATTTTGTTTTCAGTTTTAAAGGCTACAATTCAAAGAAATTTTATCAAAATCGTTAGAGCCGTTTTTGAACAATTGTACTTTTGTGTTACTTTCTTATTGCAGTTAACCTCAAAGTTATTGGAAAAACTCCCCGAGATATGGCCAAATGTGCCTAAATACTAAATTTGATTGAAATCGGTCCAAGCGTTTAGACTGTAGGCCCTACAACACAGACAGACATCATTCCAAAAACCACTTTTTTGGACTCTAGGACCTCGAAATTAATTTATTGTAAAAAAAACTCGACTTCAATTTTTTACCAATCAAATAACTTTCTCTAAAGTAAATAGATGGATAAGAAAAAAAATATTGTGTCACTTTGGATTAAATACCCATAAATACATTGTTTAAACAAATGAACAGATAAGTCCAATAAAATTTATGAGAAAATTATGTGGGACATGTGATTTAGGTTAGTGTTATGTGAATGATCTTCTTTAAATTAAAAAATAGTTCCAAGTTGACATTAAAGACTATTTAATTTTAATTATTGAGAATATCAAAAATGCAAAAAGAACGTTACACTCGAAATTTTGTTATCTTTAAAATGATACTAATTCCAACAAATGTAGGTGAAGAATGGCGAAAAAATTAGCTTTAATAGTTGAACTAGTCAACGCTTGTAGGTAAATGGGAGAGCATGAGTTATCCGAGAGTTCTTGCTAAGAAGAAAAATTTTCATTCACTCCTGCTGGGCCTTCTGAATGTGTTTAGATAGAATAAAACACAAGTTCTCACAAAAATTACGTTGACTTAACTAAACGCGTTTCAACGACAAAGTCGCCATCCTCAGTGATATGAGCTTTGTAACTCTATAATTATAATATATAGTTTAGTTATTGTAGCTCATGTATCACTGAGGATGGCGACTTTGTCGTTGAAACGCGTTTGATTAAGTAAACGTAATTTTTGTGAGAACTTGTTTGTCAAGTTTTATTCTATTCTAATATTATCTCACAATTCAAGCTCAACATTTATTTATGAATGTGTTGAGTTTGTAACTCCTCTTCAGTCAACATTTTATAGCTATCAATGTTCTAAGAAATTAATTGCAGTTTTAATTTTTTGTTTCAGCTTTAATATGATGCAATTTTATTACGGCATGATTAAAAAAGTATATGAATATTAGCGGTTGAATTAACATATGTTAAAGCAAAGTTCACAATATCAAAACAGCTGTTACAACAATGTAGTAAGTTAGACTATATAAATAACAGCTGTTTGGACAATGTGACCTTAATATCATCTATGACTCGACTGATATAACTGTTATTATAGTATAAGCTGCTAATCAACGTTCCAGAGTTCTCTTTGGTGGAATCGATAATGCGGTGAGTCATAGGCCAGTCTTGGGTTAGATTCCTTTCTTTCAACTTTCCCATCAGGTCTTTTGACCAACTCTTGTTCTGTTTCGACCCCTATGCTATTGAGTATCCGAGGACTCTTTTCTTATTTGAAAAAGTTTATGTTTTGTGTTGAGGAAAATGTTATGTGTTAAGGCGATGATAACCACGAGATGGGTTTTTCCCTCCAAAAGAAATCCGTCTCGGTCATAATACAGGTTAGATTTAGGTTAGGCCTACTCTGGAATGGGGATGATTTTAAAATTATGTCAATTTAAACTAACATGCAAAATCAAAATATTTGTTGACAGATTATAGCATTTGACTTTAAATAGTGGTAATGGAAGCGATCAAAATAATCTATCACGACGCGTCCTTCACTTCATACCTGACGGAGCTTCCTGCGAGTGTAGATAATACCAGATGATCTATATCTATACTAGGCCTATGTGGGTTCAACAAACCGGGGAGTTTTTACAGAGTTATTGGATCAAAGTTGTAGATAAAAACCTAACAATTATTTAATCTTTTGACACACTTAAAGGCCATTTAGAATCATCAAATTTGGCAGGTATACTGGTACATCCAACTGCTATAACAGTATAACCGTGCCCAATTTGATGATTCTAGCTGTCCTATAAATATGTCAAAAGATTGTGTAAAATGTACAAAATTTACGTAAAATAAAAAATCTCTCTCTAAGGTATACCGATGGAAATACGTTAGACACAAACTTGTGGATCTTGCCAAATCCCTAACTGCTGGTGCAATCCGTTTTTTGATAGGTCTTACCGTTTAGCCACAGTAGACCTGCAGAAATGGTCTGCATCAACTTAAATATGCACCCGTCATTTTTAATGTTTAATTAAAGTTGCATTCCGCCGATTATAAGCTAAAATCTATAAGTTTGACACATTTCAAGTTCCTAGCTCATCTGAAAGTAGGTTAGAATTTATATAGATGAGTGAAGGAGTGAGTGAGTCGCACAAGGGGTTGTATATACTCTATTCCACATTTAATTGGCAGAGTACGGAATGACTGTAAAATTACATATGGGTTTTACCACTACTAGCCGTAATGCAAAAGTAAGGTTTCTCACACAAACTTAAGAGGAGGTTCCATATAACAAATATTCCGTCTGCCGCTCATAAGACTAACAGTACTCTCGTTGATACCCATATTTTTCCTTCATTCTTCATCCGATTTCGTTCATTTATTTATTTTTTTGATTGAAGAGAACAAACTGCTTTATGTTAACTGTGAGAAAAATCCCTCGTATCCTTAAAGGTACTTTCTTAAAAAATTGCTAAAGTAAAAAAATGTTGTTTTGGTTTTCATGTAAAACAGAAAAAGATACGGTAAATTTGGTTCAACAAAACACATTCAGCTGTACAATACCTTTCTATTGATACCTAAATTATATATATTTAAAAACAAGGAATTTATGGGTATAATTTTATTGCATTAGTCATATGGGCGGCAGAAGGCACCGGCCGGCTAGTGGAGCCTCCTCTTTTATTAGGCCTATATTTGTTGAGTCTTTAAGCTTCTTCAACCTTTTATACAAGCTGTATTTATTTTAAACGGTAATCTACACAATAATATATCTACACAAGACACGATTTAAGACCACGCTTTATTAAATATTGCCAACACAACGGAATAATAGTTGAGCTAAAGTATAGTTCTGTCTGTTGATGAGTCATTTGCATTTTTGCAGTTTTTAAACCAATTACGGGCAAACTCTAGTAAGAAATTTTGGAATAAGGTTTCGATCGATGCATGTATATATTTTTAAATCGCGACCACACAAGCAGTTAATGCAAAAGCATGGACGCAAACGATTCGAGTAGGAACACAGCGAGCATTCCAAAGTATGAAAAATATATGGTATAAACATAATATAATTAGCAGTCGTACAAACATAACTACAAAGAAAAAAATTAATTAGAAATGTTGTCTTAAACTCTTCCTTAATCAAACAATAAAAAAACTTTTATGCACATTGCTTTTTTGAAATTCATATTTATAGTCTATTGAATGAAAACATTTTCGAATTTCACAGGGTTACAAAAATACCAAATAAATTATTATTTACTTTGCAGTTACACTGTTATGTTACGTCAGATTTTCTATAAAACTTGATGTATTTTTCATTTAATTTTACACTATAAGTATCAATGTAAATTGGAGTAAAATATAAACAGTAGTTGAATTCTTTATACTCCTAATAAATTTTGTCACCAACCACCGAGTCCAATCAGTGGTGGGAGGGAAATATCGTTACGTCACGTCATTCCAGGGTGTATATACATCAATGAGTAATATTGACTGCCAATGTATCCGAAATCACAATCAGAAAGCAGGAACAAAGCTCCAATAAATCCTTTAACTTTTATTATTTCTCGTGAATGGTGTCCTTGTTTACAGTAGCTGTGGTATTATTTATGGTTACTTCTTGGTCAATGAATATTGTTGAGTACACGTCGGGCGTCATGCTATAGCCACATGGGTTTACAAGAACAATTTATTGAATGCAATAAAACCTCACAAGTTACGACTACAATACCTCTGGTAACTTATAACAAGTAGGTAACCCAAGTATACACGGATCGTAGTGAAATAGATGATCTTGTAATTACGTAGGCTATATTGGTACTGACTTAACACATTGAGTGCGGCTGGGACGCCGGCGGGGCGGGCCTGCCGTGCGTGCCCTACTGCCGCGACGCTGGCGGGGCAGACAGAAGCAATGTTTTCCATTGCTCAGTGTGGCCCAGCCATTTGTGATAGAAGGGTCGAGTTTGCCCGCATTTTAAGGTTATCCCTTGTGTTTGTTTACAACTTGCTTCGTTTGTGGATCGGAGGCTCGGCGTTCGTTTGTGGTGACTGATACCTTTACGTCGCGCTTACAGAGTTCGCGGCTGGTGACGAGTGTGTTTTATTGATATTTATTTTGTGTTTTTTAGTTATTTTACTTTCAATATCCCTTGTGTTTGTTTACGACTTCATCGTTTGTGTATCGTGGGCTCAGCGTTCGTTTGTGGTGACCGATACCTTTACATCGCGCTTACAGGGTTCGCGGTCGGTGACGAGTGTTTTATTGATATTTATTTTGTGTTTTTTAGTTATTTTACTTTCAATATCCCTTGTGTTTGTTTACGACTTCATCGTTTGTGTATCGTGGGCTCAGCGTTCGTTTGTGGTGACCGATACCTTTACATCGCGCTTACAGGGTTCGCGGTCGGTGACGAGTGTTTTATTGATATTTATTTTGTGTTTTTTAGTTATTTTACTTTCAATATCCCTTGTGTTTGTTTACGACTTCATCGTTTGTGTATCGTGGGCTCAGCGTTCGTTTGTGGTGACCGATACCTTTACATCGCGCTTACAGGGTTCGCGGTCGGTGACGAGTGTTTTATTGATATTTATTTTGTGTTTTTTAGTTATTTTACTTTCAATATCCCTTGTGTTTGTTTACGACTTCATCGTTTGTGTATCGTGGGCTCAGCGTTCGTTTGTGGTGACCGATACCTTTACATCGCGCTTACAGGGTTCGCGGTCGGTGACGAGTGTTTTATTGATATTTATTTTGTGTTTTTTAGTTATTTTACTTTCAATATCCCTTGTGTTTGTTTACGACTTCATCGTTTGTGTATCGTGGGCTCAGCGTTCGTTTGTGGTGACCGATACCTTTACATCGCGCTTACAGGGTTCGCGGTCGGTGACGAGTGTTTTATTGATATTTATTTTGTGTTTTTTAGTTATTTTACTTTCAATATCCCTTGTGTTTGTTTACGACTTCATCGTTTGTGTATCGTGGGCTCAGCGTTCGTTTGTGGTGACCGATACCTTTACGTCGCGCTTACAGGGTTCGCGGTCGGTGACGAGTGTTTTATTGATATTTATTTTGTGTTTTTTAGTTATTTTACTTTCAATATCCCTTGTGTTTGTTTACGACTTCATCGTTTGTGTATCGTGGGCTCGTCGTTCGTTTGTGGTGACCGATACCTTTACATCGCGCATACAGGGTTCGCGGTCGGTGACGAGTGTTTTATTGATATTTATTTTGTGTTTTTTAGTTATTTTACTTTCAATATCCCTTGTGTTTGTTTACGACTTCATCGTTTGTGTATCGTGGGCTCGTCGTTCGTTTGTGGTGACCGATACCTTTACATCGCGCTTACAGGGTTCGCGGTCGGTGACGAGTGTTTTATTGATATTTATTTTGTGTTTTTTAGTTATTTTACTTTCAATATCCCTTGTGTTTGTTTACGACTTCATCGTTTGTGTATCGTGGGCTCAGCGTTCGTTTGTGGTGACCGATACCTTTACATCGCGCTTACAGGGTTCGCGGTCGGTGACGAGTGTTTTATTGATATTTATTTTGTGTATTTTAGTTATTTTACTTTCAATATCCCTTGTGTTTGTTTACGACTTCCTTCGTTTGTGGATCGTGGGCTCGTCGTTCGTTTGTGGTGACCGATACCTTTACGTCGTGCTTACGTTGTGGCCAAGACATCGGTGATGGGCAATGGTGGACGTGGTATGATGCGGCCAGGACGCCGGCGGGGCATGACTTCAAAGTCCTGGATTTGAAGGAAGTCGAGCTGGAATCGAGTTTTAAACCCTAAAACTGAACTTCTACATTAGAAAGTTAAGGTTTGGTGATAAAAAAAAATTTAGTATTATCCAACCCTAATGGTCATTTTTACAGCAGTGAATGTGTTTAGCAACATAAACTGTAACAAAAGTACAAGAAATTATACATTTTAAACTTCTTACTTACACTTATTTTGTTCCGTTTTTCACTGTTTCAAACATTTATAATTACTATTCGTCTACGACTCGGTTGTAAAATTTACTCGTCATCCGACTGTATTCTCATAGGACGACGCCGTTAATCCGTTTCTAATCCTTTTCGTCATAAAATAACGTTCATAAAATCACGATTTTCATTTTTCAGAGATGTAAGTTGGAAAATAAGTATATTTCAAAATATAGTTAAATTATACTTTTCGCATTTTAGACAGCTTTTCCACTCATACAATTTTGATTTGAATGGATTTTCAGGTAAAACTAGAAAAATATTCTTTTATATATAGCCTATATCATAAAGGTAATGAAGTCTTTTAGTTTGATTTTACAACTTCCTATTTTTACTTTTTTACCTTTTCTCATATCTTCTTGAATTTTTAAAATAGGCAAATCTCGGAAAATATGTTTTTTTTGGACGAAAATAACAAAAGTTATTTGTTTTATTTTTTGTCTAAATTATCTTTAAAAAATCTTTTCTGTTTTGTTTTTGTTTTGAATATCAACAATTAATTTTGTTGTCTATAACAGTGATAAACATTCGAACGTCAAACAATTTTGTCTTAATCTCCTGTAATATCCTTAAACAATAAATTATTCGAACCACTCTACTGTATTTGAATGTCAAATACAAAAATAATAATTCTCTAGAGTAACAGCCTGTAAAGGTTTTTCAGTCTTATAATGTGATACTACACGAGTTTCTGTCGGCGTTATTCTAGTATTTACAACAAGAATTTGATGTCAATAATAGTTGAAAATGTTGGGTCATCACCGTAACTTTTTTAGTCAAAAATCACGGGAATTATATAAATGCTTTCGTAATGTGAGTCAATATTTACAGTTTACCATTATATCTATAAAAAGTACAATTTTCTAATTATCTCTGGAAATAAGAGTTCAGCAATTAAATTTTTGAATAATAAAAATTTATCGTTTTTTCCTTCAGCTAATATTAAAAATTACTTTTTGTAAAAGTAAATGTCGGTAGCCTATATTTAAAATTAAATAGGGAAAAAAAATCAGATTTTCAGCTGAAAAACTTGTTGAGGTATTGTAAATGACAATTTTTGTTCGAAATTTTTTTTAAATCAGACAAAATGCGATCGCTGAAGGACACGCGAAATACAATTAACTTAATTTTTATTAACGTTGTAAATTATCATTATAACCCTAATTTCTGTAAACAGTAAATTGAAAAATAATGCAAACGTTTAATAACATTGCCGCGTGTAGTGTAGGACATCGAAAGGCGTCCTCGCTGAATCACTACGGCGTGACTAGTTGCGTGCGTAACGACTGATTATAGACTTAACACGAATTATTGAGGATGTGGTTTTCTCCCTTCATTTCTACTCTTACTCCTTACAGAATACCAAGTATGGAAGTGGTTAATATATTACTTGATTTAGGTAGGTGAGCACAATATTCTCTCGTCATACTAATTCTATTGAGTAGTTAGTAATACATTCAAGGGCGTACCCAGGATCAAAACTAGGGGGGGGGGGATGCCATGGTCATTCAATATACAATTGATTATTAAAATAGTTATTTCAAGAATTGTATTAAATTCCAGCAACAAAATGTATAATAAAGATTTATTTTTTTGCTTCCAGGGGGGGGGGGGGCAGCTGCCATCGCTGGGTACGCCTATGAATACATTACGACTTGAGCCATTAATAATTCAGTGTAATAGTGCATGTAAGCTTAGTTAAATGAATGACGTAACTTGTAAATCGAGTGCGAATTTTTATTATAGGCTACGACTCCAATATTTAGATCCAGTATTAAATACTATTAATTATTGAAGTGTTTAGTAGTGCATATAATTTTCTAACTTGCATGTTAACATTGATGAATCATCACTGGTATAAACTTTCTGACTTAGGCCTAAACATACATAACCACATAAATTGATTATAAATTCTAGTAACTTTAAGAGGCTATTTCATAGAGCAGAACTAACTACACTCGTATCGACAGTCTCCAAAATATCTGGACTTTGATCTATTTTGAAATTAAAATATTTGTACTTGTCAGGCGGAGATTTTATTTGCTTTGTTTGTGTTGATAACTTAACCCATAGTAGTTACATTTAAAAACTAAACTTCCACCCACATCGCTCTGTATGGAAACTAGTTCTAGAAATGGTGTCTTCCTATTTGCGGTGATGTAGTGCCATCTCATCCAACATCCAATTTCCTAGAAAAAAGTGCCATCTCGTCCAGTGCAGTTTTACAGTTGATTAACCTAACCTAACATAACGGCCGCTTTGAATATTTTCAGATTTTATTTGTAATTTATGTCAAATAATTCTGTTAATATACAAGCGGCTTCATATTCTACAAACCTTGAGGTGGATAATTAGAACAGACTGTTGTTGAACTGCGCAACCTGGAACCTAGGTAAGGAGCACCCGCAAGAAGATTAGTTTTCTCCCTGTATTACATACAAGGCGAGTTTTAACATGATTTACATGATTTATAGCATTTTGATATAAAACGCAAAGAGCATTTAGAGGGGTTTAAATAGTATGAAGCTAGAAAATATGGAAGACCCGAAATTTTATAAATAATAAGAATTTTATAAAATTATAAAGGTAGGCTACTACAAACGTTCCAATAGTTTTTGTAGACCTGTCAAGTAAACAATAGCATAGGTTTTTGGACGAGATGGCACTAGTTGGCGGGTAAAGAATTAACCCCCTGCCCTATGTCCGTGGAATCTGGATGAGACGGCACTTGGATGAGATAGCACCTGGACGAGATGGCACGACACCTTTGCGGTCAGTCCTGTTTGCGGTCAGTCCTATTTGCCGTCAAGTGTAGTTTTATGAGGGGACGATCAAGGTCCTAGGGGTGGAAGGGTTTCCAGTTTGCGGTCACGTCTTGAGATGTAGTTAATTTCTTCCCGTCCTTTGCATACCTAGCCACTAAATACATAACAGAACGATTTGACTCTAATCACAAATCATGTCTAGTTATATAGGTTAGGTTAGGTTATATTATATGACCGCAAATTGAAAAAAATATAATTAGGTTAGCCCAAGATATTTTTGGGGTGACCGCAAAATGGACGATTTTACCCTCGACCGCTAATAGGACTGACCGCAAATGGGACACAACCCTTAGAAATAACTTGTAAATGACTGAAAACAAGTTTTTAATGATGTCTGCGAATATTCATATTCAATTTTTGTTTGCGTGCTATTATGTTGTGAAGATTTAATAATCTTTTAGTTTTTTTTTAAATTTAATCAATGACTAGTTTTAAAATTTTAAAAACTTATGGAAAAACTGGTAAATTTAAAATTATGTCTTTTTGTCATAGAAATTGCAATAAAGGACAAGCTTTATTTGTTTTTTTACTATAAACTACCGAACGAATTTTTGGAAACATGACGTCTAATAAACTGTATTTGGAGCTCGAAAGGGTCACGCTAAAGTTGAGCTAAATTTTATCAAAATATTTTAATAAAATTTTGAGAATCTTGAATTTTTCTATATTTACTTATTACAATTAAGTCTCTCACCAAACTTTTAGTTCTTTCTACGATTACATTTTTTTATATTTAAAATATATATAAATAAGTAGGCCTAGATATCAGCGTGTCTGTGGCACAATGTGAGTCAGTTTATTTATTTTATAATTACCATGTCGTCTTGGCTTAGACCCCTCTTTTCCATCTTTCCTAACGTGTGTTTCTTGACCAACTCTTCATTTTCGACCCTGACGCTTTATTTTATCTTTCTTCTTTTTTTACAGGACGATGGTGACCGAGAGATTTTCTCCTTTAAACAACAAGGAAAAACAAGGTCACAATACACAGCATATAAATTACTGTCTAACACAAAACACATTATTATTATTATTTTTTAACTGTTTTACCTAAATTGTTCGCTAATTTTAGTAGCTTACTTTCATATTAAAATTTAAGAACATTGCAATGCAACACTACATTACTATAATTAGAAGAATATGTTTAAAAAGATGTGAAAAGTAAGTTGAATACATAAAAAAATTAACTTTTAAAATTTTTAAAGTAATACAACTTTTACTTTTATACTTGAACACTCGAAGCACAAACGTATTAATTTAGGTATAACTTATAGCAAGAGCAAATACGGTTTTTATTGAAGATTGAAAATACACTATAATATTTTCATCTTCATTACAATAAATAAGAAATTTTATTATTTACGTCTAACCCTCAAATAGCCCTATAAGACCATAAAAGAAACTGAAATCCAACAAAGTTATGGGAGTTCCCGTTCTGATTATGGTTGGACCTCACGAAAGAGGGTTATTAAATAGTTGGAAGGTTCAGAAATGAAATTTTCTCAATCGGTTAAATACTGAAGGATTGAATAAAACAATCAAGCTAAAGTTTCAAAATTATTTTAATAATATAAATGAGCTACAATGGTTTCGCCTTGCGGCGTCATTGGGCAGCTTTATTGCTTTATTTAATCATTTAATATGGAGTTTTTACAAGAAATATCTGCTGTTACATTAAATATAAATAAAAGTTAAATACTGCACAAGAAATTATCCAACAGAACAGAAAGGGTGTAATTTATTATGGAACAGAACAAGTGGTAATAAATAAAGAGGGATAGAGGAACCACATGTGCGGAGAATGCCAGAGGAAAGGATTCCCAAACAACCTATAACTTAAATCTGCTGGTAAAAGAAGTTTGGGATACGGAGGAAAAGATGTTGAAGTCAGAACAGGCAACTTGTCTTATCCTGAAAAGACAGATAGCATTTTGAAAAATCCCTACAGTAGCATTTTCTTAAAAAAAAACACTTATTTCTATTCATGGAGATCCAAATGGACATAATTTCCATGGAAATATCAACAAGTAACATAATATTTTGTTCTATCTCTGAATTTCAGATCCTTCCATATTTTATCAATGTTGTAAGCTGTTCTTCAAATTGGACTGCTACTTATTTGGTAAGTTTGTGTTTGCCTCAAAAATAGGTACTAAGAATTCAAGAAAGAAGTCAATTAAACCAAAACACAGATCGGTCATATAGCCTAACAAATCTTTGACTGTATCGGCGTGTTATTTATGGAACTCATCAGATTCCCATAAATCCATCTATAGCCGTCCTCAATGTAAATCACTTAAAATGCATTATAAACGTGATCTTTACTCGGGGTAAGTGAGGAATGGATTTTTGACGTATGAATATGTTAGCGTGAATATTTGTAAGTTACGTATTTTATATTAACTTTAATGATTAATGTCATTAAAATATTTGTATTTTTAAATTGTTTCTAAATCTACTTTTTATTCATTTAAATTTTTTTAAATTATGATTTTATTATTTTTTAAAGTTATTTTGTAATTTTTATTTTTTATAACGTCTTGTCTGATTTCTTTTTCTTCTAAATTTTATTTTATCTTTTGTTAACATCACTCAAAACATCGAGGTTAACTTGGCATAAGCTTCAACATGTTGGACAAGCAGCCTATCCATGTCTCAGATTTCTCATAATAAGTTACACCATTATCTTAAAATGTTCTTAGAAGTAAAAGTATAGGATTGTGAGATCGAGTAACCGTCCAAATCACTTTAAAGTCGCGGCGTCCAATTCAGGCTATAGAGAACTGAATGTCAACCCAATGTAGACATTATTATCGTAATGCGAAAGGTCCCATATGTTTGGAAAATATTCAAGTAAACATCTGGTCATGCTGGAAAGTTGGGCATGATTGGTCCTGACAACATGTGCGTTAGTTATCCGAGAGTACGTTAGGTCCAATTATGCGTTCGGGCACCCTATATGATTTCATAGGAGTTCAAGATGCTACTTGGAACCTCCAGTCCATTCATAATCCGTTCCAGGCACAAATCTCCATTTTCGATCGTGGATCATCCACTCTTTTGTATTGTATTGATCTAATTACATTTTGTTTGGATTTCATTTGCAGGATCTAGTTTTATTGATCCCTGTTTTCAGGGATAGATTTTAAACACTTTGTTTAAACTCAATCATAGCTACAAGCGCCATTGTTGTCTCTTCACTTAATGTGGCTCCTCTGGGAGACTCATATCTTGCTTGGTCTGCTACGCGACAAGTTGTCTTAAATTTGTTTATATGTTTTGCAACAGTATCATAGATTATTTGACTTTGATAGTCGTGTTAACTGGTGGTAACAGATCTTGCTGGTAAAATGATATCAATTTCACTGCGATCCAGTTTTAGTCAGTGGTATTTTATTACCTGGTAGAACTAAACTCGAGGTTATTTGTAGCAAAATTACAAATTAAAAACTTGTAAGATATGAATTGAACTTTTATTAGACTATGTAGAGAGGCACAGACATGATGATGTGAATGTATGATTGTAAATGAAACTGCTTGTATGTTTCGATGGATATGTTGGATATTCAGGTAGAGCCCTATATATATGAAATGTATTTTTCCTGTGTTGTTTAAAGGCAAAACCTCGGTCATCATCGCCTTGGGAAAAAAGAAGGATTATAAACTAAAGACCCCTAGCCTTCGAATACTCTAATAACGCCAGCGACGAAAGAGAACAAAAACAGGTCAAGAGAGACCTGATAGGAAAGATGACAGGGATATAACCTTAGAGTATATGAAAAAAGTACTAGATCCAGCTAGGAGACCTTGGGACTGCTACCCCGTAGGTACTCACTATAGATAGGCCTAAATCTTTGAGTAATATCCAAAATGTGTTAGTTAAAAAAAGGCAAAACGTAATAAATTGCTAATGCTGAGATTAACTATTCGGGTACATTTTCCTTTTAGTGAAATTAGGAATATCTTTCAAAATATTTTATAAGTAACTGAACGAGTTTTTAACCCTTTCCCACTACTGATAAGGACTAATAATTTTAAACATTCATGTTGTACTTTATAGGCTATTGTTTAATTTATGCATGGCATAGAATTAGATTTTTAATTAACAAAGCTTTTGTTGAAATTAAAATAATAAAGTTTAATTTCATAAAATGTTTGACTTTTATTATTACTTTCCTATTCAATTAATTTTCGAAATATTTCATTATAAAATATTATAACAGCCTATATACAAAATATTCTACGATAACTATAAAACTGCTTGGAGTTAAAATTTCATTTATACCATTTCTTATAGTCAACTGACATATTATAGGCCTACCTGTTAGGCTACATAATGCTTTAGCAACTTGAGCTTGCTCGTCAGGTCTTTCTAAACAGTTGTTTAGAACAGTTATTACAGTATAATAAACATATTATAGTCCTACAAAGAAGTTCCAATATTTAATCCCCTGTACTTAAGTATTTTATTTACCTTTTGATTAAAAGTTTGCAAGAACGACAAGGGAAACCTCAAAGAACATAAAATTATCAAACATTTTGTACCACGAAAACAAAATGGCGGCTTTTTAAAAATAAATATATAAGTTATAAGGGTTTTGTGTAATTTATTTTACATCAAAACAACTATTACTCAGTCAATAATAAACTTAAAAATAATGTCATAATCATAAGAATAAAACTAAATAAAAAATAATAAAACAAGAGAATTATGTTTTTAAACTAAAACAACCCACTTTAGAAAAAAACAGAAAGGAATGGTGTTTAAAACTAATGTTGGTAAAAACATTAGATAGAAAATGAAGCATTGCTAGGTTTGTTTTAATGGCAATAAATTGTAAATACTATTTAAAATGTCAATATTTTTGGTGAGAGTGCAAAATTGTGTAATATAGACTGTCAAGCTTCGCGAAATAATCTGTTATAGCTTTAATTAATTAAAATTAATGCTAAGCAGGAACTAACAATTTCAAACTATTATTTTGATATTTGATGCCCTTTTTCTAGGCAAATCTTTTAGGTATTTACATGAAATCGGATAATTTTATAATTAGTGAAAAGAAAATTCATGAATCTGTTGACAAAATAAAATAACTGGTCTGCTATGACTTTCCAATTACTTCGGCTGAGGCCTCGTTCGCTATACTGAAGCTCTTTTTAAAACATGAATATTATATTCATACAGATACACTTTCAAAAGTCCCTTACCACACTTGGGAATAAACAAAATCTGGCTACTTGAATCTGAAACTTCTCTGCTACGACTTAATCTTCTTCTGCATATAACCTTGTTTGCTTTGAAATTTACATTTTAAAAAGAACAATTTAGGGAAGACAAACTTTCCCATTGTTTGCAAATCGATAAGATACTAGTAATCATGCACTTCTGAGAAACAGTTCATTTCAAACGGAAGTTTTGGAAATTGAAAACTTTATTTAGATGATTCTTTTAATTACTTTAAATTGTTATAAGTCCGTTAATTATTCTTCTGTTCAAATAGCCTATTATTTCAAGATAATGACTATATAAGATATTTTCAACTTGTCTGCTTTGACTTCACCTTCTTCTGTATGCAACCTCGTTTCCTTTGATATTTTCATTTTTAATAGAACAATTTATGGAAGAGTACAAACTCTCACATCGTTTCCAAATCAATAGGACACACAAAATAAGCTATAAAAGGTGATTTAGGACCTACTACTAAGGATACACTTCTGGGAAATCGTTCATTTCAAAAGAAACATTTTTAATTTATAACTTTTTTACATTACTTTAAATTATGTAAGGTAGTAATTTATTCTTCTGCTCATAAAACTCTGACTATAATATATTTCCAACTGGTCTGCCATGACTTTACGCCTTCAGAAGGAGCCATGTATCATGCTGGTCGAAAGCACTGCAGATGTCCTGTTTCGTCCCAATCTCCTCCCATTATTCAGTCATTGTGTAAAAATACTAGAGTGACTCATTGAAAAGACGCCTCCCCTCCCACATATTTTAATGAATGGCGACCGCCGCCACCCCTATAGCCTATTATCTGTAGTGAATCGCCATCAGTTCCTGTATATGGATATGATCCGTTGTAGGCTATAAACCTAACCCTTGAAGTGAAAAATAAAGTTCTTTTTGTGGTAGCGCAAGACTTTTTGGTATTTTGTAAAGATGCAAATTGTAGATTAACTTAACTCTAAATTGTTTTAGGGCTACACTATTTTATTCACAAAATCGTCTTACTATTTAGTCTACTAATAGTCACTAAAAAAAAATTAACAAAAAACTTTATTCCAAAATCTTTTTTTTCATTTTTATGTCGATTAAATTAATCAATAAAAATTTGTACTACAATTAAATAATCCAAAATATACAAAAGCTGCATAGTAATTATAGAAATATAGGCTCAAGTTTCGTAGTTTGTATTGGGGAAAATTAAAAATATAGAACAGGAAATGGAAGGGTGTAAAGAATGAAGAATTTGATAGGCCTAACTGTTAACATTTGTTTAAACACAAAAATTACAATATTGTTTCAAAACTACTTTTTAACTCCTAAAGATGTTCGAAAAGATTGGATATAAGTAAAGGATAAAAAAATATTTATAATAATAAACAAATTTTTACAAATAATATTTAGAAATTAGTAACAATAAATAAACTGTTCTTTACTAGTTCCTACATGTAGAACTGAATCTAAATATTCAAATGTATGATAGTAGGCCCTATTTTAATAAAAAATACAAACAAAATTACTGTGTAAGCTAAACAAGTTACTTGAAAACAACGACCATTTTAAAAACATTTATAAGGAAACATCATTATAAGTGAAAAACTTTAATGTAGGCTAGGTCTACTTTCCATTAGGATATATTTATTGAATGAGTATTGTGGAAAGTAGATTAATTTGTTTATTTTTAACCATTATTCTTATAGCGATTAAACCAATATAGGGTGAACTATGGCGTAGTGTAACTGCCCCGACATTTTGGGTACTTTTGAAACGATGAAACTGCACCGCTCATTAAAGAGGATTAGGATGAGACGCCTCCCAAGACTAGAAATGCTGAAATTTCCCCTAGCGCCCGGCCAGGTAGCCGCTACGGGACTGGGGAAAAAGGGATTTATAGATTTATTAAGTTGCAAAGTTTCACTTCTTTAGGGACAAAGTGTTCATAAAAATATACAAACAAATGTCGTATAAATACAAATTATATTTATATAACTATATAACTAACTATATAAGTAAGATAGGAAAAGGAAGTTGCTTTGAAGAATGAGTCAGAAAAAATGCATTAAAATTTATAAATAACCTAAATGAACCGACTTTATTTTTTGTTTGACAATTGTTCCTGAGTTCCTAAGTTTAAACACAGATTGTATCACTATATTGTTTTTAAAGCCCAACGAAGCCGTGGTTTATCAGCTAGTAATTCCTGATATTGGTGGCAATTATTAGAAGACTGCAATCACTGACAGGACGCAGGGACAAAAATAATTTCCCTTTTCCCCCAGTCCCGTAACGGCTACCTGGCCGGGCGCTCGGGGCAATTTCAGCATTTCTAGTCTTGCGTGGCGACCCTTCCTAATCCTCTTTAAATGGGCAGTTACATCGTTTCAAAAGTACCTAAAATATCGGGGTAGTTTCAATGTCCCCGGTGAACTTAGGTCAGAGTTTAACCAAATGATCAAATAAAAATGGCGAGTTAACATATTTTAATAATCTACTTTTTTCCGTTGTTTCAATTTTGTTGTGCTCTTATAATATGTGCACCAGAGTAGCCTATATCTGGTTTGAAGTGAATTTATTACTTCGTTCAAATGATCTCTAAACTTAGACTAAACATTTTCCCCAATTAAATTTAAAATAAAACTATATTTTTTGGTAGAAAAAGTTTACGTTTTTATTCCCATCTCGCCGTAGGCTATGATCTATGTTTGCGTAGATTAATCGATTATAAAACGTAATTTTTGTTACGAACTACATAGACTAGGCCTATACAATAGACTTAATTAGGCCTATCAAGGAGAATTGGCTATTGCAGGTAATCAGTGATTTCATTATCAAATATGTATTTTATTTACTTTCTCAGCAATTGTTAGAAAATTATTTTACATTCATAATGGGAATTCAACAATGGGACGTAGGCCTACGTACGAAAAATCGTTTACCGAAAATCCATCACACGCCATTTTTTTCTAAAATTTAAAATTCTATAACCCTTAACGAGTTAAAAAATAACAAATAATAAAACAGTCGTAGAATGTTGTGTAAAATCCGCAAATATAGGAAGTTTCATAAGCAATTTTAAAGTTGGCCGCTTTATTGGTTAATGGTGGCAGTTTTTTTTTAAAGAAGGTTCTCCATTTACAGTTTTTCTACACATTAATAGTTTACGAGGTAGCAATGGTGGCAAAAATAAAAGACCACTCTGTATAATTCTTAAGGCAGTGAAATTTTTTAAGAGTATCGGTATGTTTTCTGATAGCCTATTCATAAAACATTACCGTTAACCCTAATTCATTATAAATTACGGAATGAATTTATTGCTATTACACCCAGCAGTGTTTTTGCTTAGTTTGTTTCATCCAACTACTTAATTTCACGGATAACATAATTCCAACACCCATCTCAAACAACTAACTGTTCTTACACTCCCCCCCCCCACCCCTTCCAAACGCTTACGTTTGGATTAGGCTATAGGCTACTAAAAGGAATCCATTTTTCGGAAGTAGGCTAGTTACCTGCCGGCAACCTGCGTAATGAATCACTGAGAAAGTATCATGTACAGAGAAATGGAACAATTGGTTTTTAGAAACATGTTTGAAAATCTACGAAAGCGTTAGACCTACGAGTAGTGTTTGAAATTCAATAGATATCTTTCGAAAACCTATTGTTTCTTAAAAAACGTCTGAAGTGTATCACTAATATTCTTATACTTATGTTGTATTGGTCGTTTACGTCTAATCTAATAAAGCTTTGTTGTGAAATCAACTTTCAAATTAATGTTTGTTTTGGCTCACAATTATAGTTTTAAAGGTGTCCGCCATATTAAATTTGTAGTCCTATAAGAACAAAGTTAAAACTATTTCCATATCTCTTCCACTTTTTGTCCTGAAATTATGAATTATATATAGTTTTAAAGTTAATTTAAAAACGAAGGAAGTCCGCTACTCAGATTTTATTTTTCTTAATTTTTACTTTAGGACAATTTATTTAAAATCAACAAATTATTTCATTGAAAATCCGGTCAGAGCAGTTTCGTCGTTTTTAAAACTTTAATCTAGGGTAATTTTTGAAAAGTGTAAGTGATTGGGTGGGACAAAATCTAGGAAATACGTCATACATGTTCGTGATGCATGTTACAATGATTTCAGCGAACCCAAGCGGGGTAAACTCTAAACTAGTTATAGCGGAGTAATATAGCTTTTGGGGTGCTTTTAAATACCTTCTTTTATTGACAGATTATTCATTTAGTTTATTTTTATAGCATCGAGAAACGTTGCTTTAAATTATTTGCCTCCTTCTCATTTGGAAGAATTATTTAAATTAATGTAACTATTAAGATCATATTGTATATTTTACATAAATATCTAAACTAAATAAATTGTAAGGATAAAATAATCATATTAAAAGTTTATAGATTAATAAATCTTATAATTTGACCGAGTAGCTCTATTTTGTATCTGATTTTCCTTAATCATGGGATAACCTTGTCAATTATAAAACCAGGAATCACTTGGTGATTACCGCGGTTTCGGGTAACCTATGTACCCATCTTCAGATCACAGAAAATTATATAAATCCCATCAATATGTGGTCGTCAAATAGTATGTTATAACCGATACAAAATAAAAAATCACTAAAAACACTTAAACACTTTTTAAAAAAATCACCAAGTGATTCCTGGATTGGAAAAAGACAAAAAGCAGGTATTGTACCTAGTTTTATAATTGATAAAATTATCCAATCCGTGGGCTAACATGTTGAAATTGTAGTTAGGCTATAGGTTATTTATTTTGTTTCTCCTTTTATAAATTCTACTTAATAGGCTATAAACAAAATGCATTTTAATGCAAGGACAAAATACAGGATTATTAAAAAAGAAATAGACACTTTTAATTTGTACTTGTAAATAGACACTAAATGTGTACTATCTAAACTATAGGCCTACAAATATTGAATACAAAATTAAATCCGAATAAAACGGGGGAGATATGTGTCTTTTGTTTGTTTTCTATCATTTTTAATGTGATCGTAGTTTAATAGATCTATATAGCCTGAAAGCTCATTTCATAAATATTTGAGTTACAGTTTATTACAGTTTCGTTGCAAATTGTATTATCAACTTGATTGAATGGTTGGTTATTATTGTAGAAGTTTACGTAGGTCCAAGTAAAAATATTTTAAAAATTGTAATAGCAGTCATTATTATTGTTATCATTTTTGTTGATATAAAAAAATTGATTAGGCTATAAAGTGAAGATAATAATTATGTCAGTAGGCCTATATCAGGTGTCCAAAAGTATGGGACCCCTTCCGTAACTTTTAGACAACGGAAAGTAAAAAGATGAAACTTTGGGAATGTCTTTGGATAATTAGTAACTACTTTTACAAATTTTCAACACTATTCCCCCGGAGGGTCTTGTTGTGCAACTTAAATTTTTTTAAATGTAAACATAGGGCTTGTGATACATCTTTTTTTGTCCTTAAACCACAAACATTGTAATACCAAGGAAAGTAAGGTACGACAACTCTGTCCAAAATGGCGACTGAAAAACTTTTTTTCAAAAAATACTGGACTCGTCCCGTAATTTTTAACCAATTTACAATAGAAAGATGCAACTTTGGGAATGTCTTTGAATAATTAGTAACTACTTTCACAAAATTTCAACACCCCCTTCTCCCCGGGGGGGGGGGGGTCCTTTTGGGGGCAACTCAAAATTTTTAAATGTAAACATAGGGCTTGCGATACATCTTTTTTTGTCCTTAAAACCACAAACATTTTGATACAAGGAAAGTAAGGTACGATAACCCTATTCAAAATAGCTGGTGAAATTTTTTTTTTCCAAAAATACTGGACCAAAGTTGATAGGCTACTATTAATCGAGACACATTTCAAAGTCCCTTTTCTACTTCTTTAAAGACAAGATTACTTTCTATTTTAAACTGTTAAAAAATTGCGGTAGGAGTTCTTTATTTTTGAGGGAAAAGTTTTTAGGCCGCCATTTTAGATAGGGTTGTCGTACCTTACTCTTCTTTGTATCAAAAGGTCTGTGGTTTAAAGACAAAAACATTATGTGTTTCATAAGCCCTATATTTACATTTAAAAATTTAAGTTGCCCACACAGGAACCCTCCCCCCCCCCCCTTCTGGTAAGAGGGAGTTGTGGTGTTGAAAGTTTATAAAAGTAGTTTCTAATTATCCAAAGAAATTCCCAAAGTTTCATCTTTTTACTTTCCGTTGTCTAAAAGTTACGGAAGAGGTCCCATTCTTTTGGAACACCTTGCAGCCTATAGTCTATATAGAACTTTTGAATTCAATAATTAAACAACATCAATTTCCTACAATATTTAGATTACGAAAGGATAAAAATACCTTCTCCAACCACCTCGAAAAATGTGATATCATAGATATTAATATTTACAACATTATAAAAACACTGTACTGACATGAAATTAGAAAGGAAAAAAATACTCCCTGGGTACTGTGAATTAGGACGTAAGAAGGGCAACCGCCAGTGAAACGGACAAGTTGAAGCCGTTGGATTGTACAGTCCGAGTACAGTCAAGGGTGTGTCAGCACTACATTTGTTGCGCAGTAAGAGGCCTGTACATATGCGCAACACATAAACGTCTTTTCAAATAGTTTGGGGAAATATTTTTAGTCAGTGTAGTGCGACAGTCAACAACGGAATATTTTTAGCTTTAGCAACCCCCTAGACGTGTCCTTTATTGAGAAACTCCATAACCTGCCCAAGATCATCGGTAAACGATACTTTGGTAGTAAGATTGTAAACAACGTTCTGTATGACGCAACAGTTTTTGAATCATCTAACCTATTAGTTAAATTTAATAGGAAAAAAATCGGCGATATAGCCTACATAATACGGTATGCGACAAAATAACCAGTAGGCTACTGAAACTGAATCAGTTGTAGCTGCCTTCTCGATCAGCTGTGTAAACTTCATTGTTGTCACGTCTTCGTGATTATTATTTCTTTCTTATTTGAGGTTAGTTTTTGCTGACATGGTGCTAACTACTGCAGAGAAAGCTTTTATTGTAAAGTATTATTTTCGCTCGTACGGAATTGGACATGCGGGTGGGCCAAGTCTGCCACACACTGCATTACGTTTTCAGGAACATTTTCACAAAACAACCGCCTAGTAATGCTGTGATTATTAGTGTGTTTCAAAAATTTCGAATAATAGGTAGTGTTTTGAAGCAGCGGAAGGGCTATTCAGGTCGCCCAACTACTGTCTGTACAAATGAAAACCACGGAAGAGTGTTACAGCAAGTGTTACAGTCGCAGAAAAGAAGCCTAAATTGAACATCTTTGAAACCAAATCACGGAAGTCGATTCAATGCCAGGTTCCTTACTCTCACCAGTTCTTCATGCTTTCTTTCCCATCCTCCACGTTATCTAACATTTGCCAGAGTTTTTCCTTTCTTATAGTTTCCACTTAAAAATCTGGAGACTGATCCTGTCGTCAGTTCTCCTAAGGATGCGTCTTATTAGCTAGTAGGTTCTTTTTATGATTATCTCAGTTATTTCAACGTACGTTGAAGATTTTCTTAGGTTGTTTATTGATAAATATTTGTAATAATTTATGTGTAATACTTCTTCTAATTCTCCAAGTTTAACATCCAGATAGAAGTACATTGGTATCAAAAATCCTGAACTTGGTTCTCTTTCCGAGTTTTTGTGTTTTCTAAACAGGTCTTAGCCAAACATTAATTAAATTGTAAGGAATCAGTCTGTTATAATCAATTTTACGTAGCCTACATCTAGTAATGGTTTGTGGTTAGTTAGTACAGTAATGACTAATTATTTCTATTTCCAATATAAAATTTTACCAACTAAACAAATATTCTTTTAGAATATGTTGATATCTGATTTCATTTTTCGTAATAGAAGTACAGTAATGCAATGTTTCCCCATTCAACATTTTTCTTGGAAGCAACAAATTGAATTTCAACAGATTTTTGTAGATTCAAATTTGTCAATATATGAGAGACTCTGACATAATGCCAATGGGTTCAATTAATTATTAGAATACTTTTTGGGATGATCCGACCAAACAAACTCTACATCTTTAATTATTAAATTGACGATGGTGCCTCGTTACTCCATATGGAATAAATTATCTCCATTTAGAAGATAACTTCTAAACCCTCTGTAATGCTACTTTATTATTTGGATAATTTATTTTTATATTTAATAATTAAAGAGAGAAATCCCTTGTTTATTAATCCTCGTTGTTATAAATACTTAATATTTCTTTTTAGCGTTAGTAGAACCCCTCTAATCCGCCCTCGGGTGGTCCGTTACTCCGGTTAATCCGACCGTGCTCGAGCTCGCGATATTGTGCCGACTCGCCGACTTGTCGATGACTCACGGCCCGTCTGGCGCCATTCTTTCCGGTTTGTTATCGCTTTCCCGCTTCAGTACCGTGTCATCTTTCGTGAAAAATTAAACACTACAAAGCTTTTTTACAGATTCCCCTCTGTCAAGTCTTTTGACACATTTAACCGCGTCTGAAACGAAACCAACACACGCTTCCGTATTCCCGTTTTCGTAACCCGCTCATTTTTATTTACTGTATATACTGTACGTAGATCATAACCAGTCAAAGACAAGAAGAAAACTGAAAAGAAATGTTATATTTTCCATAATGTATACTAAATTGATTCGTGGAAAAAAAGCGGCCCATCAAACGTTTTTGCCTTTGTATGTCTGCTATACCAAAGGGTGCCAATGCCGCGGTGTTTTTATGCCACCGACAATGGGATACCGCTATCGACAAAGTCGTTTGACTCGCCGCCGCTTTGGTGTTTCAATTACATTTATTTTCGGAAACTCTCATCCAACCAGTACACTACGATATAGGCCGGTTAACAGAAGTTCTACTGTACTTGCAAAGTTTATATATAGACTTTATTATATAGACTTTTAAAAGTTTATATATCACTTATTTCACATTAAAATAATCTGTTTATATAATATGTAATAAATATTGACTTTTTCGGATAATCCGACCTTTTTTGCGTTCCGACCATCCCCCCAGTCCCGAAGGTGACGGATTAGAGGGGTTCTACCTGTACTGAACTTTGTTTATATTAAATCAAGTTATTTTAAAGCTCTTTTTATAACCTGACTAGCTGTTACCCACGGCTTTCTACGCGAATATTTCAGATTTAAGATGGATTGATAAATTACCTACTTTATACATATTATCGCATAATTGGAATTGAAATTAGCTCAAGGCAATTATAGTACTTGAGAATCTTTTATATAGGCCTATATTATCTATAATAAAATATATAGACTAATAATAAATCAACACTTTTACAGGTTCAAAGCTTAGTATAAAAACATAACTAATTATTTATTTTTCTACACACGCATAGATACAAATATATTTGTGTGTATTTGTCACTGAAGTGCTTCCTTGTAGAAAACATTTTTTGTACTGGATTTTGAACAAATAAATAAAATCACTACTTTGTAATCAGTTGATTATTTTAAACATTCTGTAATACATTTTTTTAATCAAATAGGGGTACTTACGTATTAACGCCACCGCAGCAGAAGTTGCTAATGCGCATGCGCCAATATTTGCTTACTTTGCGATATAATTAGCCTATATATCACGACAGGTTTGGCCAGGTAGCTATATATATATATATATATATATACCTATATATATATAAACACCTGGCCAAACCTTATATATATATATATATATATATATATATATATATATATATATATATATAATCACTTGGCCAAACCTGTCTTAAGTTTATTGAAGTTAATAATTTGAAATTAGATCATGGATAAACATGAGCTTTAAAAGTGAAGTGCCGCCAATCTACGCCTAAAATTTTTGCGACAAATCATAAAATGAAAGTATATGAATCTCAAAGCTGAAAAAAATGGAATTCTGCTTCCCTTAAACCAGTTTGCTCTTTATTGGCGCATGCGCATTAGCGCAACATCTGCTGCGGTGGCGTTAATACGTAAGTACCCAAATAGGCATAATGTTAAACTTATGGGAAATGTTTTGAAATTTAAAGGCAGTAACAACTAATTTTTGCAGAGGAGAAAGAAAGTGGTAAACCCCTCTATATAAGCATCATAACCTTAAGAAATTTCATATAAATCGGCCGAGTAGTTTCTGAGATTAGGCTAACGTTAAAAAAGGCGCGTGTGTGACCACATGTTGGAAGTGAAAACAATATGAAATTAAATTAGATTTGAATAGTTTCAAAATTTTAGGCCAATATCAAGTAGCCTATATAACACTTTTTCAAAATGTTACATATTGATCCAGGATAGGCCTAAACTAGTTTTGTGTTGAATTATTTGTGTATTAGGCTATTACAGTATATTGCTTGCTATGTTTCACACTGGTCTAGGCTAGGTCTAACCTAATCTGTGTGTTAAGGCTGATGGACCTAACTATAAGTTGAATGCTGATTCCAAAAGTGTTCTACAGGCTATCTACGATATACTAAGCAATCGGCTTAGCTATGGGGTGTTGGGATATCATTTTGCTTGGAATCTGGAGGTTGGGAATAACTGGAAACACTAAACAGACAAAACAGTAAATAAGCTACGTTCCAGTCACATAGCTTATTTTAGTATCTTTATGAGTAATAAAACCAGTAGCGTAACTACATTGATTGGCGCCCCACGCAGGTACAAGAATAGCGCCCCCAAAAAAGTCGCAACTTGTCTGCTCTAGATGACCCCTCTTCAACCGTAAGCTATCCCACCCCACGGTCTTATATTTTTATGTAACTACTAGCCTACTAATAGGCTAGTAATTAGACTACACTTTAACTCTAAATTGAAATGAAAGTAAATTAATTTAAGTATAGGACATTCTTTACATAGGCCTAACCAAACTATCTGTTGCTAGCATTATAATTAGGCCTAAATATGCCAATGCTATGAAGTATCACACTCAAGATAGAACACGCAAGCTTTAAGTTTAAACTAATTTATCATCTATAAAAGGGAAAGAAAGACTGCAACTTTAAGCATCAAGGTTTATTACTTACATAAATCTTGTAAGTTGTTATAATTACAATGATTTAAAACCTCATCTTTTCTTCATGTGACAATACTTGTCAGCTAACGTGTTAAGGTCGATAGCATGAGCCCGTTCACGTTCAATGCTTAAAACTGCCAAAGAACTCAGTCTGGGGTTAGACATCATATTCCTCGGGTGGGGCGGCATTATTGTTACTGCTAGTAAACAGATTGCGCAACCATAATGATTACGGTTACAGACTTATGATCCGTGGTTATATTATTTATGGAACTGTTTTATTAAGATATATTAATGAAATGTTGTTCATTTTAAAATTTATTTTGTTGATAATATGTTTATTACATTTTATTTTTTGAATTCCTTCATATATTTTTTATGTACCCGTGTCGCGGCGCCTTTTAACCTGCCGCCCCCGCACGGCGGGGGTGCTATTTACGCCACTATATAAAACGCAACTCCTTTGTCATTTGGTGGAAGAATAGACACTGTAAAATTCAATAAATGAAGGGAAGTAAATAATACGATCATGGAGAACATTCGTGCTAGTCGTCTAGAGGAAGTGGTATCCACATCCGTCATTCTATGATTACTAGGCCTAATGGATTTCTTGACAACAAGAGAACCCAATGTAATGGCCATTTTGTAAAGCAGTTCTGAAGGTGAATCACATCATCATTGTGTTATACTCAGAGGTGTGAGTAGAAACTTTGTACTACCCACTTCCATTCAGAGATGACGGTGAGATCCTTCATCGGATTTTATCAGAGTCTACCATTTTTAACTAGTTAGGTCTCTGATGTTTCAGTTAAAATATTTGTAAAATTAGTATTATTTGGTTTTTAGTTTGATTTATGTTCTATTGTAGGCCTATTACGACCGTAATGACTTCGATGGATTTTCGGTACTACACTTAAATAATAAAATAGCCTAATAATAAATAAATGCAAAGGTTAATTAAACTTTTTACCTATAGGCCTATAGACGCCTATATGTATATTTTAGATTCTTCCATTTTACAACTGTGGCATGTTATAGGCCTACGTTAAGATAGGCCTAGCCTACTATACCATAATTATAGGCCTACCAATCTTGTACCACGTAGAATGAAATCTCAGTTTTTCTACGTTTTATTAAGACGTTGAATAAGTTTTTGTTGATTTTATTTTGAGGCAAAATTAAAGTTTCAAAATGGCGATCCCCTAAATTTTATCTGACTTTATTATGAACAGATTTTGATGGAATACAATTTCGCTTGTTTTTCTTAAAGCAGTGCATAGGCTAATTTTGTCATTACTTCAGACTATGTCTAACTTGAAGAAAAAATATAAAGATTTAAATTCCCGCCAAAGTAATATTTGTATTATATTCTTGTCATTTTTTTAATGACATTTAATACGATTTTGTCATTAGTTATATTAAAATTTCAAAATGGCGACTTCAATAAATTAAACTTATTTTGATTACGAACAGATTTTGATGAAACCACATCTTGTTTTTTGGTAACTGGACATAACTTTGTTAGTAGTTTATGTTTAATAAAAAGAAAAATTAAAATGGCAGCGCTAGGTTATAATCTTCGCCGTGTGTATAATTAAAACTAGTATAGTCTAGGCTTACTAGTCATCCTAACAGTTTACATACGATAGGCTTAGAAAACAATTTACTTGTTTGTAAAAATAAAAAGACAGACAAACTTTTAAAAATATCCACACTAAATATAAATATACTTTCACATTAGTATTTTTTTAAGTATTGACAACGTATTTTTATTTATTAAGTATTAGCCATGACAGGTAATAAAGAGTTAGATTTTGTGAGATATCCCCACTAATAGCACGCCAGCAAGCCCATTCTCTTATTGGTTTAGGTGGAGCTTGCGTATTGGTGGGGTTCGATATCTGTTCCCGGCATTCAACGGGAGAAATGGTGGGGGAGATGTGAGAAGGAGAAGTTGGATCGACGCTTCCAACTTTGCCCTGAAGGAGTCGAGTGGTGAACTGTGATCAAGTAGGAACTCTGTGCCGGTCTATCTATGGAGTGAAATTAAAATGTTGGTGAAGTGCAAGTTGTTTTTTGCCGTGTTCGTTTTATTTTTGGTGTATTCGGTTCAGTAACATATCAAATCGTTTATATTTCTGGAACTGTTGAGTTTTTTTTTTTACTGACAATGATATTTCGGCAAGGATTTAAAAATCTGGATTAACAATTGGATTTACAGAGATATTCCTAAAAAGGTAAAAACAAATTCATATAACCAGTTCAACATATTTAATTTTAAAAAATAATTGTAATTTATAAGTTTTGTAAATGTATTTATAATAGGATAGGCTATCTACATATATCAACGCTGTTGTCAGTATCAGTAAGATTTATGGCTTTCGATCCCCCCTCCTTCTCTCCGACCCTCCAAGCGCTAACTCTCTCTGTCACGCACACACATTAGAAAGAGATGGAGAGATATGTACTCTTTAGCTGAAGCTGTTCTTCTTTCTCTCATTTCGTCTACTCACGCGCTCTTATGCCGCCGCGCGCACTACTCTCTCTCTCTCTCTCTCCCTCTCTCTCTCTTTCTCAGCTACGTGCAAGTATTGATAAATCTATACAGGCCCAGAGAGGAAAACTCTTCTATCACTCAACTAAAAAACATTGTTTACGGTTTGCTCGCTCTGATATATTTTGCCACGCTATAACGTAGGTTTCACATTGAATAAAGCAATGCTTTACTGGAAATGAAACTTGTGATTTCAGATTACTTTTAACAGTTAGTGGGTTGTAGATTAATAATTAGATGATTATGTCTATACACATTTTAATTTAATTATATATTTTTTTAATTGTCAGGGTAATTGATTTAAAATATGTTGTTCCTATTTTCCTATAAATTCATTTTCGTGTTTGTTCCGTTCCTGAATTCTGTTTAACTTCTTCCCCTCCCACTTCCTATCTTCCTCCCCTCTTCTTTGTTTTGATGAGTATATTTTTATTACTTGTATAGTTTTAGAAAGGGCTATAAGTTATTTGTTTTAAAAATATTCGCACATGTTATCATAAGCTTAATTAATTATGTAAACAGTACGTAGTCATATTGCAAATTACTTTAGAAACACGGATATAGATTATATCCTATTTGGTTATGAGATGTATTTAGGCCTACTTTTATAATTATTATGATACATTTTTTAACGTATCTTGGAAAAAATAGATCAGTGTGTCTATGGTATCAATTAATGATAACGATGGTTAGGCCTATAGATTTAAAGGTGAAATGAAAGAAGAGCTTACCATCCAGCTCACTTTGTTGATCTGTTAGGTATGTTATGATCCTGAAAACGAAACTGCGAAGCAACCTAGAGGAATGATATGATTTCTCTGTGAAGTTCTTGGGTAAAACGGTAGCCTGAGAAAAGTAAACTATTCAATTTCACATAGCATGAGTATGATAAGTAGTCCACGAATGTAAAACGACTTTGCCATGATGAGAGGAAGAAGGAATGACTAGCTGGCACACATGAAAGTATTTAGGTCGGTAGGCTACCAATTCGATTCTATAATGCAATAAATGCATTTACAATGGAAACATATATTAAAGATGCTGCTAGAAGAACAAATTGACAAGGTAACTGTACTGTATCATTTAATTGAAGATCGAGACAAAATGAAGAAATCATTGGTTGCATTATTCGCGCATTTTATTAGTAAGAATAAAGTAGCCCTATAGGAATCAATTTAGTCGCTCCTTTAATAACTTTGGTGACGCAATGTAGACAGGAAGCAAAAATGTTGACTGTGGAGTATGAAGTCTGAGTCGATAATGTAGTTCTGCCTTGGAAAATAATGTATAGGGCCTACTGGAAGAACACAATAAAGCAGTTCTGTGGTGATACAGAACACCTTTCTAGACTGGGATATCAACAAACTAGACTGGGAGCTGTGGCGTATTTTCAAATGAAACTGTTGGACTTATTCCAAGGAAGTGATGGAAACCCATCTTACCAGAGGTTCATCATTGAACCAGATTGATCAGTATCCAAGACTGCCGTGAAATCAGGTGGAATATTGTCCGACATAAAGCAGTCAATGTAACGTTACACAGATGGAATTATCCTAAGGTAAATTTTGGAGTTCGCATATTGAAAACTATGATCTTGAGGTTACTCAAGCGTAGTGATCGGTAGGGTCTTTAATTGAAAACTTTGGCCTTAACCTCTGTTAACCGATTAATCATGGATTAACCTCAGTAAATCAACCGATCGTAGGTAACTTTAACGTCTTGTTTTTTGGAATTTTGTCCACACAAAATCCGAGACTCAATGTAACCTTTCACAAGTAATGAATGGAATCATCCTAGTGGACGTAATGGAGTCGACCATGGTCTTGAGGATAGTCAACAGATCGTATTATTGATCAGAAGGAATCACCATAAAGGAAGTGATGGAGTCGACATATTTAAAGATAAATCAACAAACAATAGTGGTCAGTAGGGAACGGTGTCGTGTTGTCAAGTGGATGTTATCCAGTAAAATATCTTAAAATTAATTTAAATGCGGATGGGTTCATCACAAGGGAAGTGATGACGTCACTCACTGAAACTCGTGGTATCGACAAAAATCATCTGACCGTCGTTATAAGGTCTACCGTCTTGTCAGGTAGAAAGTCTTAAAATTTATTTTCACATTACATGGATACGGACGGAATCATCCCAAGGGAAGTAATGGAGTTGAATAATTGAAACCCATAATCTAAACCTGAATTAGCTTACCCTAGTTACAGATAAGTAGATCTATCGTGGAATGTAGCCTAACGCAAGGTCGTAGGTTTTATGTTACTCCCTAAAACCATTGACTCGTGGTATAGCATATCAACGGACTGTGGTTGTTAGTAGGAAGCTCCGACGTCTTGTCAGGAAGAATTTTGTCGGACATGAAGTTGTAGAATCAGTTTTACACTCCAAGAGTACAAAGATGGAATCATCTCTAAGGAACTGGTGGAGTTGGACCATTAAAATCAGTGGTCTAGATATGAATTAGCTTACGCTAGTTTTTGGTAAGGAGCTCTATTGTGTTTTCATTTGGAATTTTGCCCAACACAATTTCTTAGACCAAAACCATGGTCAAGTAGTATATAAACGGATTGTAGTGGTTAGTAGGATGAGAAGTGATGGAGTTGACCTACTGAAAAATATGGTCTGGAGGTAAATCAAGGGACAGAATGGTCAGAACTGCCTTGATATCACGTACAATGCTGCCAGATAATAAAAAGTATTAGACATCAATGTTGCCTTCCACGTGAGGGTAGAATCATTGCATGGGAAGTAATGGAGTTGACCTACTGAAAAATATTTTCTGGAGGTAAATCAAGGGGCAGAATGGTCAGGACTGCCTTGATGTCAAGTAGAATGTTGTCCGATAATAAAAAGTATTAGAACATCAATGTTGCCTTCCACGTTGGGGTAGAATCATCGCAAGGGAAGTAATGGAGTTGACCTACTGAAAAATATTTTCTGGAGGTAAATCAAGGGGCAGAATGGTCAGGACTGCCTTGATATCAGGTGTAATGTTGTCCGATAATAAAAAGTATTAGAACATCAATGTTGCCTTCCACATGGGGGTAGAATCATCGTAAGGGAAGTTTTGGAGTCGACCTAAAGAAAAATATGGTCTGGGGGTAAAACAAGACACAGAATGGTCAGGATTGCCTTGATGTCAAGTAGAATGTTGTCCGATAATAAAAAGTATTAGAACATCAATGTTGCCTTCCACCTGGGGGTAGAATCATCGCAAGGGAAGTAATGGAGTCGACCTAAAGAAAAATATGGTCTGGAGGTAAATCAAGGGGCAGAATGGTCAGGACTGCCTTCATATCAGGTGTAATGTTGTCCGATAATAAAAAGTATTAGAACATCAATGTTGCCTTCCACATGGGGGTAGAATCATCGCAAGGGAAGTAATGGAGTCGACCTAAAGAAAAATATGGTCTGGGGGTAAAACAAGACACAGAATGGTCAGGACTGCCTTGGTGTCAAGTAGAATCTTGTCCGATAATAAAAAGTATTAGAACATCAATGTTGCCTTCCACATGGGGGTAGAATCATCGTAAGGGAAGTTTTGGAGTCGACCTAAAGAAAAATATGGTCTGGGGGTAAAACAAGACACAGAATGGTCAGGATTGCCTTGATGTCAAGTAGAATGTTGTCCGATAATAAAAAGTATTAGAACATCAATGTTGCCTTCCACCTGGGGGTAGAATCATCGCAAGGGAAGTAATGGAGTCGACCTAAAGAAAAATATGGTCTGGAGGTAAATCAAGGGGCAGAATGGTCAGGACTGCCTTGATATCAGGTGTAAAGTTGTCCGATAATAAAAAGTATTAGAACATCAATGTTGCCTTCCATATGGGGGTAGAATCATCGCAAGGGAAGTAATGGAGTCGACCTAAAGAAAAATATGGTCTGGAGGTAAATCAAGGGGCAGAATGGTCAGGACTGCCTTGATGTCAAGTAGAATGTTGTCCGATAATAAAAAGTATTAGAACATCAATGTTGCCTTCCACCTGGGGGTAGAATCATCGCAAGGGAAGTAATGGAGTCGACCTAAAGAAAAATATGGTCTGGGGGTAAAACAAGACACAGAATGGTCAGGACTGCCTTGGTATCAGGTACAACTCAAAAACCGTAGACCTAACGGACCGGTGATATGTTTTTTAATGTGAATGGGCATAGTCTAGGAACACCACTTTGGTGACAAAATTGTATTGGTCAAACATATTTTATTTCGTTTATAACTATAACTTTTATAATTTGATTATTGTAGCTCGTGCATCACTGAAGATACCGACATTGTCGTTGAAACGCGTTTGATTTAATAAATGTACTTGTGAGAAATTGTGAAATTATATTTCAGTTTTAAAAACATCTCACAAGCCAAACTCAATATTTATTTATATTGACTCTAACTATTGAAGAGGCTATTAAACTAAACTATGATAAACTAATAGCCATTTGGAGATATTTTCTTTCATGTTATCTAGCTAGGATACTGTTTAGTCTAGCTGTTCTTTGTTTTTAGTTATTATAGAATTTAAGGTAAGTACTTCAAATTACTTGTCGTTTAGAAAGGTAAGTAATGATAAATGTAATTAATTGCTTGAACATAACCTATAAATATTACTCTACTATTTTAAGGCTAGTATACAAATATGTGATTACCTGTTATTATATTATCGTACTGCCAATATATAAGGTATGTTTGACATCTCACCCTCCATGAAACCTACTCTAACCCAAGTTAACTTGAATGGAACTGTTCGATAACAGACAAGCTCCTATAAGTTCACTGGATAAACTGTCAAGTATTATAACATAGAGAAGAAACTACAAGGAGAAATTTACAAAGTTTCAGATTAGATTAGTTTACCTGTAACTATAGACCAAGAGATATGCAATAATTTCCCATCCCTAACATGAATGTATAACTCGCTCAACCTTTTGCACCTCTAACTTATAGTTTATCTAACCCACTCAAAACATCCACATTATGCTAATAACTAGTTTTTCTTAACACATAAGATTCACGTTATATTATAAAGAGGCTTCTAGTTACCTCGAAAATAGAGAAAATCCTACACATAGTTGCAGCTTCCACCAGGAAATTTAGCATTGAAATAATAATTTAAAGAACTTGGCTCTTACAGTATTTAGCTTATTGTATTGCATTACTGGACTTTACCTTATTGTTTATCTCCTTTTCCGTTCTAATACCTTTTTCCTTGCTGTCTTTTTTTTAAATCATTACCCGAACCTCATATTTATAAATTTGAAAGTTATTTATTCCAAAGGCACAAACATTCAATTTAGTACTAATTTCTAGTATAGTATTCTGGATATCAGATAATTCTGTACTTCAAAAGTCTTACCTAACTTTCTTTAAATATTCAATGTTACATATTGCCAGTTTTCCGGCAAAACTTCCTGATTAATATTCAAAGTGGAGATACAGGCTGATATCAAACTCTCAGATTAGATGTATGTATTTATAGGTTTTCTGATGCCTTGTCTTCTACTGCAATATCTAAGATGAACGTCGTACTTCCTCAAAGATCAATGTTGTTATCAATTCCTTTCAAGTAACATTTGTTGTACTTTTCAATGCTATAATCAGATTATTTAATAAGTTGCTCAACTCAGATTGGTTGAGTTATATTTTTTCAACGTTACTATCCACAACATATACATCTAAACTTATGTGTAATTCTAAGACATTTTACAAATTTTTATGTTGTGATCAGTTCTGCACTGAAAAATTCCTAAACGTTTTTATTGTACTCTTCAGTGGCATGTTCATAGCTGTGGTCTGGTTATCTAGTAAATTCTACGACTAGCTGTTCTGATCCATTTCTTTAAAACAAGTTACTATGTCGTTTCCAGTACTAGTGATGGTTATGTATCTATTGAACATATAAGACGATATTGATCCCATTTACAAGGAAGATCACTCCGGATTTGAGGCGCACTACGGAAAAAGCCAATAAAACGTTAATGGCAGCAGCAAGAAGGGCAGTAGGCAGAACCTGAGGACTAATACCAGCAATGCTGAGATACATCTATACTGGTATTATACGACCTATGATGTGCTATGGGGCGGTAGTGTGGTGGGTTGGGACCAAGCGGGGACAGGACAAAATCACTCTGACTAAGGTTCAGAGGATGCCATGTCTATGGACGACTACACCAACCTCTATAATGGAATATTACCAGGACTTACAGCCATTGACCTGTTTATGATGGCAGAAGCAAGAATAAACAGTCTACAGAGTGAGGTACAGCGGTGACTGGAGGAACTCACATATATGGGGCATGCCAGAATTATGGAAAAAATTGGCCACCTGATTCTAAATATGGGTACCGATAAGATAGATACCAGATACTAGTTTTCAAGAACTCTTCAAGTTAACTTGACCTATGGGACGGAGATCGAGGTCTAGGAAATACGGGAAACCTGATGAGGTATACCGATGGTTCAAAAACTATGACCTGGTACTGGTCCCGGGTTTTGTAATATATTAAGTGTAGACTAATGTGAATACAAAATCATAAAGTTCAAACCTTTTGAAAATAGCCCAGTGAAGCTAAAACTCAATTCAGGATACTGACTGACCAGGTGCTACGTCTAGCTGGTACATTAATTTCATCCTGATATTAAGTGGAAGTTCTTCAATGGAGTTCATCAAAAGAACTCTAAATACCTAACTCCTGTCAAGTTTCTTTCATAAAAGTTTCCTTACTATAAAACCATAAATTCAACAGTACTCTATTCATAAAATAATAAATGTCTAACCGAAATTAAAACAAGAGTATTAAAAAATTGGTTCTTATTCAAATGTATTTTAAACGGAAGTTTACGAGGCTTATATTTCGTAAACAAGTAAGATAAAAAATGATACCCAAGAAAAAAAATTTTAAATTTCGTTTAAAATCCAAATTCAATATGAAAAGAATTTTTTAAATTGGCCATATTGGAAAATGACGTGAAAATTTTAGAAATTAAAACACATCACTTTATCACAAAGGAAAAAGAAGGTAAGGTCCCCATTTAAAGTTTTCTGTAAATCTTTATCAGAGCTCTCAATGGTGGCCCAGTTAAAAAGACACTGTATAAACTTATTTATTTAAGTAACAGACACGTGGTTGCTTCTTTCAAGGTGGACTTTTAATGTTTAAACCCTTCAAGGGCTCACTTATAGTAACGGATGTAGCAATCGCCGAGTCTCCTAGCTGTCTTTGGGTTAGGTTCTCCTTTTTTATCAAGTCTTGCTTGTTCTCTTCCAACCTTGAGCCTATTAGAGTATTCGAGGGCTGTATGTAATGGTCTTTTTATTTTACTAGATAAAGTTACGATGGGTAAACATATCCATGTAGGGTTTTTTGCTGATATATTCGTTTTGAGGTCTCTTGACAGTAAAAAAGTGGTTTTTGGAGTGATGTATGTCTGTTGTATGTGCAGTGTTCTAGACCCCCCCCCCAACTTGTGACCGATTTGAATCAAATTTGATATGGGGCATATTTAGGCCATAACTCAGGACTTTTTTTTCGTTTGTTTAACTCAAAATTTGTGAGTAGAACCCATAAGAAAAAAACACAAAATTACGATTTTCTCAGAATCGTCTAAACAGATTTTGTTCAAATTTTGTGTAATATGAAAATTACAGTTCAGGAATAATTAACAAAAATCAAAACTTCCCCTTGACCACCGTCGTTAAAAGCTCAGATTTAATCAAATAAGGTTTACACTAAAAATGTGTGTATGTCACAAGCGAAGTTAGTTAGGCATCCATAGTTCAATTTAAGTGAATTACCAAACTGATATTTTTGGTGATGATTAGTTTTTATTTGGGGGGGGGGGGGGATGAGCGAGTGAGGAATTTCGTAGAAAGATTTTTGTTAAGAAGATGATGATCGAGATGGTTTTTAGCCTTTAAACCATAAAACAAAAAATAATGTTTAAAAAGTAAAATAAAATCGACTCTGAATTTGTTTTCATTTTGTCTATTAAATATTAAATTAAAAGAAGATAAGTTACTTATATGGTAGTTTTACATAAACATTTTTAAGGGGAAAGTACAGGGAGGGAAGAACAAATTGAATTAAAGAAGCCTTACACGTGGTAAGCGCTCCGTTAATCTGATCCAAGGTAGTTTGCTCGGAAATCAAGTCAGGAGCAATCTCCGTGAACCCCCTACCACCAAAAGATCAAATTCCACTTCTACCTTGACTATACAAATGAGAGAAATATCCTTAGAAATTGAGTTTGAATAAACAATCCATTCACTTTAAAATGATCAACAGTTGCAGAAATCTTCAAATAAAAAATAAAACAACTTTCGACAACACTTTTTTGTAGCAAGATTAAGTAGTCATCCTCATTTGTTATATGAGGCTATATAAATATTTTGGACGCATTGACACCTCACCTTGTGGAAAATTTAGTTTTTTGATATCAAACAATAATAAAATACAATGATTGACTTTTTGAAGCATTACATGATTTAATAAGTTATAAATCATGACTTTTGCAACAATCGTGATAATTCAGTTTAATTCTTTGTCTAGCAACTCCCGCGGCTCTACATGTCCACTTGATTTGATACACGTCACGTTAATTATTAAGTGAATTCAGTGACTTAAACTTAATCAATATCTTTACTTCTCTAGAAATATCTCTCAGGGCTTTCACTTATTTTGAGAACGGGTGTTTCAATCCCCATGTTTATAGGTGGATCTATATTCAATCTTGGGTTAGATTGGTCACTTTCATCTTTCCTATAACTAGATATGCATTCTAGTCTTGGGTTAGATCCATCTCTTTCATCTTTCCTATACCTGGATTTACATTCTAGTCTTGGGTTAGATCCCATCTCTTTCATCTTTCCTTTATCTGGATTTACAGTCTAGTCTTGGGTTAGATCCCATCTCTTTCATCTTTCCTTTACCTGGATTTACATTCTAGTCTTGGGTTAGATCCATCTCTTTCATCTTTCCTTTACCTGGATTTACATTCTAGTCTTGGGTTAGATCCATCTCTTTCATCTTTCCTTTATCTGGATATACATTCTAGTCTTGGGTTAGATCCATCTCTTTCATCTTTCCATTATCTAGATTTACATTCTAGTCTTGGGTTAGATCCATCTCTTTCATCTTTCCTTTATCTGGATTTACATTCTAGTCTTGGGTTAGATCCATATCTTTCATCTTGCCTTTATCTGGATTAACATTCTAGTCTTGGGTTAGATCCATCTCCTTCATCTTTCCTTTACCTGGATTTACATTCTAGTCTTGGGTTAGATCCATCTCTTTCATCTTTCCTTTATCTGGATTAACATTCTAGTCTTGGGTTAGATCCATCTCTTTCATCTTTCCTTTACCTGGATTTACATTCTAGTCTTGGGTTAGATCCATCTCTTTCATCTTTCCTTTACCTGGATTTACATTCTAGTCTTGGGTTAGATCCATCTCTTTCATCTTTCCTTTATCTGGATATACATTCTAGTCTTGGGTTAGATCCATCTCTTTCATCTTTCCATTATCTAGATTTACATTCTAGTCTTGGGTTAGATCCATCTCTTTCATCTTTCCTTTATCTGGATTTACATTCTAGTCTTGGGTTAGATCCCACCTCTTTCATCTTTCCTTTATCTGGATTTACATTCTAGTCTTGGGTTAGATCCCACCTCTTTCATCTTTCCTTTATCTGAATTTACATTCTAGTCTTAGGTTAGATTGATCTCTTTCATCTTTCCTTTATCTGAATTTACATTCTAGTCTTGGGTTAGATCCCATCTCTTTCATCTTTCCTTTATCTGGATTTACATTCTAGTCTTGGGTTAGATCCCATCTCTTTCATCTTTCCTTTATCTGGATTTACATTCTAGTCTTGGGTTAGATCCATCTCTTTCATCTTTCCTTTATCTGGATTTACATTCTAGTCTTGGGTTAGATCCATCTCTTTCATCTTTCCTTTATCTGGATTTACATTCTAGTCTTGGGTTAGATCCATCTCTTTCATCTTTTCTATACCTGTATTTACATTTTAGTCTTGGGTTAGATCCATCTCTTTCATCTTTCCTTTATCTGGATTTACATTCTAGTCTTGGGCTAGATTGATCTCTTTCATCTTTCCTTTATCTGAATTTACATTCTAGTTTTGGGTTAGATCCCATCTCTTTCATCTTTCCTTTATCTGAATTTACATTCTAGTCTTGGGTTAGATTGATCTCTTTCATCTTTCCTTTATCTGAATTTACATTCTAGTCTTGGGTTAGATCCCATCTCTTTCATCTTTCCTTTATCTGGATTTACATTCTAGTCTTGGGTTAGATTGATCTCTTTCATCTTTCCTTTATCTGAATTTACAGTCTAGTCTTGGGTTAGATCCCATCTCTTTCATCTTTCCTTTATCTGGATTAACATTCTAGTCTTGGGTTAGATTGATCTCTTTCATCTTTCCTTTATCTGAATTTACATTCTAGTCTTGGGTTAGATTGATCTCTTTCATCTTTCCTTTATCTGAATTTACATTCTAGTCTTGGGTTAGATCCCATCTCTTTCATCTTTCCTTTATCTGGATTTACATTCTAGTCTTGGGCTAGATTGATCTCTTTCATCTTTCCTTTATCTGAATTTACATTCTAGTTTTGGGTTAGATCCCATCTCTTTCATCTTTCCTTTATCTGAATTTACATTCTAGTCTTGGGTTAGATTGATCTCTTTCATCTTTCCTTTATCTGAATTTACATTCTAGTCTTGGGTTAGATCCCATCTCTTTCATCTTTCCTTTATCTGGATTTACATTCTAGTCTTGGGTTAGATTGATCTCTTTCATCTTTCCTTTATCTGAATTTACAGTCTAGTCTTGGGTTAGATCCCATCTCTTTCATCTTTCCTTTATCTGGATTTACAGTCTAGTCTTGGGTTAGATCCCATCTCTTTCATCTTTCCTTTACCTGGATTTACATTCTAGTCTTGGGTTAGATCCATATCTTTCATCTTGCCTTTATCTGGATTAACATTCTAGTCTTGGGTTAGATCCATCTCTTTCATCTTTCCTTTATCTGAATTTACTTTCTAGTCTTGGGTTAGATTGATCTCTTTCATCTTTCCTTTATCTGAATTTACAGTCTAGTCTTGGGTTAGATCCCATCTCTTTCATCTTTCCTTTATCTGGATTAACATTCTAGTCTTGGGTTAGATTGATCTCTTTCATCTTTCCTTTATCTGAATTTACATTCTAGTCTTGGGTTAGATTGATCTCTTTCATCTTTCCTTTATCTGAATTTACATTCTAGTCTTGGGTTAGATTGATCTCTTTCATCTTTCCTTTATCTGAATTTACATTCTAGTCTTGGGTTAGATCCCATCTCTTTCATCTTTCCTTTATCTGAATTTACTTTCTAGTCTTGGGTTAGATTGATCTCTTTCATCTTTCCTTTATCTGAATTTACATTCTAGTCTTGGGTTAGATCCCATCTCTTTCATCTTTCCTTTATCTGGATTAACATTCTAGTCTTGGGTTAGATTGATCTCTTTCATCTTTCCTTTATCTGAATTTACATTCTAGTCTTGGGTTAGATTGATCTCTTTCATCTTTCCTTTATCTGAATTTACATTCTAGTCTTGGGTTAGATCCCATCTCTTTCATCTTTCCTTTATCTGGATTTACATTCTAGTCTTGGGTTAGATCCCACCTCTTTCATCTTTCCTTTATCTGAATTTACATTCTAGTCTTGGGTTAGATTGATCTCTTTCATCTTTCCTTTATCTGAATTTACATTCTAGTCTTGGGTTAGATCCCATCTCTTTCATCTTTCCTTTATCTGGATTTACATTCTAGTCTTGGGTTAGATTGATCTCTTTCATCTTTCCTTTATCTGGATTTACATTCTAGTCTTGGGTTAGATCCCATCTCTTTCATCTTTCCTTTATCTGAATTTACATTCTAGTCTTGGGTTAGATTGATCTCTTTCATCTTTCCTTTATCTGAATTTACATTCTAGTCTTGGGTTAGATCCCATCTCTTTCATCTTTCCTTTATCTGGATTTACATTCTAGTCTTGGGTTAGATCCCACCTCTTTCATCTTTCCTTTATCTGAATTTACATTCTAGTCTTGGGTTAGATTGATCTCTTTCATCTTTCCTTTATCTGAATTTACATTCTAGTCTTGGGTTAGGTCCCATCTCTTTCATCTTTCCTTTATCTGGATTTACATTCTAGTCTTGGGTTAGATTCATATCTTTCATCTTTCCATTATCTAGATTTACATTCTAGTCTTGGGTTAGATCCATCTCTTTCATCTTTCCTTTATCTGGATTTACATTCTAGTCTTGGGTTAGATCCATATCTTTCATCTTGCCTTTATCTGGATTAACATTCTAGTCTTGGGTTAGATCCATCTCTTTCATCTTTCCTTTACCTGGATTTACATTCTAGTCTTGGGTTAGATCCCATCTCTTTCATCTTTCCTTTATCTGGATTTACATTCTAGTCTTGGGTTAGATTGATCTCTTTCATCTTTCCTTTATCTGGATTTACATTCTAGTCTTGGGTTAGATCCCACCTCTTTCATCTTTCCTTTATCTGGATTTACATTCTAGTCTTGGGTTAGATTGATCTCTTTCATCTTTCCTTTATCTGGATTTACATTCTAGTCTTGGGTTAGATCCCACCTCTTTCATCTTTCCTTTATCTGAATTTACATTCTAGTCTTAGGTTAGATTGATCTCTTTCATCTTTCCTTTATCTGAATTTACATTCTAGTCTTGGGTTAGATCCCATCTCTTTCATCTTTCCTTTATCTGAATTTACATTCTAGTCTTGGGTTAGATCCCATCTCTTTCATCTTTCCTTTATCTGGATTTACAGTCTAGTCTTGGGTTAGATCCCATCTCTTTCATCTTTCCTTTACCTGGATTTACATTCTAGTCTTGGGTTAGATCCATCTCTTTCATCTTTCCTTTACCTGGATTTACATTCTAGTCTTGGGTTAGATCCATCTCTTTCATCTTTCCTTTATCTGGATATACATTCTAGTCTTGGGTTAGATCCATCTCTTTCATCTTTCCATTATCTAGATTTACATTCTAGTCTTGGGTTAGATCCATCTCTTTCATCTTTCCTTTATCTGGATTTACATTCTAGTCTTGGGTTAGATCCATATCTTTCATCTTGCCTTTATCTGGATTAACATTCTAGTCTTGGGTTAGATCCATCTCTTTCATCTTTCCTTTACCTGGATTTACATTCTAGTCTTGGGTTAGATCCATCTCTTTCATCTTTCCTTTACCTGGATTTACATTCTAGTCTTGGGTTAGATCCATCTCTTTCATCTTTCCTTTATCTGGATATACATTCTAGTCTTGGGTTAGATCCATATCTTTCATCTTGCCTTTATCTGGATTAACATTCTAGTCTTGGGTTAGATCCATCTCTTTCATCTTTCCTTTACCTGGATTTACATTCTAGTCTTGGGTTAGATCCATCTCTTTCATCTTTCCTTTACCTGGATTTACATTCTAGTCTTGGGTTAGATCCATCTCTTTCATCTTTCCTTTATCTGGATATACATTCTAGTCTTGGGTTAGATCCATCTCTTTCATCTTTCCATTATCTAGATTTACATTCTAGTCTTGGGTTAGATCCATCTCTTTCATCTTTCCTTTATCTGGATTTACATTCTAGTCTTGGGTTAGATCCCACCTCTTTCATCTTTCCTTTATCTGGATTTACATTCTAGTCTTGGGTTAGATTGATCTCTTTCATCTTTCCTTTATCTGGATTTACATTCTAGTCTTGGGTTAGATCCCACCTCTTTCATCTTTCCTTTATCTGAATTTACATTCTAGTCTTAGGTTAGATTGATCTCTTTCATCTTTCCTTTATCTGAATTTACATTCTAGTCTTGGGTTAGATCCCATCTCTTTCATCTTTCCTTTATCTGGATTTACATTCTAGTCTTGGGTTAGATCCCATCTCTTTCATCTTTCCTTTATCTGGATTTACATTCTAGTCTTGGGTTAGATCCATCTCTTTCATCTTTCCTTTATCTGGATTTACATTCTAGTCTTGGGTTAGATCCATCTCTTTCATCTTTCCTTTATCTGGATTTACATTCTAGTCTTGGGTTAGATCCATCTCTTTCATCTTTTCTATACCTGTATTTACATTTTAGTCTTGGGTTAGATCCATCTCTTTCATCTTTCCTTTATCTGGATTTACATTCTAGTCTTGGGCTAGATTGATCTCTTTCATCTTTCCTTTATCTGAATTTACATTCTAGTTTTGGGTTAGATCCCATCTCTTTCATCTTTCCTTTATCTGAATTTACATTCTAGTCTTGGGTTAGATTGATCTCTTTCATCTTTTCTTTATCTGAATTTACATTCTAGTCTTGGGTTAGATCCCATCTCTTTCATCTTTCCTTTATCTGGATTAACATTCTAGTCTTGGGTTAGATTGATCTCTTTCATCTTTCCTTTATCTGAATTTACAGTCTAGTCTTGGGTTAGATCCCATCTCTTTCATCTTTCCTTTATCTGGATTAACATTCTAGTCTTGGGTTAGATTGATCTCTTTCATCTTTCCTTTATCTGAATTTACATTCTAGTCTTGGGTTAGATTGATCTCTTTCATCTTTCCTTTATCTGAATTTACATTCTAGTCTTGGGTTAGATCCCATCTCTTTCATCTTTCCTTTATCTGGATTTACATTCTAGTCTTGGGCTAGATTGATCTCTTTCATCTTTCCTTTATCTGAATTTACATTCTAGTTTTGGGTTAGATCCCATCTTTTTCATCTTTCCTTTATCTGAATTTACATTCTAGTCTTGGGTTAGATTGATCTCTTTCATCTTTCCTTTATCTGAATTTACATTCTAGTCTTGGGTTAGATCCCATCTCTTTCATCTTTCCTTTATCTGGATTTACATTCTAGTCTTGGGTTAGATTGATCTCTTTCATCTTTCCTTTATCTTAATTTACAGTCTAGTCTTGGGTTAGATCCCATCTCTTTCATCTTTCCTTTATCTGGATTAACATTCTAGTCTTGGGTTAGATTGATCTCTTTCATCTTTCCTTTATCTGAATTTACATTCTAGTCTTGGGTTAGATTGATCTCTTTCATCTTTCCTTTATCTGAATTTACATTCTAGTCTTGGGTTAGATCCCATCTCTTTCATCTTTCCTTTATCTGAATTTACTTTCTAGTCTTGGGTTAGATTGATCTCTTTCATCTTTCCTTTATCTGAATTTACATTCTAGTCTTGGGTTAGATCCCATCTCTTTCATCTTTCCTTTATCTGGATTAACATTCTAGTCTTGGGTTAGATTGATCTCTTTCATCTTTCCTTTATCTGAATTTACATTCTAGTCTTGGGTTAGATTGATCTCTTTCATCTTTCCTTTATCTGAATTTACATTCTAGTCTTGGGTTAGATCCCATCTCTTTCATCTTTCCTTTATCTGGATTTACATTCTAGTCTTGGGTTAGATTGATCTCTTTCATCTTTCCTTTATCTGGATTTACATTCTAGTCTTGGGTTAGATCCCACCTCTTTCATCTTTCCTTTATCTGAATTTACATTCTAGTCTTGGGTTAGATTGATCTCTTTCATCTTTCCTTTATCTGAATTTACATTCTAGTCTTGGGTTAGATCCCATCTCTTTCATCTTTCCTTTATCTGGATTTACATTCTAGTCTTGGGTTAGATCCCACCTCTTTCATCTTTCCTTTATCTGAATTTACATTCTAGTCTTGGGTTAGATTGATCTCTTTCATCTTTCCTTTATCTGAATTTACATTCTAGTCTTGGGTTAGATCCCATCTCTTTCATCTTTCCTTTATCTGGATTTACATTCTAGTCTTGGGTTAGATTGATCTCTTTCATCTTTCCTTTATCTGGATTTACATTCTAGTCTTGGGTTAGATCCCATCTCTTTCATCTTTCCTTTATCTGAATTTACATTCTAGTCTTGGGTTAGATTGATCTCTTTCATCTTTCCTTTATCTGAATTTACATTCTAGTCTTGGGTTAGATCCCATCTCTTTCATCTTTCCTTTATCTGGATTTACATTCTAGTCTTGGGTTAGATCCCACCTCTTTCATCTTTCCTTTATCTGAATTTACATTCTAGTCTTGGGTTAGATTGATCTCTTTCATCTTTCCTTTATCTGAATTTACATTCTAGTCTTGGGTTAGGTCCCGTCTCTTTCATCTTTCCTTTATCTGGATTTACATTCTAGTCTTGGGTTAGATTCATATCTTTCATCTTTCCATTATCTAGATTTACATTCTAGTCTTGGGTTAGATCCATCTCTTTCATCTTTCCTTTATCTGGATTTACATTCTAGTCTTGGGTTAGATCCATATCTTTCATCTTGCCTTTATCTGGATTAACATTCTAGTCTTGGGTTAGATCCATCTCTTTCATCTTTCCTTTACCTGGATTTACATTCTAGTCTTGGGTTAGATCCCATCTCTTTCATCTTTCCTTTATCTGGATTTACATTCTAGTCTTGGGTTAGATTGATCTCTTTCATCTTTCCTTTATCTGGATTTACATTCTAGTCTTGGGTTAGATCCCACCTCTTTCATCTTTCCTTTATCTGGATTTACATTCTAGTCTTGGGTTAGATTGATCTCTTTCATCTTTCCTTTATCTGGATTTACATTCTAGTCTTGGGTTAGATCCCACCTCTTTCATCTTTCCTTTATCTGAATTTACATTCTAGTCTTAGGTTAGATTGATCTCTTTCATCTTTCCTTTATCTGAATTTACATTCTAGTCTTGGGTTAGATCCCATCTCTTTCATCTTTCCTTTATCTGGATTTACATTCTAGTCTTGGGTTAGATCCCATCTCTTTCATCTTTCCTTTATCTGAATTTACATTCTAGTCTTGGGTTAGATTGATCTCTTTCATCTTTCCTTTATCTGAATTTACATTCTAGTCTTGGGTTAGATCCCATCTCTTTCATCTTTCCTTTATCTGGATTTACATTCTAGTCTTGGGTTAGATCCCATCTCTTTCATCTTTCCTTTATCTGGATTTACATTCTAGTCTTGGGTTAGATTGATCTCTTTCATCTTTCCTTTATCTGGATTTACATTCTAGTCTTGGGTTAGATCCCACCTCTTTCATCTTTCCTTTATCTGAATTTACATTCTAGTCTTGGGTTAGATTGATCTCTTTCATCTTTCCTTTATCTGGATTTACATTTTAATGTTGGGTTAGATCCATCCTTTTCATCTTTCTTATATCTGGATCTATATTCTAGCCTTGGGTTAGATCCATCTCTTGATTTGTTAGAAAACATCTTTGGAAATAATTGATATCCAAATGTTAATCCATAATGTTAATCTATACCAATTGATTACGGTACTTTTATCTTGTTGTTAAAATACAAAAAACCTCTCGTTCACCTTCGCCTTATAAAAAAAGGAAGAAAAGAATATAAGTTAAAGTCTCCTAGACCTCGAATACTTTAATAGCGTCAGGGTCGGGAGAGACACAAGATTGGTCAATAGAGACCTCATGAGAAAGATGAAAGGGAGTGATTTTACCAAAGACTACATGAAAAAAAAAGTCCATATCCAGCTAGGATTACCACGGCCGTACCAGGTACTCATGCATAATATAGTGAATACGGACTTGGCAATTAAAAAGGAAAATAAAAACACACCCTATAAGTGATCCCCTGAGAGTGGTCGCGTTACTGATTGAAGCAGATGAGGGAAAAGTACCATATATGGCCGTTGTCACTAGTATTATCTTAGGAACCCAACTGTAGTAGATTCAGTCAATATCGTTTACCGATTGGTCTAAGTAAACAATGACTTCTTTATACATCTCCTCCAACTAAATTGTTTAATAATTTAAGTTGTAAAGTGTATCCTAATAGAGTATAGAACAATGTAACTAACGACAGCTTTAGGTGTTTCTTCAATCCACTTTCTTCAAATACAATTTTGCCAGTATTTATCACAATCAGCTTACGTAATTCTCCAGTAAAAAGTAAATTTGAATTCAAACAATCTGTTGAAAACTTTTTCAACAGTTGTTTTATTTGTTTGCCAAGAATGAGTAATTTTATTAGCTGATAACGCTGTTTTATAGCTCACTCTGCCATTCAAGAATTGCTGTGATAACTCCTTGCAAGCGATATATTATAAAAGTCAGCAAAAAGACGATTTACCAAAGGTGCGGTCATATCTTAGAGACCAAACCTAATGTAACAATGCAGGGTCAGGCGAGACAGCAAACAAAGAAATTGTTTTCATATAACTTTCCTTGCAACAAACAATAGGCTTATATATTATCTCTGTCTTATGTTCTCATTTCAGTTGTAATTAAATTTTAATCACTTCGATTTCTGCCTGAGGAGAACTTATGCTATTTTCAAGGCTGTCTTTATAATGTTTAGCGTATTGGACTGTATGCTAGTTTCATGTAGGTCATGAAAAACTTATATTTTCGTGGTAAATAAATTTTAAACACACAGAAAGTTTGTTTTGAGAATGATGTTGCTTGTAGACTTATGTGGATTGAACTACAACAAACGATTTGCCCAACATTAGTTATTTATAATAGCTCTTTTTCTGTTGATAATTGTTTGATAAACTAAAACTAGTTTTATTTGACTCTATTAATCGTATAGCTTGGAAGGTCGTAACTTTAAGCTATGCAGACTCTATAGCTCATTATATGTGCTTATTGTTTCACTCACACTAGTTTTATTTTGACTAACCCTGAGTAAAAAATTGGGAATTTTATACAATTTGTCTGTAAGTGTATAATATGTGGATTGAATTACAGTAAATAATTTCTCTGAAATTAGATGTTGTAAAGTTTTATTTTGATTAAATAAATTTTTTACCTTGTCGCAACTTCGAACTATCAGACTTGTATATTTTGTTACAAAATGAGGTATAAAATCAAGTTGAAAAAAATACTAATACAATTATTTTCTTAACGAATATAACCTACCAGTTCAGCGTTTACGATTTTTCACACTGGTTTGGGTCATTAATCTGCTTATTTTACTAAAATTTTAATGTAATTGGTAGAACCATTTTGAAAAATTATCGTCTTTTATAAAAGCTCCATATAGAGATCGATACGTAGGCTACTGTTTGAGGCATTAATCTCCATATTACACTAAAATATCAAGAAAAATAATAACTTAAACGCCGATTTTTAGAAAATAAAAAATTTCTGTTTTTTCCTTATGACGTTACCCATAAATTTTGAGTTATCGAAAAATTCAAAAAAAGTCGTAATATGGCCAATTTATGCGCTCATACCAAATTCTGATTGAAATCTGTTCACCCTTTTGGACTGTACAGCAAAGCATACTTGCCAGATAGGCAGACAGACATAATTCCAAAAACACGTTTTTGGACTCAGGGAATCTCAAAATGGATAAATCTGGAAAGAATTCTACATCGTATTTTTTTTTTTTTTTTTTTTTTTCTTTCTCTACACTATGTGTCTGAAAAAGTAAAAATATAAAAGAAATGTTAATTATGTGATTTTTCTAATCAGCTGTTATAAATTTATTATTAGTTTAATTTGATATTTATTTCTGGACATTGCCAGCTAGTTATCTCTTATTATAAAGACTAGGTAATTACAAAGAGTGACAATATTTTATGGAATTTCGAGATAAAATTAAATCGATCAACTAACTGCAATATTATTATTGTTCATACATCTTTGCTCTATACCTTATCTGTCTATTATAGTACACACGACATAGATTATAACACAGTATTTTTTAATTAATGACTACCGTGTGTACAATTATTTGTTTAATTAATCATTAGATGCAGTTTTTAGATATTTTTCTACTCTCAGGGGACATCAATAGTGGTCAGTAACAGTGTTGCAATCCCTAGGTATTTAAGTGGATCTACATTTTTTTTTTACGGATTCTTGGGTTAGCTTCCTCTCTCATCTTTTCTCACGCCTCTCTCTTGACCAACTCTTGTTCTCTTCCGACCCTGACGCTATTAGAGTATTCGAGGCTAATAGTATTTATTTTATGTTCTTTTCACCCTTTTTACTCACCCAGTGTAAGAAGGTTTGGATTCGTAAATTTAATTTTCGTAATCTACAAAAGTTCGAGAAGCCGATCCGATCCAATAAGTGATGTTGTCTGTCCGTCATCGTTGCCGTCTGGACGAAATGTTTTACGCTATAATGTGTTCATTTTATAGGTTAGAAACCAATTGGAATTTTTGAAAATGTCAAATGGCTGTCATTTTCAACTGTTTAAAAAAATAAATCTTTTGTTATTCAACTATAACACACTGAATTAAATAATAATTCGCATATTTAATACAGCTTGTAATGATAACCTCACCCCCTCTATTATGTCAAATAGTGAAATTCTTGTCAAACAAGTAGGCCTAATTTCGGACTCTAATCGTGCAAAAAGTGATATACGTAGGTTTACGTGACAAGACAGGGCCAGTCACCGACACGAGCGTAGCGAGTAGATGCTTCTTCATGTATTTATAGTTTTGAGCACTGCCAAACACGAGCGAAGCGAATGTAAACTATTTAATAATCACACATCTCGTTAAGCCTATCCAACGTCATGGAAAAGGTGATCTACACAATTGCGATGTCCAGAAAACCTATGTAACAACCGTTTGAAAGACTACTTTATCTATCAATATAATTTATCATTTCCTACAAGGTCCAAAAACCAACTGTCGAACATTACATTTAGAGTGTCTGCTTGTTTTACATTGTATCAGCTTGATTTATAAAACTATGATAACTGGGAGATTTTTTTCGTCTTTATAAACAATAATGGGAAAATAAACTTTGTCTACAGTTGTTGACAAAGTGGCATTTTGTTCGTTTAAATTAGTTTGCAAAACAGCTGATTTCTCAACAGTTTCACTTTGCCCACTACTTTGCACACTATTTTGCTCACTCCGAATGGCAACCGAACAAAACTAAATATAGGTTAAGTTTATTTGAATTGAATTATAATATACAGGAAATGTCCCGTATGTAGGTTAAAGTAATTATTCATGAAGATGATTGACAGTGTATCTACACGGAGAGAAGCCTATTTTTCGTTTGCCGAGTTTTGAAGTTGGCAATCCCGTTTCCTCAACATTACACCTAAGATATTTGTAGGCCCTAATACAGTATTCATAAATAACCTCAGTTTTGACGTGAGAACTTCTACTCAGTGTTGATGTGTTGTTTAGCACTACTGCTATATTTTGTGAGTTAGTTTTAAAATATGGACAGTTCAGATTTTAAAATAATCTGAAAAATGCTGTTATTAAAGATCGAATTGTAATTGATTGTTTGTTTGAACACTATTGTATTAAATTAATGTTTTATTAAATTGTGTTACTGCTAAAGTAGCCTATGTTTTTTATTTGTCACAAAATAACAACTGTAGACAAAGTATAATGTGCAATTCGTGAGCAAAGTGTCTTTTTTAAACTTGATAAAATTGACGCACTTGGCAAGCCTCGTCAACATTTTTCTCTCGTTTAAAAAAGTGCCACTTTGCTTACTA